>CM059192.1:16508847-16627602 GCA_030323885.1 Branchipolynoe longqiensis | reverse complement strand
GCGTACTTCTAACATATGGCTACCGTACGTCTGGCATTTCTCCAACATGTCTTGACGTATTTAACATATATGACATACTTCTGGCGATGGAATAACATATGTAACATTCGCTGGCGTTTTGTGAACGTTGGGTGAGCGTATGTGAGAGTTTTTCGCCGGGAGGCATGTTAGGCATACGTTGGCCATACGCTCTGATATGTTATATGATAGGTTCTCATACGCTGGCACACGCTAGTAATATGTCGGACATATGTTCTGTATACATTCAGTACGTTGTGTAGACGGTATGTATACGTACAACTTATGTATACGCCAACAAGTTTGACGACTCTCGATGTATTGGGACTTCAAAAATTTATTTAATCTGTTGGGCATACGCTGAAGCAATACGCTGTAGTGTGTTAGGGCCATGAAGCTTGCTTGATTTAATGACACCTCTAGAGCACATTGATTTTTATCATCGGCTATTGGACGTCAAACATATGCCCGATATGGTCATTATGACATATTTCTTTGGAGGAAACCTGCTGCCGCCACATAGGCTACTCTTTCCGATAAGCAGCAATGAGTCTTTTATATGCACTTTCCCACAGACATGACATCACATACCACAGCCTTTGATGAGCCACTTGTGGACCACTAGTTGGAACGAAAAATAGCCCAAACTGCAAATGGGTCCACTGGGCAGAATCGATAGGATGACCGACACCTTCACAGGTGAACATTCTAACACCTGAGCTACGTCCCGCTCCCCACTTTATAGAGGTGGTTTAGTAACATGACCAATACAACTTTTGCTTATTCACAATTATCAGGATCGAATCTGACGAGTGTTGATTTGTATATTTTGAAATGGTCTATTCTCTGGGAGTTATTTAGGTTATTGAGGGTCTCTGTAGTAAAGTTGTGGACATTAGCGTCATTCACCCTAAGAACTGTCCTCAGTGATGTAGGCTATGGCATATTACACACTTGGAAGGTAGTGCAAACCATACTATTTTCTAAACTAAATTTGAATGTTTTTGAGTAGGCCTTAACCTATGTAAGTCCACCCTTCCCTGCGTGACATCACATAACTACTACTAAAAGCCATGGGATACCTAGTGTTCAGGGATGAAAGATCTCCGCGATTTCGCGGTTTTCCGGGATTTTTCAATCCCGCAGTACTATCAGCGTATACTACTAATAAATACTCCAAACACCGCAGCACTATCAGCGTATATCAATATATGTGAAGTCCCACTTCCGGAAATTTTCAGCGATTCCCTGACAATGCTAAACCTATGGGAGAATATCGGCATTTCCGCTTTTTTTCCCAGTGACCACTTTCATCCCTGAGTGTTTAATGGTGCTGGGCAAACCAATCCTGAACTATTGGGTTTGAACTCAAATAACCCATTTTAACTTCTAAGTATGAACTTTCTTTAAGTTACATAGAATATTCATGTAATGAATACATGGTAAAATCACATGACAAGATTTTTTAATTCGGCTGACGGGATAGTCGAGATTTGTTTTTTTTAAATCGGCTATCAGTTAGTTTGTCTGTTGGGATTATTTTCTATTGCACCGTAGCGAGGTTGATTTGATTGATTGATTGGTGGTTGATTTACGCCATGTCGGCAACATAGGCCATATTCACGGCGAGAAATGTTTGTTTTTTGTTCAAACTAAGGTCATATCAGGACCAGTACCAATTTGTGACTGCGCACTCACCGCAACTGATCAGACGGGATGGCCGAATGAGTTGAGCGTCCGTCTCCCGTTTTGGTAGATCGTGGGATTCGAACCCACGGGTTCGGACCCTGGTCGAGTCAAAGTAATGACTTAACCATTGATACTTGTCACTTCCTAGCCAGGCGCTCAGCATTATTAGGATAAGGCAAGGACTGGTTGGCTCAGTGTCAGGATACTGTAACTGAGTGGGATATTGGGTCATGGTGCCAGCGGCCTGATCTCCCAGTGGTGCAGCACTATAAAGTCACCACGAGTGCACACTGTTACAAGTCGGTACCCATCCTGATATGACCTTAAATGTTGCCAAGACGTAAAACTCCAACAACCAACCAACCTCACTGCGACTTTATAGCGCTGCCATACTGGGATACTGTGCTACAAGTTATCCAGAACTTTTTCCTATCCTTGTAACCAATGTGTAGCGCCCGGCAAGGTAGCCGTGACGAGTATCAATTCTTATAAATCCTTGGTTTGACTCAGCCGGGAGTTGAACCGACGAGCTCTCGCACAGGAAGCTAACACTCTACCTGCTTTTTGTCTTTAAAAGGCAGACCCAGTTGACCCACCGTGTCCACACTTTTTGTCGCGTTATCAGGCGACTGTCGGGATGACAAATGTAACCTGTTTAAAGATGTATAATAGCGCGATGAAAGCATCAACTTTTTGAAACCCTGAACAGGTGGCACCACGGGCTCAGGTCATGAGGAACCAGTAGATCACCTGATAAGTAGGTGACCAGCCGATAACTTAATGGCTGGGGGAGTAGATGAATCTTCCAGCTTATTATACCCGTATAATGGCATATATACAGCATATATATGCATATATACATATGTAGTAGTCTGCACTGACCTCTCAGGCAGAGCACATTGTTAGGTAGGCGTGGATAGGGTGATGACATTGCGGAGCCTGGGTCAGTGTGCTAACCATTACACCACCTAGGCTCCCTGATATCATCACCCTATCCACGCCCACCTGTTTTTGTGGCTCCTTGTCCGAGAGGTCAGTGCAGACGCATACATAGATAGATACATACATAGATGTACACATAGATAAATACATACATAGCTGTATACATAGATACTATCAAATCACTTATCTTCGAGAAGACGAACGGGCTACTGCTCAGGCCCATACATAGCCTGTTATCCCTTAAGAAAACAATACCTTCGCCAAAATCCCACGTTAGCCCCTGTTAGATATATACATACATCTATACATGCATACATACATACATACATACATACATACATACATACATACATACATACATACATACATACATACGTACGTACGTACGTACGTACGTACGTACGTACGTACACACACACACACACATACATACATACATACATACATACATACATACATACATACATACATACATACATCTAACTTATATATCTATAAGAAGATGGTAGAAGCTCTAAACTATCGGGTTATGCCACTTTAAGACTGCGTTATAAGCGATCCATGAACCACCTCCCGGACACTAGGTCATGCGTGGCGGCAGTATATTGAGTGATGGAGCTCACACTTTGACGCACACTTGCCTGCTTTGTGTTGCTGAGATCTAAATAGAGTTTAGCTTTTGCTTTTTTGTTTTTTCAATGTGTGTATAACTATGCGGCCATCCTACGTTTTCAGCATTTTCATGATAGTACAAAGTGTACTACTTTTCCAGACCCATCACCCCCCCCCCTCCCAAATTAAATAGGATCTATTAATTTTTTAATCACATGTTTGGTATATGTTCAATCAAAGGGTATTATTTTATCAGACCCATCACCACCCCACCCCTCCAATTAAGTAGGATCTATCAATATTTTAATCACATGTTTGGTATATGTTCTATCAAAGTGTATTACCTTTTCAGACCCATCACCCCCCCCCCCCCTCCCCACCAAATTAAGTAGGATCTATCAATATTTTAATCACATGTTTGGTATATGTTCTATCAAAGTGTATTACTTTTTCAGACCCATCACCCCCTCCCCAATTAAGTAGGATCTATCAATATTTCAATCTACTCGGTGCTCCTCCCCATTTTTGAATGAACCGCAGTGACTGGTGCTGTACATTATACAGCAGGAGCCACTCCCTTAATTCTACAGGATCAGTGCTGTGACTAATACAGCACTGACCAAACTTAGATTGTTTAGAATGTCAATTCCAATAGTAAGATGGCTGGAAGACCAGTGCTTCGGCGCTGACAAATGTCATATTCAGATGAATAAATACTTTATCCCCCAAAAAAACAAAAAAAACAAACATGTGTTCTATCAACATTTTATTAAATTTTAAAAGTCGCCCATGAGTAACACCCCCCCCCCCCCCCTAGTCCCTACCACACTATATGCTTTGGCCCCTGTGAACATGTTGAAAAGCTTGGTGTACCCGTAACCAGCCAATATACCAGCATATACCCCTGTGGTCGACTGGAGGTATCCCCATTGTTTGGAATTTAGTGCTAAGCCTACAGTACACACTAATAACATGGACAGTTCTTGCAACGTATGAAATTGTCCGTGATATTCATCACTAATTTGCCAAATAGTTCCCAAACTAAATCGGCTTCATGTATTCAGGTATTTAGATATATTTGTCTGCTTTCTAGTGATGTATTCCATTGTGGAAACCTCCTAAAACTTAGTGTCCCACAACCAGATTTGTAAACTTGCACTTTAATCCTATATAAAATTCGACCTTGGTAATTGAACCGGGATTCGAATGAGGTAGTATAGCCAGCATAGCGCTAGAACCGAGTACGCTCTCCAACCTGCTAACCTACACCAGCCTAGAGGTGGTATCGTTTCATCGATACGCCCTCTGGCTTTACCCCGGTGTCGCAGTTTGAGCACCCTGCCAGTTTCAGCTGACTGCATACACTCAAACTCAAGGCATTGTCAATGGTCGTGAGCAATCTTCATACAGAAAATACAGAAGAAGTGAAATATCTCTAAAACCACACCACCTATTAACAAATCGCTTAGTACACATATAGAAAACATCTTTACCAAAAAGATTATATTAAATTTATAAGGTTAGGGTTCTTGATTTCTATTCATTTTGAATAAAACTAATGTTTTGCACTGCGCATACCATCAAACTCAAGGCATTGTCAATGGTCGTGAGCAATCTTCATACAGAAAATACAGGAAAAGTGAAATATCTCTAAAAGCACACCACCTAGAAACAAATCGCTTGGTACACATATAGAAAACATCTTTACCAAAAACATTATATTAAATTCATAAGGTTAGTGATGATGCTGTCAGATTTTGATGCATGCGCATGAAACTGACAGTCAGCTCAAACTGGCAGGGCGCTCAAGCTGCGACACCGGTCCACATAGTCTCCTGGCTACTTGTAATGCAGGGAGACTGATCCACTTCCGGGTCAAGTAATTAGGATATCCACCTCAAGGGTCAATATCTGTGATATCACACAACTGACAGACCCAGTGCTACTATAGAGAGGTATTGGTATTCTTACACGGTTATAGGGATTAATATATATATATTTGTTTAAAGCCACACTATTTTTTCTCTCGATATTTATCCCTGAATTCACCGCTGTTACCGTTAAGGGTGAGTTGACATCCTAGCAAGATCTAAAGCAGATACAGTGGCCGAATCGGTTGCAGCGTAGGCTTCCCTTGCAGAAGGGAGGGAGTTTGAATCCAATCAGAGTCAAACTGATGACTTACAAAATTGATACTTGTCGCTACCTAGCCTGGCGCTCAGCATTAATACGTTATGGCAAGGACTGGTTAGCTTAGTTATGAGGATAATGTGACTGAGTGTGATATCAGGTCATCGTACTGGTAGCCTGGTCTTCTCAGAGAGGCATCACTATAAAGTCGCCATGAGTGCGCACTGTCCTGATATGACCATAGATGTTGCCAGGACGTAAAGCCCTAACAATAAAAAATAAAAAAAAGCAAATCTGAGGTCATGTCAGGACGGGTACTGACTTGTGACAGTGCGCGCTCTTGGTAACTTTAATGTGCTGCCCTACTGGGATACCATGGCCCAATACTCCACCCAGTCATGTGGTCGCGTCGGTAGGGTGCCCACTGCTCGCTAGGAAGCTGTGGAATTGTATATTTAATAATGCCATGTCCGTGGACTGCGGCACAAACCACTTGGGGTTAATGGCCAGGGTCATTGGACAAGGATGGGCTGCTCTATAGAAGTAGTGTAGTGATTTGGGCTTAGTGGTGGGAATCTGCCATACCTGTGGGTGTCTGTATTTGTGTATGTATGGCTGTCTGTGTGTGTGTCTGTGTGTATATATGTATGTGTGTGTATATATGTGTGCTTGTGTGCATGCCTGTGTGTGTCTGCATTTATGCACGTGTATCTGTGTACATGTCGGTGTGTTTGTGTGTATTTGTGTGAATGCCTGTGTGTGTCTGTATTTGTGTATGTCTGTGTCTGTGTCTGTGTATGTCTGTATCTGTGCATGTCTGTGTGTATATATGTCTGTGCGGGTGTCTATATGTGTGTTTGTATGCATGCTTGCGTGTGTGTCTGTATTTGTGTATGTGTGTCTATCTGTGTATTCGTGTGCGTGCCTGTGTGTGTCTTAGTATCTGTATTTGTGTATATCTATGTCTGTATCTGTGTGTGTCTGTGTGTGTCTATTTGTGTGTTTATGTGCATGCAGGTGTTTCTTTATTTGTGTGTACCAGTGTGTATATGCATGTGTATTTCTGTGTGTACGTGCATGTGTATCTGTGTATGTATGTGTCTGTTTGTATGTCCGTGCGTGTATGTGTGTGTGCCTGTGTCTAGGTCTTTGATTTTATGTTATTATTGTTTGTGTGTGTTTGTGTGTGTTATCCGAGTGGCAGGACAAAGCGAAACAGGATCTAAATAATGGCTCAATGTGCTCGACTCGCTGCCACCTCATTTTAGATTTAGTTTAAGCCCCAGTCACACATACCCGGATCAGGGGCAAGACGAGCCCCGGACCACCATCCGGGGTGATCCGTGGCTCGTCCGTGGGTCGTCCGTGGTGACCCCCCCCCCTGATCTGGCCTGATCCGTGGCTCGTCTGGCGCCGTCCAGGCTCAGCCCCGGATGTTTTAAAATGTTTAAAACATCCGGGCGGTCCGGGGGATTTTGCGATCCGGCTCAATCCAGCATGATCCGGGGGTGGTCCTGGGGTGGTCCGGGTAATTCGGGGGTGGACTGGGGCTGTCCAGGGGTGGTCCGGGGTCATTTTGAGCCACGGTTTGGCCCAGACCATCCCCGGACTATCCAGGACTACCCCCGGCCTAGCCACGGACCACTCCCGGACTGTCCGGGGGTGATCCGGGATGGTCCGGGGGTGGTCCAGGGCAGTCCGGGGGGTGGTCCGGCCTCGTCCGGGTTAGTCAGGGGCCGGTCCGGCCCAATCCGGGCTCGTCCAGGGCCGTTCCGGGGGTGGTCCGGGGCGGTCCGGTCTTTGGTCCGGGGCTCGTCCGGGAAGGTGTGACTGCGAGGCAAAAATCAACGAAAACAGTGATTTTATCCGTGGCGGTCTGAGACAGTCCGGGCCGTTGGTCCGTGGGTGGTCCGGCTCAAAATCCGGGGCTTGACCGGCTATGTGTGACTGGGGCTTAAGGAACTGACTGTGGGCTGTGGTATTAATATTCCACCAGAATGTAATTTTATGCCTTGTTACAGGGATATGCATTTTCGTAGAAAGGAATCGCATCGTATAGTCACTGGTGTGTTTTCGTACACAAAGTAGGAGTAATATTCCAACTTAAGGTTAGTCTAGTTTAACTGTAAAGTGTAATGTGAGGGAATTCCGCAATTAACAGCGTTCCAACGTTAAATCAAATCTCAGAATGAAACTTTCAAAGGCCTCGAGTGCGTGAGTGAGCGAATGAATGAATATGGTTTTAGATCCTAGCAACATCTACGGTCATATCAGGACTGTCTAACGACTTGTAATATATATGCACAGTAAGGATCAATAGATCGTGACAAATACGTTCAATGCCTAAATCATTTGATCTGTATATTTGATCATTTGATATGTATATAATAATGCAGGCATTGCCATTATTTATCATGATCGGTTGACTTTTACAATGCGCATGCACAGTTTGTATTTGTGTTCACACACACACCCTCACTCCTCGGTTACAATTCGGAGTAGGACAGAATTTATTTGAAATATCGGGATCTTGCTTTCTATAATGTATAACTGCGGCTTCTGCGACATTCTAGGATATTACATTTTATGTGTGTTTTATGTATGTAATGACTATATTATATGTATTACCCTCATAACCTGGTACTCTTACCCTGCAGGTATCCATGGGGACCAGAAGCGTTTGCCAAAGCCAGAAAGGAAGATAAACCCATCTTTCTTTCGGGTGAGCTCCTTCAAAAACAGGCCTCGTTCTGATATGATCTTAGATGTTGCCAGGACGTAAAACTCAAACAACCAACCAATCAGAAATAGGCCATTTTCATTAATTCTTCCATCGGCCCATTATGGGTTGTTTTGATTGATTTCAAGCAGGTCTGCGTTATTGTAGGCCTATTTAATTCTTTTTTAATTAATTCTTTTATATATATTTTGTTTATGAAATTCCAGGCAATCGTGCCCATCTTGGTACACATGTCCTCTTCTGTATACGGCTACTGTGTAGAGACTTATTATATTCACCACTGATATTATATTTATCAGGGTACTTTTAAGCGAGAAAGTATCTCAAGGGTAAGTATCTGTTATTTACACGTGACTTTTATGTGTTATTCTTTAAAGGTTATTTTTTTTCTCTCGAAGTAACTAAGTATTTTAACCCAAAGCTGATAATCTACTCAAGTAATTCGTTTTATTGTTGTTGGTTAACAAACAAATGTATTTAAAAAATAGGAGGGGGAACATTGCTGCTATTTTTTTTCAGTCCGAAAAGCAGTATCCATACTTCCGTCCCCGCCTCAGAATTTCATGAATTTTGTGTTAAGAACGGCTCCTCATAGGCTTAACACTGCCAGAGAATTGCTCAAAATTGACAGCTGGTCAAAATTGCATGTATTTGTTGTTGTTTTATTGTTGTTGTTGTTGTTATTGTTGTTGGTAGGGGTGTTGTTGCCCGAGGCGACTAGCGTCCATGTTAAGTGTGATGATGTTGCTTTGAACGTTATGGAAGGAGACAATTCTCTTTGACAGAATTAGACAATTCTAAGTTTACTACGTTTAGAATGCAAAATTGATTGAATCATGTAGATTAATTAACTCTCAAAGTTGAATGGATTCAGAATGGCCGAATGAGTTGACCGCCCGCCTCCCGTTTTGGTAGGTCAAACCAATGACTTAAAAATGTATATTTGTCGCTACCTAGCCTGGCACCCGACATTACTAGGATATGGCAATGAGCAGTGGAATGAGGAAGACCAATTGCCTGCAATTGAAATTTGAATTTCTGTCATTTTCTCAAATAAATACGTTATATTCGGTTAATCTTATAATCTACCTTACTTTTAATTTAAAGTAACTTTGCTTTGAACTGACTAACTTAGGATATATTTTAAGTTTAATCATCCCAAATTAATTTTGAAAAGCACATCAAAGCTCTGGCACCATAGGCTTCAGCCATAACAGGTTCTATTAAATTTGTTCTCTTCTATGTGGCAACAAATGTTTAAAGCTGTATAGTCCGATGGTTTTGAGTTTCTGTAATTTGTATGAGATAAATAAATCAAATTAGATTGTACATTAGTTTGAAGTAACTTTTATTTTAAATGCCTACATTTTGAGATATTTGAAGTGCAAACATATCAAATTAGTTTTGGCAAGCTTGCCAAAGCTGACACTATAGGCTTTCTGTACTAACAGTAACAGGTTCAAATCTAGATAATTGTTTTGGTTTTGAAGATTTGATGTTTCATCGGACCATACAGCTTTAATAAGTGCATCAGTGTATAAGTTGGATATCTAGAATAAAATCTGGATGAGTGTTTTGATTTTGAGCAAATGCAATGCAATTTTAATTACAATAATGTTTTAATATATATATTTATCTATATTTTACTACATTAACAAAAAGCGCCAACAACCAACAAAGCCAACATAAATCTGTTTCTATAATGAAAGTGAATTATTAGAAAATATAGACAAAAATGGGTGAATTTTGATTGAATCGACCGCAGACGACATTTTGACGGCGCGCTTTTGTTACAGTCGGCTACTCTACGTGTCACTGGTGTCACGTGATGGCGCGCGAGTCATTCGAGAGTGAGGAGATAGGGCGCGTCATGAATCAATACTTTGTCAACATCAAGGTGGACAGGGAGGAGAGGCCCGATGTCGACAAAGTCCACATGAACTTCTTGCACGTACGTACATTCCGCGGTTTCTAATCGACTAAATCTTAGTCCTGCTACTAACTCAGCACCCGTCCTGATATGGCCTTAGATGTTGCCAGGACGTAAAACTCCATCAACTAACCAACTTACTCAACAGTCTTGTTAACTCTCATGGAATTCCCGTGAGAGTCACGGAAATTGAAAGTTCTGATCAGTCACCTCGCAGGTCACGGATCGACCCCCAAAATCCCACATATTAAGATTTCTGTACTTTTGTACAAAATCCCACGAATTTCTGTCGTTTTGTACGAATTTCTGTACTTTTCATTAGATACAAGTAAATATCATGTTATACGTATGCTAAAATATCATCCTATATCCTCTTGGAAATCTTGGATAGCCAATTTTAAAACCATTTTAAAATGAAAATTGGGCGGAGGGGGGGGGGGGGGGATAACCCCAGGCACCCCTAGCGAGCTTGCGGCTCCCGCCACTCGAGTTCCACACACGCAACGCAAAACTTCCAGGATTCTCAGTACCTCCAGGTTGGCAACACTGACCATCCCCGATAGCTTTAACATTTTTATTACAATATCTGATTTCATATCAGGACAGGATTGTCGTTAACAGATTAGCGATTGATTTAATGATCAATTCTCTGACTGATTTCCCCTCAAAGAGTTTATGGTGGATGAAGAAGGAGACTTTATTTATAATGATCGGAAAGTGTTTGTGGGCTGGTGAGTCTGATAGCAACTGGGCTAGAATATTTGGTTTCATTTTCTGTTTCACTATTGTATTTGTTGTTTTTATTATATTCCTTTTTTTGCGCTTCAGGGGCTATATGCGTGGAGCGGTGTTAGCGAATCAAACCGCGGTTAGGGCGGGATTTCTGGTTTAGCGCCGAAAAGTCGCTATGCATGGAGCAGTGTTAGGCCAACACCATGAGTATAAAGTCGGAGATTCTAACACCAGCCCATAGCAGATTTACAGCAGTGTTAGTGTTAGGTTAGGGCCAAATCTATTCAATGCTATCATATTTAACAGAAGTACATACTCAAAAAGTGAAATTTGATTAAATTAACCCTAAAATCGAAGCGATCTAACGCTGGCGCCGCATCGGCGGCGATGTTAATATTGTCGAATCGACGAATGTAAACTAAACAAATCGCCGCCGCCGCCACCCCCCGCCGCCGATGCATCAAATGTGTCTCTATGTTGTTTAGTTCCAAAATTAGGTCGATTTGAATATTAGACCCTTTATAATGGTGGCCATCTTGGATTTAAGCCGAAAATGAGGTTTACCCTGGGATGAATCGGGTGGACTTTTTTTTGTCGTGTGGTCATAGAGCCTGTATATAGATGAGAGGGACAACTCACGCGAAAATCAGTAACACAGGCTACAGTGGCGCCTCTCATGGTTATTGTTGAACAAGCCTTGAGTTTGCTGGTACACGCAGTGCAAAACATTAGTTTTAATCCAAATTTATAGAAATCCAGAACCCTAACCGTATAAATTTAATATAATCTTTTTGGTAAACATGTTTTCTATATGTGTACCAAGCGATTTGTTTCTAGGTGGTGTGGTTTTAGAGATATTTCACTTTTTCTGATTGAAGATTGCACACAACCATTGGCAATGCCTTGAGTTTGCCGGTATGCGTACAGCTGTGTCATAAACTGTTCAACAACCACCACTTGGAGCGCCACAGTCAGCAGCTGTTACAAGGTCTAGTATGAGAGTTGTCCCTCTCATCTGTACACTCTCTCTGGTGTAGTACATCAGCAATGAACTCATTTCAGGTAAGAAAGCTTTGATAACATTTTTGTCCAACCTCCAATGATAGTGACAGCTTCGTTGCTGAGACTATTACTAGGATAGTGCAAGGACTGGTTACCTCAGTGGGATGTCATGATGCCAGCGGCCTGGTCTCCCAGTGTGGCAGCACCATGAAGTCGACATGAGTGTTCACTGTCACAAGTTGGTACCCGTCCTAATATGACCGCAGCTGTTGCTAGGACATAACACCCCAACAAACATCAAAGCATATTGCATGCAACCTATACAATAATAATTTAGTAAATTTATAGCAGTTCAAATATTTATATTTGTGTGTATTGAGCATCTATGTGGGGACAAACATAGGCACAGGCACAGGCACACAGAGAGGGAGAGAGAGAGAGAGGGTGAGAGAGGGAGAGTGTGTGAGGGATGGGGTGAGAGAGAAAGAGAGGTGTGACAGAGAGTGACAGAGAGAGAGACAGTGGGAGAGAGAGAGAGACAGTGAGAGACAGTGAGTGAGTTCATCCACGAGTGCATTGTTCTAGTTCAACACGGGTGCATGGAGACTGAACCACCGAGCCAATAAGTGGAATGAGCCAAGAAGTGGGGTGAGCCAAGAAGTGGGGTGAGCCAAGAAGTGGGGTCGTTTCGGTGGGGACTTAGCAGTTGTCCACAATCATTTCTGAAATATCCCTCAGTGAAAATGAAAGCACTAAATGCGGCCTAGTTAATATGGACACTTGAAAGGCACCCACCCACCCAGCGCTGAACCATTGTTAAGTGCTGGGTGATGCTGTCACCACTTCCTAGATCACGCATGTTGCATCGCATGACAGGCAGACTGCAGTGCCTGAGGCACCACTGTCAAAATAAGAAAGTTTCTGAGAACGACCCAAATACACCCGTCCCCCCCCCTACACACACAATCATTTCTAAAATATGCCTCGGTGAAAATGAAGGACTAGATGCGGCGTAGTTAATATGGACGCTTGAAAGGTGCCCACCCACCCAGCGCTGAACCATTGTTAATTGCTGGGTGATGCTGTCACCACTTCCTAGATCAGGCATGTTGCATCTCATGACAGACAGTCAAGATAAGACGCTCACAAACAGGTGACAGGTGACATGTGGTGTGTGCCGTCCTTTCGCAATTACCTTGTCCACCACTGATTTGGCAGGCTATATAATGTATAAGTCTGTATCAGGATGTCTACGGCACACCATATTCCCAGGCAGGAAAGGCCACATATCCAAGTACTGACGAGGCTCAGTGTTGTTTAATTTCGATGATCGGATGAGAATTGGTGTTTCCAACATTATAATGATTGATATGTAAAAAGATTTTAAAAGGGAACTTGATTGTGTATTACTAATATATAATCTAATAGTATTAGACATTAGTACTCATCGCTCAATGGACTTGAGTTTCTGCAAATTGTTAAATGAATATATTAGATTTATCATTTATAAGTAATTTACTTTAGCTTGAAGTATCTTTTAGTATATAAGTAGGTACCGGCAGCGCCCGTTAGAAGTCCAGGAATGGCTTTTAAAGATAATATATTAGATTTATCATTTATAAGTAATTTACTTTAGCTTGAAGTATCTTTTAGTATACAAGTGGCTAACTTTGGAGATATTTGAATTTAAAACATGCATTTTACATGATTAAACTAAGGGTTCTTGCCATGCATTGGTTTCTAATGTTTGTTTGTTTGTTGGAGTTTTAAATCCTGACAACATCTAAGGTCATATATGTTTCTAATGTAGATTACACATACACATTTCACCATTGAGAATGAGCTATCAATACCCCATTTATACATTTATTAACCTGGTATTTATGTGTATTTATTTTTCCTTTATCCTGTAGGCCTCTACAGGTAGCGGTGGTTGGCCAATGAGTATATGGCTTACACCGGACCTCAAACCGATCATAGGTGGCACATACTTTGCTCCAGATGAGCGCTACCATGGCCGGCCAGGATTCAAGTCCATCCTTGAACAGATAGCCCAGAAGGTATGTTTCCCACCACCACCGACAGGGTACTCACAGGGTAGCTTCCACTTATTGGTAAATGTTAACTGGATCCTCATGGCCCTGTCACACTCTGACGAACTGCATAAGCGTATGACAACGTATGTGATTTTGCGCAAACACACGGTGTCATACAGCGGGAATTTTGAACACGCTCAAAACCATTACTGAATACAAACGTACCCATAACTTGTCTCGGCGTACACCACCGTATTGTTAACAAATACTACTTATGTCAAACGTACCCATCACTTGTCTCAGCGTGCACCACCACGTTGGCGCAAAATCACATACGTCGGCATACGCTTATGCAATTCGTCAGAATGTGAAGAGCCTTCAGTCTGAATAGCTTAACATAAATGAAACTGTCTCAAAAGGTGATAACTGATATGAGGAAAGATTTTGTCCATTGTAACGATCAACATGCTCCCTGTTTATGATACAAATATGCATTTTTGCACATGATAACCATATTTTCTTATATTAAACACAGTGTTTTATACTCTCAATAGAATACATATTGACTTGAAACAAATGTCTTTTGTCTTTTGTTTTCAGTGTAACCTTTTCTGTGCTGTTTTGTTTCATAATCTTTACGTGAACAAAGAAATTAGTTATCACCTTTTGAGACAGGCTCTGTTTGTTTGTATGTATGTATGTATACATGTATGTATGTATGTATATGTATGTATGTATGCGTGCATGTATACATGCATGTATGCAACACATTTACTACCTCATAAGTCATATGTGGATTGTCAAATTACGCCATATATAAAGTCTTGGAAGGATTAATATTGTTATTTCGGCTGATGTGAACTAACTGCTGCTGATGACAATATCAGACTATATGTACATATATTGTAAGTAACTGTATTGTTCCATGCCTGGGAAAACAGTGCTACGGCACTAACAAAAGACTTTATTCAATGAATAAACTATATTTACTCCCAAAATGCAATCAACATTAGCGTCTTGAATCCAACATGTTCTAATGTAAGGCGACTAGCTATGCCACAATGCTTCACTGGGTAATTCGCTGAGCAATCACTGCGCAGTTTCCGCTTAATACCAGATGTCAACTGGGACCTGCAATGGCCGAATGAGTTGAGTGCCTGCCTCCCATTCTAGTAGGTCGTGGGATTCGAACCCCCGGGTTCAAACCCTGGCCGAGTCAAACCAATGACTTAAAAATTGATACTCGTCGCTACCTAGCCTGGCACTCAGCATTTCTAGGATGGGGCACGGAGCAGTGGAATGAGGAAGACCAATTGTCCGCAATTGAAATTTCCCAGGCTTAATCAACTAATGTACCAAATACAAAATTTGTAAATGCCTTGAACCATCTGGCAGTGGCGCGAGGAGCGGAGTCAGATGGACGAGCAAGGGACGGTGGTGGTGGACTCGCTCATGCGCAAGGCCAATTCGCAGTTGCCCATGTGCACTGAGAAGGTGGACAACATCAAGTGCGTGCCAACCTGCTTTAGCGTTCTCCAAAACAACTACGACGAGGAGTACGGAGGCATCGGAAGCAAGCTCAAGTTCCCACAGCCAGGTAAGCATCGTGGTTTGATGGGATGGGTAGGTTCAGCCGAGAAAGAGGGTCGAAAGATCTCCGCGGATTATCGGGCTTGCGGAAGGTCGGGAGTTCGCTTCCCGGTCGAGTCTAACCGCTGACTTTAAAATTGATACTTGTCGCTTCCTAGCCTGGCGCTCGGCATTAATAGGCTAGGGCAAGGACTGGTTTTCTAAGTGTCAGGATAATGTGACTGAATGGGATATCGGGTCATGGTGCCGGTGGTCTGATTTCCCAGGGCAGCACTATAAAGGCGGCATGAGTGTGCACTGTCATAAGTCGGTACATGTCTCGGATATGACTAGATGTTTCCAGGATGTAAAACGCCAACAAATAAACAACATTGGAAATACACACGCCTAATACCATTCTTTCCACATTGTGATTGATGCCTAGTGTGCCACATGGTATTGTACAGATGAACCTACTACAATACTGAGCAAATAGGATTTGTCGTGATTACCCCAAGTGCTAAAATTAGATTTCAACAACTGCGCCTGCAGAGCGGCCATCTTGGAAGTGAGACAAACAGTCAATCGCACAACCTTGAATACTGTATTTAATTAATTAAAACATTGAATAAATATTAATTGTACATAAGTAAAATAATCTTGTATGATGATGATGAGGAGGAGGAGGAGGAGTAGGAGTAGGAGAAAGCACTGTTTCTATGTAAGTTTCAGCGATTCGCATTATGCCATGGTTACTGAGAAGACACATTTAATATACGGCACCGCTTCATTCTGGCAACGGGTCTGTTTGTTCGATGGACCGCCTGGCTGTAGGACCTGTGGATATTCATGCCAGCGGTGTGATGTCAGTGATGACAGTCCCTATCAGATGATTATTTTAACACATGCATTTGTTTAGATAAATATTTAATATTCTTTAAAAAAAAAACTATTTTAAGAGGATTTATTCTTTTATATTCTAAGCAGGATTCACTGAAAAGATGTATGATGTGAGGTTAGTTTTGAATGAGTTTCAAGATCACTACATTGTTTCTGCTTTGCCTGGGGCACCTCATTGTTAACTACTATACTGTTTTAATCGCTAATTGGTTTCTGTTTTTGTTTGGCAGCAAATTTGCCTGGGGCACCTCATTGTTAACTACTATACTGTTTTAATCGCTAATTGGTTTCTGTTTTTGTTTGGCAGCAAATTTCAAGTTCCTACTGCGCATGTATGCTGAAAACCCTTCAGGCTTGGAGAACAAAGTGGCCTTGAGGATGACTACTGACACTCTGCAGTCAATGGCGAAGGGTGGCATCCACGACCATATCAACTATGTAAGTTTTCTTCACATTAATAAGTGGCCTGCTATTGTACATAGTAGTTATGCTCATTTCTACACCCGGTGGTGCATGGCATGTTCCAGTAGTTCCCAGTTCTCCCACAAGGGGTGCATAGTGCCCGCTGTTGCTGCCCCCAGTGACCCAATTTAGGTTATATGGAGGTATAATTATAATTAGGCTGTCGCTAACTCACTCAGTCAAGTGACCCCGTTTCGTTTAGACTTGTACTGTGCCTCACTTCTCTAGACAGTCTAACCTGAACCTAGTTCTGCTACTCTCCAGACACATATTTGGATGTAGTGGAGAGCATTTCCATTTGTGAGAGTATAGACTAGTACATACATACAATAAGTGATATTTGATGTAATGTAAAATGTTTGTTTTCACAATTATATTGCAGAATTTCCTTGCAGTGATAATAAGAGACACATATATGGAAATAAAACCTATTAATAGAACTACTCTCTCCCTTCCCCGTAACTCTATCCAGCACTCGAGCGTATTTTCACTAACACATTTTATATTGCACGATATAAGTTTCAGGTGCAAGGTACATACATACATCATCATCATTATGCTGTCGGTTGCGATGCGACAAAGACTGCTTTTATTACTTGACTGCCGCTCTCCATTTAGCTCTCTGCTGTGAGAGTGATGTCCATGAGTCGGTCTTAATTTCTCTCAGCTTCATACGTACATACATACGTACATACATACGTACATACATACGTACATACATACATACATACATACATACATACATGCATATGTACATACATACATGCATACATAGATACATAACATACATACACAAACATACAATCATGCATACATAAACACATGCATACATCTTCATGCACACATACATTCATGCACACATGAATACATACATACAATCATACACACATGTACATACACACATACATACATACACAGCTACATCCATATCTTAATGGATATTTACCATTGTGCATAACATACTATCATTCAGACACAAACATGCACACATAATTCATACATACATACATACATACACACACACACATACATACATACATACATACATACATGCATGCATGCATGCATGGATGCATGCATGCATGCATGCATGGATGCATGCATGCATACATACATACATGCATGCATACATACATACATACATACATACATACATACATAAACAAATTTGTTTTATTTAACCACGCCTCTAGAGCACATTGAGTTTTATCATCGGCTATTGGACGTCAAACATTTGGTGATTCTGACACATTTCTTTAGAGGAAACCTGCTACGTACGCACGCACGCACGCACGCACGTACGCACGCACGCACGCACACATACATACATACATACGTACATACCACACCATACATTCTTGAATAGAATGCCTCTTTAACAGCTCTGACGACAAACTATCCCTTACAACTGAGTGAATTAATATTATACCCCTGTCACACTATGACGTAACGAGCAAACATAAGGCTGATGTGATCACGTTTCGTAATTATGTTGATGTACGTTGGGTTATGTTATGATGACGTTAGACTGACATCGAGCTACGTCACGTTATGTCGTGTTACGTCGGTGGGCGTCAAAGTTTTGAACCTGTTCAAAACTTTTGACGTAACTTGAACGTAAGGGTTTACGTTCGCCGTACGTTCTGTACACGTTCGGTGAAAGTCAATGACATTAAACGGCCGTTAGTCAAATGCTGCTGACTACGTTCAACTACCTTCCACTATGTTGACCCACATTAAACCCGGTGGAAACGTCCACGCGGCATAATGGGAACGTCATGAGAACGTCAGGAGAACGTACGTTCAACATACGTTCAACGTTTAACCACCGTGTCATGACGTATGTAGCACCACGTAACGTAGTTCTGGCGATCGAATAATGTTCATAACGTTCTGTGAGCGTAATGACGTTGTCCTCTCTCGTTGAATGACGGTATCACTACGCTTTACCGACGTTACGCTCTCGTCAACTACGCTGCATCCACGTTCAACTTGTGTGCAAATTTGCATACTATGCCGAGAAGTTCAACGTTCTTCACGTTCTCCCTACGGTGACGTCGTTACATCGTATTGTGACAGGGCCTTTAATAGGGCGGTCTGTCTCTCTTTTCTTTTTCTAAGTTCTCGTGATTGCTTTTTATAATTTGCTGTTTAAAATTCAAAGCACTTGTTTGCTTTTTTCGGCATAGTCTTGTCTGTAGAAAAAAAAAACCCAACAACAAACAAAACAAAACTTGGACTGGTGGCTTAGTCCTGCGGGAAAACGATATTTTCTGAAGAATGAAGGGCATTCGATACCCGCCCGAGTCAAACCAAGGACTTGCACAATTAATCAAACAAAGTTGGCAACCGACCTACTATGACCTCGGATGTTTGCTAGGACAATAAACCCCAATAGCTTAAAGCATCCAATTAATCGTGGGATTCGAACCCATGGGTTCGAACCAATGTGGCAGGAACTCAGAAGCATCGGATTATGCAACTTTAAGTTGGGAACTTACTTGGTCGCTTGATTACTTGGTAGCTTGATTACTTGATTGCTTGATTGCTTGATTACTTGATTGCTTGATTGCTTGATTGCAGGGCTTTCATCGCTACTCGACGGACCGGCAGTGGCATGTGCCTCACTTTGAGAAAATGCTTTACGACCAGGCCCAACTCGCCGTTCTCTACGCGGAAACCTACCAGGTATTTCTTTTATTGAATTAGAATATTTAGTATCTCAAGAGAACATCAAACTAGTACTGATGTTATTGCTAACATTACATGAATTAAAAGCGAATACATTTCAGCAGCTTTATTTCAGATAACAAAAACTGTAATCTACCTTTCAAACCAGAATTGGATTATTTTAAAGTTTGTTTGTTTGTTTGTTGTTGTTTTACGTCCTAGCAACATCTAAGGTCATATCAGGATGGGTACCGACTTGTGACAGTGCGCACTCATGGTGACTTTATAGTGCTGCCCCACTGGGAAACCAGGCCTCCAGTACCATGACCTGATATCCCACTCAGTCACACTATCTTGAAACTGAGCCAACCAGTCTTTGCCCTATCCTAATAGTGCCGAGCGCCTGGCTAGGAAGCGACAAGTATCAATTTTGAAGTCATTAGTTCGACTCGACCAGGGTTCGAACCCACAATCCCATGGTCTACCAACATGGGAGACAGACGCTTTAACTCATTTGGCCATCGTGGTTATCCCCTTGGTATTATTTTAAATTCATATCGCACGGCCTGCCGGGGTGCTAGGTCCTCCTGGATACCATACCAGGTGTCCGCGCCGCGCGGGGAATTTCCGAGGAGTTTCCCCAATCCGTCCCCCTGTTTCCCTTTGGTGTGGCCTCGCCTGAATGTCGGGCTCCCATGCCCGCTCACCACCATGCCCTCCTTAAGAGTGGCCCCCGCCTGAATGTCAGACCCTCATGCTCCCCGACATCACGCCCTCCTTGAGGGGCCTCGTCTGAATGTCAGGTCCTTGAGCCCCTCGACACCTTGCCCCCCCCCCCCCCCCCCCCTCTCTATCCTTGAGAGTGGTCCACTCGCAGGTGCCATGTCCCCCCCCCCCCCCCCCTACCCCTTACTCAGTGCCACCTTGGAAGCACATACACACATGCACGGACATTTCACACACATATATACATTCACCTACATCAGCACCACACGCCCACACATATATATATACACATCCGCCTTTGTCAACGCATACACGTACACAAACATACACATACACACTCACTACCCCCTTACCTCCCACCCCCTACCCCCTACACCCTACACCCTACACCCCTACCCCCTACCCCCTACTGCCATCCCCCTACCCCCCGTGGGTAGGTCCCATTACATATTCGAGCCGTGGTTGTTCATTGCATAAGCATAATGGGTTTTGATGAACTTTTAGTTTTAGAGCTATTACTCATCCAACCCCTCCTCCACACACACCCTCCTTACCCCCCAGTTGTTTCACTCACATACTACAGCTTGGTTGTATATTACATAAACATAATGGAATTTATTTAAATTAGAACTCAAGTGACCCCCGCCCCCACTGCCCTCCTCCCGGACACACTACCTCCCACTCCCACCCTGGTTGTTTTACACACTTTTCCACCCACCCGCCTTACTCCATTTGCCCCAACTGCATAAAGTAGCTTTGGTAGATTGGTCATTCCTTAAGGACATTTAATTAAACTCCCAAATTATAAATGTTAGTAAAATTAGTGTAAAATGTACAAGTTAAAAAAGAAAAGAATTCTGACTGGAAAATATATTTAAAGGCTAGTAAAAATGAATGAATTTTACAGGGCTTTGTTATTTCAATTTAAATGTTAGTAAAGTTGACTGATTCTGACAGTCTTGGTATTTTCCATTTGGGATTGTGCTCCAATGCGAGTAAAATGACTGAATTCAATGCTCTTTGTTTTAAAAGAATTTGGTTGTTGCTAAATAATTGTGCTCAAATTCTTCGAAATCTCACTGAGAGAAAATATTATCTAAGTCGCAGTATGCTGAAATATTAACGTCAGTCATGCATCATTTGTCTTTTAACTCATTCACGGTTTGTTCTTTCTCTGCCCCCCCCCCCCCCTCTCCCCTCCATTCCCTACAGGTCACCAAGAACCCATTATTTGCCGAGGTGACGCGAGGTATTCTCGACTATGTATCCCGAGACCTTACAGACCCGGTAAGTATTGAATTGTATTTTACCGTCAAATATGTATGATAAGGTAGACTTGGACCTGAATCTCTAAAAACTAACAGTAAGGAGCCGTCCAAAGTTTTCAACATTTTTACGATCGTACAAAGTGTACTACTTTTCCAGACGCCCCCCGTCCCCCCTCCCTCTCCCCAAAGTAGTACATATCAACATTTTACTACAGAACATAAAGACAAGAATATGACTGTTTTAACTATCAACATTTTATTAGATGATAAAAGTTGTACTTGAATGACATCCCCCAACCCCTCACCACCACCGTCATATGCTTTCAATCAAAATTCCTATTTTTGTGGGTGAAATTCCTATTTTGTGCCTCTTTTCGGGCAAACAAAATTCCTACTTTCCTATATTTCTGACCCATTAACTCACTTGGCAACCTGCTACTAGCAATACACTGTGATATTCACTGTCATATCCTTATATCTATATAGCATTAGCAGCTTAAAGCTTTGCAAACATGTCATTTGGACCAGGTTTCTCTGTGCTGCCGCCTGGCGGATTCCAAGATGTTGTTCCTCATTGCCAACATTATCACATTATTGGGGTTTTATGTCTTGGCAACATTTATGGTCATATCAGGACGGGTACCGACCTGTGACTGCGCATTCATGTCGACTTTATAGTGCTGCCCCACTGGGAGACCAGACGCTGGCACCAGGACCTGATATCCTACTCAGTTACATTATTTTGATACTAAGGAAACCAGTCCTTGCCCATTTCTAGTAATACTGAGCGCCAGGCTAGGTTGCAAAGTATCAATTTGATAAGCCGTTGGTTTGACTCGGCCGGGATTTGAACTCTCGACCTTCCAAAAAAATATTGATTTATGTCTAATGCTGCAGTCACACTACGACGCTTCTCACCAACATGTGTCGACGTGTGTGATTTTTTGCCGCAACGTCGGGATACGTCAGGAAGCGTTACGTGCGTGTTAGGCGCGCGTCGGTACACCTTGATGGACGTTGACGGTCGGCGAGGATCGTCGGGGCACGTCTAATGTTTTGTGCTTGCACAAAACTTTCGACGACCGACAATGCGCATCAACGTGTTGGTGCGCACGTTATGGGTGCGTTAGCAGGACGTCGACACACGTTACAAGCGCGTTGGAGGAAAGTTGCTCGCACATTGCTGTGTGTGTGTGTCTGTGTGTCTGTGTGTGTTTGTGTTTGTGTGTCTGTGTGTGTGTCTGTGTGTATCTGTGTGTGTGTCTCTGTGTGTGTGTCTCTGTGTTTGTGTCTCTGTGTCTGTGTGTGTGTCTCTGTGTGTGTCTATGTGTCTCTGTATCTGTGTGTGTGTGTCTCTCCGTGTCTATGGTTGTGTCTCTGTGTGTGTGTCTCTGTGTGTGTGTCTCTGTGTGTGTGTCTATGTGTCTGTTTGTGTCTGTATCTGTGCGTGTCTCTGTGTGTGTCTCTGTATGTCTGTGTGTGTGTATATGTGTCTCTGTGTGTGTGTATCTGTGTCTGTGTGTGTCGCTGTGTCTGTGTGTGTGTGTCTGTGTGTGTGTGTCTCTGTGTCTGTGTGTGTCTCTGTCTCTGTGTGTATGTCTCTGGGTCTGTCTGTGTCTGTGTCTGTGTGCGCGTGTCTCTATGTCTGTGTGTGTCTCTGTGTGTGTGTCTCTGTGTGTGTGTCTCTGTGTGTGTGTCCCTCTGTGTCTGTCTGTCCCTCAGTGTCTGTCTGTCCCTCAGTGTCTGTGTGTCGTGGTGTGTGTGTGTCTCTGTTTCTCTGTGTCTGTGTGTGTGTATCTGTGTGTGTGTCTCTGTGTGTCTGTGTCTCTGAGAGAGACAGAGACATAGACAGAGGCAGACACAGAGACACAGAGAGACAGACAGAGAGAGAGAGACAGAGTCAGAGACAGAGACACAGACAGACAGAGAGACAGACAGAGACAGGCAGAGTGAGACAGAGAGAGACAGAGAGATAGAGAGAGACAGAGACAGAGCGCGCTGATATACATTACCACAACATTAGCCGCGCACTACTAACCCGCTGCACTGACGTCGAACTTTTTCCCGAACCGCCGAAAAGTTGGACGTGTCTCGACGCATACAAATTATTTTGTGCGCTGGCCACACGCCGGAAGAAGCGTCGTAGTGTGACTGCAGCATCAAATATTGATTCATGGGCAAGCACTGGTTTGTTCAGTGTCAGGATAGTCTTTATATCTGCAGGGTCACTGGGCCGATGGATATCTTTCCAGAGATTGAACAGTAGACACATTTATAACAACCGTGTATAAATAATTAATTTAAATAAAATGTCGGTGTGTATTACTAGCTCTTGAATCCAACGCAAATACAGTAATGATAAAAGATCTAACATTTCATTATTTTTCTACACTTTTGCATGGGAGAAGTGGAGCGTCGATAAAAATAAAAGATCACTCTTTGTACACTTGTGATTCTGTTGATACTTGGGAAGGGCCCCTGGGTGAACCCTCAGGGTACAGGAGTTGTGCCAGTTGCAGTGCACACTTACAGTGCACACTTGACATGCAAGGGACATTTCGGTGGTTTCCAATGGTCTGCTACATTGGCGAGTATTGTACACAAAACCCTGATCGAATCCACTTACCACAAACCCTATAAAAGAAGTGTCACTCTCATACTTTGATGAGAGACAGCAATATTCATGGGGACTATTGGTTAAATTGGTGCATTTTGTTGTTGTTGTGATTTTTGTTTTAGGTGTTGTAGGTGTTTTGTGTTGCGCCCACTTCCTCACACCTACTTTCTGAAACGCCCACACCACACTTGAGAACTGTGATATGTGGAGATGTATGAGCTGTAGGTAGTAGGGATGTGTGATGTGTGAGAAGTAGATACGTGTGATGTGTGGGAAGTATAGATAGTGAGGTATGAGAAGTAGATATGGTGAGAAGTCGTAAGAAGTAGAGATGAGTGAGGTGTGAGAAGTAGGGAGGTGTGAGAAGTAGAGATGTGAGGTATGAGAAGTAGGGAGGTGTGAGAAGTAGAGATGTGAGGTATGAGAAGTAGGGAGGTGTGAGAAGTAGAGATGTGAGGTATGAGAAGTAGGGAGGTGTGAGAAGAAGGGAGGTGTGAGAAGTAGTGAAATATGAGAAGTAGTGAAATGTGAGAAGTAGTGAGGTGAGAAGTAGGGAGGTGTGAGAAGTAGAGATGTGAGGTGTGAGAAGTAGAGATGTGAGGTGTGAGAAGTAGAGATAGTGAGGTGTAGAGATAATTGAGGTGTGAAGAGTAGAGATAATTGAGGTGTGAGAAGTACAGATTGGTGAGGTGTGAGGAGTAGAGATAATTGAGGTGTGAGAAGTAGAGATAATGAGGTGTGAGAAGTAGAGATAATTGAGGTGTGAGAAGTAGAGATAATTGATGTGTGAGAAGTAGAGATAATTGAGGTGTGAGAAGTAGAGATAATTGAGGTGTGAGAAGTAGAGATAAATGAGGTGTGAGAAGTAGAGATAAATGAGGTGTGAGAAGTAGAGAGATGTGAGGTGTGAGAAGTAGAGATAAATGAGGTGTGAGAAGTAGAGGTAATTAAGGTGTGAGAAGTAGAGATTGGTGAGGCGATCAAAGCCCCTTTGTCTTACTAGAAATATACAGTGCTTCCCGAAATGAGCAGATTTAGCAAAACTTACAACAGGAGCCTTTAGCTTGATTTACTTCAGTTTTGTTTGTCTTTTAAACACCTTCATTCAAGTTGCAACATATATTAGAAGGTTTACGGTGTACAAACTGCATTGCACATTATGAGTAAGCAGACTCGATCCTAGATAAAGGATTCACCCTGTAGGCCCTACTCGAGGTAAACAGGTGAATACCAACCCAATACAAAAGCTGTCGAAAAAGCAGGGAAATGAAATGAGAGCCTAATTTCACAATCTAAGAAGCAACATTTATTCTTTATGTATGTTTTCATATTTCCCCACTACCTTTGAGTTGAAAAATGTAATAAAACATGCAGTTCAATAGACTTTAAAAGTGAAATCGACGGCGTTCTATTGCCGCCATCTTGTCTTTTTGCATTCTCTCACATTTCACCAACTCTGTGCCGATATAAGTACCCATTTGACACTGGAGCCAGGCATTCTACTTCCTGTTCCATACTAAAGCTATTTTCGCCCCTATTTATGCTACGTTGTCATTCACCCGTGTACTGCAAGTACGGGGTAAATCATTTATCTAAAGATCCTTGTCATGTCATTTTTTCTTTTCGACCTTTTCTTCTCTCTTGTTTTTTGTTTTTTGTTTTGGTACGCTGTTCAGAGTGTTGTAGGATGTATAGTATACTTGGTATCTAGCACGTGATGAGGGTCTATTTACCCAGATGTTTGTATATGTATATATATTATTTTAGATGCCTTAATAATGCTGATAAAACATTTTCTATGGTGATATCCATTAGCATACCTGGTGGCCTGTCCAGTTTGATAAAACTGATATCGGACTGGCTACATTTGATGAAACTGTGATTATTTGACAAATAATCATTTTGAGTAGAAGAACTGATATTTTCATTGGCTTTAATTTGTAAAACCAATTCAAACATCAGTTCTGCTACTCAAAATGGCTCAAATTCAAAAGCTGAATTCATTTAGTTTTTGTCACTTTGATGTTGGTAGGACATAAAACCTTAAAGTCACAAACCTTTGAGTCCTGTGGATCTTTGGACTGCCTATCGACGTTGGTTATGACTCAGTCGATGCACGTGGAGAGTTCCTCGGGCCTCCATTTCCAAATCGGGCAATAACTGATTGGCAAATTACCAATAAGTTATATCAGGGTGCAAGTCTAATATCAGTTTTACCAGACTGGGTACCTCACTGGACATTGCACTGGACATCGCCATTGAGGGGGTGTTACACACCAGTCACACTAGGCTTGCGACCACTTTTCGACCACTTTTTTTGTTTTTTTTGGTCCATTAGTTGTTTAAGCAGGGGAAATTTCAGTCATAGACGACTGGTCTTCCTCATTCCACTGCTGGTCGATAGAAAGCCCGAGCCTACACTTTTACCGACCCAAGGGATTTTTAACCTCCCACACCACATAGACATGGTATGAGAGCAACCGGCCTTTGATGACGCTGTAAGTTATACACAGCGGTGGAAATCCAAATTGGTAGAGCTGGGGGCATGGGGAATCGAACCGCCGACCCTCAGATTAGGAGTCTGACCTAGAAAAAAGTCAGACACTGTAACCACTCCGCCACAGAGAACGCCACTTGTGACCACAAAATAATCCACATCAGGCACCAACCTACTTGTGACCAAAATTTAGTGACCTAAAATGCAAGGGAAAAAATAGGGTTGGCGACCGCCGCAGAAGACCAGGGAAGACAGGTTTGCGACCGATCGGCGTGCAAATGCAGATCAGTCGCAAATCAGTCCCCGACCACTTGCCAACCGATCGCCAAGTGATAGCAGATGGTTGGCAGCGGTGCCACCATCGGCGATCAGTCATCGATCATTCGGCGAAGGTCCCCGATTAATCACCAACCTATGAAAATGTCTTGCAACCTTCTGGCGACTATTTTGGTCACAAGGAGGTGGTGACCAATCGCACCAAAAAGAGACCACTTGCAACGGCATGCGACCATCTGCGACTAGCTGTTTAAAAAAAAAAAATCACAAGTGGTCACAATGTAGTCACAACCCTAGTGTGACTGGGGTCTCATCAACACTATTTGAACATTTATTGATACCCTATTTTCACCGCGACTACTTTATGTTTTAGTTTGTCTATGTTACCAGTTAGCAGGGATGATATTTTCCCGTTTTTAAGCAGATTTCCAGCCTTTTTTTTAAACCACCGGGGGGGGGGGGGGGATTTGTTATATAGGCGTAAAAGGAAATTTGCCGGGGGGGAGATAATTATCTCGGCTTGATTTCCGCTTTTTGTTGTGCCTGAAATCACTATCATCCCTGGTTAGAGTCAGCAATTCGGTTCCCCTGTGTTGTCGACAAGATTAGGCTACATTTTATGAGACTATGGCGGACGTAATAAACGACTCAAACAGAAAGTGATGGCTCATCACAGACGTGGTCATTTATTAAATCAACTGATAACAGGTTTTTTTAGTTACAAAAAATAAAATCTAAAGCCTATGTACTCCAGACCCACTAAGCTATTTGTCACGGATTCCAATCGTATCTAACTGCACAGGACAGGTGAATGGGTAGAGCGCCCATTCTCGTGGGTTCGATCCCCGGCAGAGACAACCCAACAAGTTTTAAAAATTGATTTTTGTCAGTACCTTGCTTATTACTCGGCATTACTGGGATAGAATTACTGATTAACTCAATGTCAGGATAATGTGACCTCGTGGGATTTTGACTCAAGGTTCTGGTGGCATGGTACCCCAGTGGGGCAGCACTATCAAGTCGCTACGAATGGGCAGTGCCACTAAGCAAAACACGTTCTGATATTACCTTGGATGTGTCTAGGACATAAAACTCTTGATTAACCAAAAAACCAATCGTAGCTCATGTTTCTGTCACCGCACTATAGACCCCTTTCAATGTTTATAATAAACATTGTGTATGCGCGCCCAACTTGGCTGCAGAACGGATGCACACTGCCATTGAGTTTGCCGGTATGCGCAGTGCAAAACGTCTATTTTATTCAAAATTAATAGAAATGCAGAAACTTAACCATATAAATTTAATATAATCTGTTCGTTGAATATGTTTTCTATATGTGTTCCAAGCGGTTTTTTTTCTGGGTGGTGTGGTTTTAGAGATATTTCACTTTTTTTATGAAGATTGCTCATGGCCATTGACAGTGCATTGAGTTTGCCGATACGCGCAGTTCAAAATGCCTATTTTATTCAAAATTAATAGAAATGCAGAACCCTAACCATATAAATTTAATATAATCTCATCATTGAATATGTTTTCTATGTGTTCCAAGTGGTTTGTTTCTAGGAGGTGTGGTTTTAGAGATATTTCACGTTTTCTGTAAGAAGATTACTCACGGCCATTGAGTTTGCAGTGTGACAGTGTGTCGTCCTGCACCCAAGCAGCGCGTGCACTGACCTAAATACCTATGCTGACGTCATATGAAATAGGACTATAGTAAGCTGCTGTTCCTAATATGGGCATGTGGTGTGTTATGACGTCACAACGCACCCTCCTTACTTAAAGGTGCATAGTCCGATGGTTTTGAGTTTCTCTCATTTGCTGAGATCAATATATTAGGTTGAATGTTAATGTTAGTCTACCTTACTTTAGTTTGAAGTAACTTTTATTTTAAAGGGCCTAACTATTGAGATATTTGAAGTGCAAACATGCCAAATTAAATTTGACAAGTACGTCAAAACCCTGATATCATTGCCATGTGAAGTAACATGTTCTATTAAATTGACTCAGTATTCCAGCAAATAGAGGTTTCACACCGGCAAGAACCATGTCAAGACAGGCGGAAAATTTGTATATAATATTTATATAATACATTTTATTCCGTTTTATTATTGTATAATAATATTAATAGACCGCAGAATCCTAAGTGAAATATGGGAACGTTCATTTTTGGACTAGCTTTTAACTGCTTGGCTCGGTTCTTTTAGCTATGTGTAGGGTGTGTGTGGCGGGTGTGTAGGGGGTGTGTGGTGAAGATGTAGAGGTGCCTAGCAGAGCAGCACCCAGCAGTAGCAGATGCGTAGCTGGCCTCGGTCTGGTTTCAACATGGCCATGGCATGGATAGAGTCAATGGAATTGGTCCATAGCAGCAGTGTAGTTTGTTGGATCAAGGTGGCAATATTATTCTTGAAAGACATTATTGTATTTACGTGTAGGCACACATACTTGTCAGAGTGGGTGAATGATTTTTAAATGGGCTCACGTCAGAGGCTGAGACCCATTTGAAATCACTCAACCTACCCGTATGGACTATTATGTCTGACTACACTTATATGTAAAATTGTTCTATAGTGCACATGCTGAATTATTTAATAATGTTTGCTATGAGACTAGCCAGTGTCATTCAATCGAGAAGAAACCGTCTGAACATCAAAGTATATGTGATAAATTGTGTGGGTTTTACGTCCTAGCAACATCTAAGGTCATATCACGACGGGCATCGACTTATGACAGTGTGCACTCATGGCAACATTATAGTGCTGCCCCACTGGGAGACCAGGCCGCTGGGGTCATGGCCTGCTATCCCACATAGTCACATTATCCTGATACTGTGCTAACCAGTCGTATATGTGATAAAGAGCGTGATCTACTGAATGGGTCATAGAGTGAAACTTAAACACTAGGGTATTCGGCTATGTGATTAATCCGACGGTTTTGAGTTTCTTACATCTTTTACTTCAACAAATGTCCACTACAGGACGCAGTGGCCGAATGGGTAGAGCGCAGGCCTCTCGTGCGGGAGATCGGGAGTGCAATTCCCGGTTGAGTCAAACCAATGACTTACACAATTGATATTTTTCACTTCTTAGCTTGGCGCTCTGCATTAATAGAATTGTCAGAATAATGTGACTGAGTGGGATATCATGTCATGGTGCTGACAGCCTGGTTTCCCAGTGAGGCAGCACTATAAAGTCGTCATGAGTGCGCACTGTTACAAGTGGGTACCCGTCCTCAGATTACCTTCGATGTTGCCAGGGCGTAAAATTCCAACAACCAACCAACAAATGTGCTCTAGACAGACATACATGTACAGACTATGTATACCGCCAGTCTCATTGATCTGTTATCTGGAATCCCCAATTAGCCAGAAGTTGACAGTGCTTGACCGCTTTATCTGTAACAAGTTGTGATAGGTTTACAACATTTTGGGAATCCCCCAGTTGCGGCGCCACGTTGTTTGAGTGGCGTTGTCGTTGTCGTTTTTGTTTGTTGAGTGATCTTATCGCTGTTTCTGTTATCATTATCAGGGATAAGACTTTCCCGCCGATCGGTGTTTCCCCCAACTTTTGGGCAAGGACCCACCTTATTAGTCCTATATACAGGGATGAGACTTTCCCGCCGATCAGTGTTTCGCCCAACTTTTGGGCAAAGAGCCACCTTTTTAGTCCTATATACAAGGATGAGAATTTCCTACCGATAAACAGTTTTCACAAACGTTTGGGCTATGACCCACCTTTCTATGCCTATGTACAGGGATGAGAATTTCCCGCCGATCAGTAGTTTCTTGATTTTTGGGCAATGACCCGCCTTTATAGTCCTATATACAGGGATGAGAATTTGCCTCCGATTGGTGGTTCCCCGACTTTTGGACAATGACCCTCCTTTGTAGTCCTATATACAGGGATGAGAATTTCACGCCAATCGGTGTTTCCCCAACTTTTGGGCAATAACCCACCGTTTTAGTCCTATATACAGGGATTAGAATTTCATGCCAATTGGTGGTGTCCCAACTTTTGGGCAATGACCTACTTTTTAGTCCTATATACAGGGATGAGAATTTCACGCCAATTGGTGATTTCCCGACTTTTGGGCAATGACGCACCTTTTTATTCCTATGTACAGGGATGAGAATGTCCCACCAATCAGTAGTTTCCCCAATTTTTGGTCAATGAGCCGCCTTTCTAGGCTTATATACAGGGATGAGAATTTCCCACCGATTGGTGGTTTCCCCTACTTTTGGTAGGGTTACATACCCTTTTGGTAACCCGCCTTTCTAGTCCTATATACAGGGATGAGAATTTCCCTCTGATTTGTGGTTTCCCGACTTTTGGTCAATTACCCACCTTTTTAGTCCTATATACAAGGATGAGATTTTACACCGATCAGCAGTTTTCCAACTTTTGGGCAATGACCCACCTTTCTAGTTCTATATACAGCGATGACAATTTCTCGTTAATTGGTGGTTTCCCCGACTTTTGTGAAATGACCCGCGTTTTTAGTCCTATATACAAGGATGAAAATTTCCCTCCGATTGGTAGTTTCCCGACTTTAGGGCAATGATCCACCTTTTTAGTGCTATATACAGGGATGAGAATTTCCCTCCGATTAGTGGTTTCCCGACTTTTGGGTTATGACCCACCTTTTTAGTCCTATAATGCTATATACAGGGATGAGAATTTCCCGCCAATCAGTGGTTTCCTGATTTTGTGCAATGACCCACCTTTTTAGTCCAATATACAGGGATGAGAATTTCGAACCAATCAGTGGTTTCCCGACTTTTGTGCAATGACCCACCTTTTTAGTCCAATATACAGGGATGAGAATTTCGAACCAATCAGTGGTTTCCTAACTTTTGGGCAATGACCCACCTTTTTAGTCCAATATACAGGGATGAGAATTTCCCACCAATCAGTGGTTTCCCGACTTTTGGGCAATGGCCCACCTTTTTAGTCCAATATACAGGGATGAGAATTTACCATCGCTCAGTGGTTTGTCTACTTTTGGACTACCGCCCACCATATTATTATTAGTAATAGTTTACACATTATATGTAGCTACTACTCGCCGCGCTATTATTGTTATCATCATTATTATTATTATTAGTGGCAGTAGTAGTTTAGTTGCTAGCATACTTCCATTGAAATCTACACTAGACACAAATATAGTTGAAGAACCATACTTTTTAAAACCTGGTCGCTCAGAACAACGTTCCTCTGGGTTCAAAGTGACGAGTGGCCAGTGATCAGTAACTCGGGAAAGCACTCATTATACCCCAGTCACACTACTGCTTGCGACCACTTTACAACCACAAAAAAGGGTTGGTCACAATGGGGTCGAAACATGGTCACAAATTGATCGTCGACCTCCTTGCGACCATTTTGGTCGCAAGAAGGTTGCAGCTGCTGCACTAAAATCTCCTTGCGATTAAAAACACCTTTGAAAAGCCTTGAAATAGCCTTGAATTCCATATATTCACATGTGTAGGGACCCTGCTGTGGGTTCTTAGGTCCAAAATGGTTGCAAGCGGTGGCAAGCCATAGTGTGACTGGCTCTTTACACAGTCGTCTCTGTATTGTTTCCCGGTGGAGCAGGACATAGCTCAGGCGGTAGAGTGTCCACCTGTGAAGGTGTCGATCATCCTATCGATCCTGCTCAGTGGACGCATTTGCAGTTTGGGCTATTTTCCGTTCCAACCAGTATTCCACAACTGGTTCAACAAAGACTGTGGTATGTCCTGTCCTGTCTGTGGGAAAGTGCATATAAAAGACCCCTTGCTGCTTATCAAAAAGAATAGCTTATGTGGCAGCATTAGGTTTCCTCCAAAGAAATATGTCAGAATGACCATATGCTTGATGTCCAATAGTCAATGATAAAAATCAATGTGCTCTAGAGGCGTCATTAAATAAAACAAGCTTTACTTTTCTGTGTTGTTTTCAGAATGGCGGCTTTTACAGTGCCGAGGACGCCGACTCACTGGCAGATGTGGACCACGCGGTGAAGAAGGAGGGTGCCTTCTGTGTGTGGCACTGGGACGAGCTGACGGAGCTGCTCCGAGGGCAGGTTCCCGGCCACGAGCAGCTCACACACGCCGACGTCTTCATCCACCACTACGGCGTCAAGCGCGATGGCAACACGGACCCGCTCCAGGTTGGTTGGTTGGTTGGCAACATCTACGGTCATATCAGGATGGGTACTGACTTGTGGCAGTGAGCACTCATGGCGACTTTAAATCATAGTGCTGCCCCACTGGGAAATCAGGCTGCCGACACCATGACTCGATATCCCACGCAGTCACATTATCCTGACACTGAGCTAACCAGTCCTTGCCTTATTCTATTAACGCCGAGCGCCAGGCTAGGAAGCGACAAGTATCAATTTTGTAAGTCAAAGGTTTGACTCGACCGGGAATCGAACTCTCGATCTCCCGCATGTGAGGCCTGCGTTCTACCGAATCGGCCACCGTGTCCGGTAGGAAAAGTATTGGAAAATTGTGGCTTAAGATACTGGAAAGTTATGGAAGTATCTTCAACCCAAAGTGTAGGCCTACTATCCAATGTATACGTGTAGTCATACGCCATGCGTCAACCTCGTTCTGACCTCTTATAGTTATCGTTGGAGTAATTCATGTCTGAAACACAAGTAGAAGCGGAAAAAATTTGTATTTATACATTGCAATGTCTGACAACCGGAGCATTAATTCATTAACAGTGGAGAGGTCAGAGTTATAACAGAAATATTGTATAGACGGGCATCATGAGAATACCACCGGACGCGTTGGCCGAATCGGTAGAGCGCAGGTTTCCCGTGCGGAAGGTCGGGAGTTCGAATCCTAGCCGAGTCAAACCGATGACTTATCAAATTTATATTTGTCAATACCTAGCCTGGCACTTGGCATTACTAGTTTAGGGCAAGGACTAGTTGGCACAATATCAAGATAATGTGACTCTGTGGGATATCAGGTCATGGTGCCGGCAGCATGGTCTCCCAGTGGGAGAGCACTATAACGTTGCCATGAGTGCACTGTCACAAGTTGGTACCCATCCCGATATGACATTAGATGTTGCTAGGACATAAAACAACAACAAGCGAGAATACGAAGAAATCCAAGATCGGCGGTGCATGCAATGCCAGTTCAATTGTGACAGCCTAAACAGGTCAATCAACTTGGTCACATGACACACAAAAGAAGAAGAAAAGAAGAGGATACCTGTGGGGAATGACGTCGCAAATAGACTAATGAGCGTGGTCATGTGACACAGGTGTCGACGATTACGATTTGGACTGGGTGATTACGATATTTGTCTCCCCATTATCTTCTGAGGGAGTGTCAATCAAACGCTGTGCTTCGTGGCGAGAAAAGTAAAATCTTAACCTACGCATTTAGGAAAATTTATCCACATAATTTAAATAGTTGCGAGACTGTGATAACGATTAATTTGTATGGGTACACCTTCAGCCATGCCTCAACTAAACCGGAGGCGGTGGCCAAATTGCTACAGCGCAGGCTTCCCGTGCGGGAGGTCGGAAGTTCGAATCCTCTGACTGATAAAATTGATACATAGCCTGACATTCGGCATTAATAGGATAGGACAAGGAATGGTTAGTAGAGTATCAGGGATAATGTGACTGTGCGGGATATCAGGTTATGGTACCATGCAGCGGCCTGGTCTCGCAGTGGGGCATCACTATAAAGTTGCCATGAGTGTGCAGTCACAAATCCGTACCCGGCCTGATATGACTTTGGATGTTGCTAGGACGTAAAACAACAACAAACAGACTATGCCTCAACCTCATTCTCACTTATTATGATAATTAATCTGTCTGATGTGAATCTCTTCATCTCGAATGGAGTGCTTTAATAATTCCAAAGATGTTTGCTGTGTTACAGCTAGAAAAGTACATTCTGCTGTTTTTATGTAACCTAGAAAATATTTCTGGCACATGTACTAAAATATTATGACGTGACAAAAACGCTTCCTTGCAAAACCTGTGGCGACAGCGTTTTTAATGTGGTTCTATATATTAAAGGCCCGGTCACATCCACATTAGTGGATGTAGGTGAATGTAGTGGAGGCTAACGTAGTTGGAAGTAGTTGAACGTAGTTGAATGTACTGGCATCCGTACTTCTCCGTCATGCTAACTTGATAATAATGTGGGTGGGCCATGAGTTCCGATTTAATCTTTGGACATGTTCAAAAGAGCGCTACGTTACAGGCTGAATTTGCATCCGTGATGCTAATGTACTCTAGTGTACTCTAGCGTGCTCTAGTATACTTGCATGAAGCCCTGGTCATATAGTCGTTAGTGGACGTAGGTGAACGTAGTGGAGGCTAACGTAGTTGAAAATAGTTGAACGTAGTTGAACATATCGGCATCCATACCATAACGTATTTATCCGTAACGTAACGTATTTATCTGCTGCATAGAAGGGAATACTAAGTCAATTTAATATAATCTGTTACTGCCGAAGCCTACGGTGTCAGCATTTTTATGTACATGCCGAAATTATTTATCCATTTATTCCCTTCATATTTCTCCAAAGGCCATCATTTATATTCACAGATTGTTGTTCACAAAATGAAAAGATATATGTAACAGTTAATCTGAATCCTGTTCTCATATGACCTTAAATATTGCTAGAACATAAACCCAAACAAGTAAGTTTTTGCATGGGCGATAAGACAGGCACAACGAGGACAATTGAAATCTGACTTTCGGCTTTTTCCGTGATTCCCTAACAGTATTAATCCTATGGGGAGAATATCCACGTTTTCGCTGAACATATTAGGTGGCGCCATCATCTCAGCCTGGTTTCCTCATTTTTAGCCAGAGACCGCTTTCATCGCTGTTTGATTGTGTATGTTTTAATGCGTAGGACCCACACGGACAGCTGGAGGGGCAGAACGTGCTGATTGTGAAGGGCAGTGTGGAGGAGACGGCTGATCGCTTCCATCTGACCGTGGAAGAGACGAAGACCCTCCTGGAAAAGTGTCGCGCCATGCTGTTTGAGGTGCGGAAGAAGCGGCCACCACCCCACCTCGACACAAAGATGATCACTGCCTGGAATGGTATGTATATTAATATATATAAATATACAAATATATATCAGGAGGCATACTCATACTTATACATATACGCTACTGCTATGGTTGCACCAGACTGGATGGCCGGTTGGGTAGAAGGCTTGTTTGCTTTTTTTTTGCGTCGTATGTCCTCGCAACATCTGAGGCTATATTAGGATGGATACTGACAGAGCTCACTTATGGAAACCTTTATAGTGCTGCCCAACTGGGAGACCAGGCCACCAGCATCATGTCCCGATGTGCTGCTCGGCGCTGAAAAATACCTTTATTCGCTGAATAAAATGATCATTTATACCCCCTCCCCCCAAAGTTGCATAATCCGGTAGTTTCAAGTTTCCGCCATATTGTTTTAATATATATATATAGTGTTTGCTGTTATAATCTATTTTTTCTATACCTCGAAGTAACTTTTATCTTAGCGGGTTAACTTTGGATATATTTAAAATGAAATCATGCCAAATTAATTTAGGTGGGCACCGAAATGCTGGACATTATCGGCTTTATTTACTATTTGCCATGTTTTCGAGCATAGCAATGCACTAAAATGGGAGCAGCAAACTGCAATGCATTTTTAATGAACACCAATATCTAAATTGGATATATAAAATCTAGGTGAGTGTTTTGGTTTAGAAAATGTGACCCTTTCATCGGATTATGTAACTTAAAGCAGGGTATGTATTGTGCATGTATTGTGTTGGTGATTGGGCGTCAGGTCACCCCTCCCCCTCCCCCCCCCCCCCCTCCATCTCCATAGTTGACTTTAGGTACATATTATATGTACACTCGGTACACATTATACACAGATAATTACATGTTAGTAGATCCAGGCTTCTGGCAGTCTCCCAGGACACCAGGCTCTCGCATGCACTAGTACTGTGTTTTTATTACTGTTACTATTGTTTTTGTGTGTCTTTTCTTTTGTTCTTCTTTAGTCGCCTTAGGAAATTATTTAACCTAATTGTTAGAAATGGTATCATAAACAACGCAGCCAGTGGAACTATGACTAGTAATTTGACAGGTGTCAGTAAGCCTCTAGTGATTCCACTGTAAGGTATAATTAATGTTCTCCAACCCACCCATCCCCTTAACATTCCCTCCTCTCCATCACCCCCCCTCACCCCCATCGCTCATCTACCGCAAGTCTAAGCACATCAGAATCAGAATGCAAAGTCACTTCTTCCACAACAGCTGTAGGGTACACACCAAATTATGTGGGGTATTTGTGGATTAGATCAAACTTGCTCCATCAGTCCGACAATACTGGTACGGTTCCATGGACCCAGTAACCCTGTGGGTATACACATACATAGATAGTCACAGTATCTTAGTTAGTTTTAAATTCTAGAGCTGTGAGTATTGAAATACAGGCTTAACTCAATAGCCAGTATTGATTTGCTGCTCATTGTCGATTCCTAACTGATATTCCAGTCACACTAGGCTTGCGACCAAATTAAACTCAGGTGGTCGCAGGTGGTTGCAAGTGGTCATAAAAATGTCTTTATTTGGTCTTCACTGATCACCAATCACCTTTTTGTCATTTTGGTCACAAGACAGTTGCAGGTGTTGCACCAAAAACCTCCTTGCGACCAAAATGGTTGCAAGGAAGTCGCCATGTATTTTCTTAGGTTGGGGAATATAACTTAGCAACCAGTGAGTGATCAGTCACAGACCAGTTCCAGATTAGTCGCAAAGTGAGTGTGGGTGTTTCGGGGTGTGCGGGGGAGGGGGGGGGTTGGATCACAAACCAGTCTGCGACCAGTTGGGGACCATGGAAGACTGATCACCAACTGATCGCTGACTGGTCGGTGACCGTGCCTCATGTGCCAAACCTCAGCAACCAATCAGTGATCAGCCTGCGACCACTCGCCTTTCGCTCGCCACCCATTCAGTGACTAGTTCCCAGAATAGAGAATCCCCTGCAATATTTGAGTGATACTATTGTCCCCGAACCCGATCCCGAACCAGTCCTCAACCAATCTTTCATGGTCTTACAAAAGTTGATGACTGGTCATATTACCCACTGATCCCCAACTGATCGGCTGTCACCTACCATTAACAATTAAAAAAAAGAAGTTTTTTTTGCTTTTGCTCGCAAGAAGGTTGCCGATATTTGTGGGTTTCTTTTGTGATCGCAAGGCTAGTGTGACTGGACTGTAACTGACACATTCTTTAAAATTCTTTTTTAATTGCAAGAACATGCCTCCTATTGTGATAGTCATTGCAAAGGCTGATAACCTGCGCAATCCAATACATTTGGAACAAACTTTCCTCTAGTCCAAGATGACATAAACAAACAAACAAACAAACAAACAAACAAAAATCGGCTGTGAACAGTTATATATAGTCTAGTTATACGAGTCTTACTATTACCGGAGTATAAATGAAGGATACCTTTTGTTTTACCTGGGTCCTAATCTGGGATTGTCGGACGACTGGATTATGGACATAGGCACATGGATTCTTAATCTATATATGTGAGAGTGATTGATATTTTAGTTGTGACTTAACATTGCTTAGCTTAAAAGCTGAAGTCATTAAATAAACAACTTTCTCGTCTTGATTGAATCATACATGCTTCTAGATAAGGTATTCACACCCAGTAGGGCTGAATAACGACCATGTAAACTGCTCCATTCAACTTCTAGTCTATAAATCTACATGATTTAATCAATTCTACACTTCAAAAGTAGCAGGCTATGATAGATGTCTTAAAACAATATATTTAGCTTTTTAGTAAAAATTCCTGTGATTATGTCCATAACCCGGGCTGCTAACACTTTTTCAATACAGTTGTTTAGCAGCCCTGTCCTGGAAACAGGGTTGCGGGAGTAATTAGCAAGCAATACACGATTTCTACGACTAGTATGACACCTGGTGATAGGCAACAACACTTGTGTTGTGTGTCGACAGTGTGTCACTGTGTTGTTTTCTAGTGGATCAAGGTTGGCGACGGTGCGAGAGTTGGATGGTTGGCACTTATACATATCAAACTACTATTCTTTCTTAGTGCCACCCTGACTCTTATAATAAACTGCTAAATCTATTTCCACTTCCACTATGTACAAATCAAATGCAATCACTCCAACGGCTGGAAGACCAGTGCCCTGGTGCTGACAAAATATGGATTCAGATGAATAAAAATATTCACAACAACAAAGAAGTAAGCATTTCTGGCAGTTCATAAATGACACGCGTGTGTATCGACTCCTGCCTTATAGCAGTTGAGGATACACAGGGTGCCTCTGGTGACAGATGCTGTGACCCACAAGTCCAGTCTGGATTACGCTCTGTGCATGCATCGCGGAAATCGTGTATTAAGAATTCATGTGCTTATTTCATTTACCCAGCCTTTCGCCACTTTTTCTAATGGGTTGTTCATCACCCATACTCTGGTTAGGGGTGAATCTTTTATCTAACCCATAGCTCGCTGGCAAATGTACAGTAAGGTATGGCCGCCTTATAATTAATTTTTGTTGTGGTAAATATGTTTATTCTGCTGAATAAGTATTTTGCCAGTGCCAAAGCACTGGTCTTCCTGCCATTTTTCAATTCAGGGTTATTTACACAAAAGGTATATAGAATAAGGTATACAATAACTGTTGAATACACAATTTGCTGCATGTAACACAATGAAATTCTGCAACCCAAAAGTTCCATAGCAATATGGTAACAGTAGTGTCATATAACTAGATCAATATTAGTCAGATCAATGTGAGTATTTACATAGTATTTAGAATGTAAGCAGAAGTTATCTTCTGTATTCAGTTGGTAAAGTTGTAGTAAGTTTTAATGTTCAGTTGCAGTTAGGCAAGCGGTATATAAATGTCAGTTTGTTAGAAATATTCTAGTGTAACTCTAGTGTAGTTAGTTATCTGAGTTTATGAATTATGTTGTTGGGGTGGGGTTGTTAATAATACACTGGACCAGCTGTGACCAGTGAAGCAGTGGGACCAATGCCAGTGCATTTAGGTCTTAAATTTTACATTTTTATTTGGACCGTCTGTCATCGTATATGGTTGACTGGAAATAAGAGAGGAACAGCAACAAATAAAAAATGTGGGGGGGGGGGGAAGAACTGAGGCTGAGGGTTCGGTGGTCTGCCACTTACGGTATGGTGACGCCATGGAACATACTTTACTGCAACTGCATAGTTAAATACAGAAACATGCCACGTAAGTACCAGTAGGCCTATAGGTTGTTTCTTTAATACTGGCTGCGATTAATTTCTCGCGAAATGTATTGCCAAATTTTGCTCAGAATAGGTATCAATCCACAATGCCAATGTTGGCCTCCTCTAGTAGGTACCGGCAGCGCCCTGTAAAAGTGCAGGAATGGTGCTTTTTTCATCAATATTCACATGCTTTTAACTATTTCTGTATGTATATGATTTTGATAAAATTGCATATGTTCTATCTGATGTTGTTGTTGGATTGAATATATAGTAAGTTTGTATTTAAGTAAACTCCATTTGTATGATGAGTGTATTTAGTGAATATTCCTTCATTACTGATGTAAATGAAAACGACTGTGAAAACGGGGTATTTTTAATGGGCTCGGGCTTCCTTGTACTACAACGTAGAAAGTCATGAGTGGTACCAGAAGAAGCAGTTTGTCCTAGGTCAAAAAGGGCAATCAGGTCAAATTCTGCAATTTAAATAATGTTGAAAGTTTAAAGCCCATCTACTGAATTAAATAATATTGTAAACCTAATAGGATTTGATATGCATAGATAGACAATTCGATTCCCTTTCCAATGATACCAATCTTAGTATAGTGCTAGTTAGTGCAAGGAGCCACATACAGAATATAGACACCAACCTGTTTGGGTCTTTGCTGACCACACTAGTTTCACAATGCTGACACCCATGTAGAAACATGTATATGACATTGATGTCTGTTGAGATATATCAGAATATATAATCTAATATTGGGCTAAATGTGGGGAAGATCAAACCATTGTTCTAGCCACAGTGAATATTTAAAGATTTATTTAATTCAATATCTTTGGGTTCAGACACTTTTAATTTGTATTTGCCATCAAAATTCAGCTCTTGATATTTTTAGCTAAATTATTGTCATAACTAATATGGAATAGTTCCATATGCTATGTCTGCAAAATTTGAAGAAGATCCACCTATTGGATGAGCCACAGTGAGTGATCAAAGCTTGATGAACAAATCTTTATTTTTTATTTTGTACGCTTTTCTTTTGTAAGTGCAATCAAAATGCACTTTTTGTATTTCTAGACTGAATATTAATATGATAATGTGTATTACCTCCAGGTGATGAGCACTGTTAATTTATAGGAAGTTTAACCGATTGATTAAGCTACAATGATCATTTAAAGATTCATTAAATTGACATATTTGGTTTTCCGACAATTTGTCTTTATATGTTCAACCAAAATTCAATCATTTCCATACTTTTGGATACAGTATTGATATCAATAATATATATTAGTCTCAGGGAATGGTTATAGTGATATTGTGCCAAATATGAGGAAGATTCAAAAGATTGTTTTGCTGCAGTGAGCTTTCAAAGATTGAAATGTTGAAAAGATTTCACTTACAGATGTTGTTTACATGCAAACAATTACACTTTTTGACATTTTAGGATGCAAATATCTTTTGATTCTCTGAATATAGAGCTCTGAAAGAAAATAGGGTGTTACACTGTTATTAATAGGTGAACTATTTAGCCTTTATTCAGTCTTGTTGCAGTTTTCCAAGAAAATATCATTCTTTAAAAATGGCTATTTGGCCAAATCAGAATGATTTTTTTGTTATGAATTGCACTTTTTGACATTGTCTTATTAAGAATCTGCTTTACTAATTGATTTAGCAATTTAAATTCCTTTATATATGTACAATGGAAATTGGTTAGCAGAATGCCCCTCACATCCATCCACTTTTATTATATTTGGTCAAAGTTCCACCTTTAATTCAAAATTAATACACGTTTATATATACAGTTTAACCCGGTTAAACCAAACTTGAAGGGACCCTAGAAATTTGTTTGGAAGTACTGATCATTGGTTAAACCGAGCTTTGGCTTTGACTTTGAGTAAGTGTATTTTGTACATGTAATATACAATGTATGTGGACACTTTGATTATTGTTTTTTATATGTGTATACAGTACAACCCCTTTAAACTGAGCTCGGTTAAACCAATCGATCGGTTAATGCAAACTTTTTTTCGGCGGCCCAGCAAAATACTGCCATTTTTCATATAATATAGTCGGTGGGTTCTCAGATGACCTTATAACCACATGAAAGTTTGGTTTAACCATACTGGAGTGGCCTGGGGTCCAACAATTTTGTTTGGATTAACCAATAATTTTGATTAACCGACTTTTGTTTAAGCAGCTTTTTTATATGATAAATGGTAGTATTTTTCCGGGCCGTCGAAAAAAGTTTGGATTAACCGATCGTTTGGTTTAACCGAGCTTTGTTTAACGGGGTTGAACTGTATATATATTTTTTTGTTCAAGTGTTTTATTCCTCTGAATAACATGTTGTCAGTGCTAATGCACTGGTCTTCCAGCCCTAATCACAATTGCCTCTACACAGTAAACAAATCTACAACAATATACAGATAGACAATTACAGGAAAATAAGCAAAACATCGGTACATGAATGATATGTAAAGAACAAGATAAGAGAAAAAAGAAACATGCGGGGAGGTAACTATGTTAGACTAGCATGGTAGGCGTTAGTAGGGGGGGTTGTTCTAATTTCAACATCTACAGGAAGGAATAAAAATATTGGACCATAGGCATATTTTAAAATTTCGCTGCCGGTACCTACCTGTAGCCTTATTCGAGTTAGTGGTCACTTGACTGAGACTAGTCACATTTTTGCGCTCAAACTGTATAAGGCAACTATACTGCCAATAATAGATTATAATGATCTAATCTATGGCCTTTTAACAAAACAACTAGGAAATTAATTACAGAGAACTCAAAACCGAGCTCTTAGAACAGTATATAGGGGCAAAGTTCTCTCAGTGAATGAGATGCACACTAGATCTAATATCACATACCTGAGCCAAAGGAGAGATGCACATCTGCTATCTCTTATGTTTATCAGAGCCAAGGATGAAAACTACATAGACCATACTACCAGAGTTACCAGGCAGGGGGATGCTACACTCCTCAAAGTTCCTAAACCACTCACAAATAGACTGATAAGAGCCCCTATCTACAAAGGCAGCAAATTATGGAATGAACTCCCAATCAGAATTAGACATGGACAAACACAACTAGAATTCAAGAACCTGGTAAGAATTCACCAAGCCAATCAGGCCCTTCTACAGGCCTAGTGATGAGGTCGCCATATTTAATTAGCTATCTATTATAAGCACCTATGGCCACCCCACCCCCTCCCACCACCCCACGCGCTCCTTTGCCTGCTGCCAACAAACCAAGTTATCCGCCGTACAAATTATTTGCCCAGCAAATTCGGAAAGGTGTATCACTCTGGTAGTATTGCTATAGACCGGGGGCCCTATGGTATTGGGACGGCTCACTCCCTATCTCTCACATGTGATGTAAATTTTCCGGTGCCACCTTGTGGTGTGTTTGATCGACCCAGTTGCTGGTTGGTGTTTCACATGTAAACACAACGGTTATATCATGCATGAGGCGGGTAAGCGTGAATACACATCAATATGGGATTGCTATGAACAGGCACACATCATCGTCGTCCTCGTCGCCATTGTCACACAGCTTTCACATTCATATATACATTTGTGCATATATTATGGCATCTGTTTAGCCGGGGGAACAGCCAGCACACCAAGTGGTGGGTTTGGTCATTTTGATTACACAGTACAGGCTGAGTGAGCTGTCTTGGTATTATAGGGTCTTTGTACAAACATAGACACTAATAAAGTCTGTACTATACTACTAAATGACTGAAACATACAATCCTCCAAGCATTGTTTATCCCATCATTACTAACAACCTACTTACTCAAACTACTTCATGTAGTCAAAAAACACACCTGAGGTATTAACCTTTTAAGCATAACCCTATAAGCTAACCACACTCTATCTAACAGAATAAACAAACCATTCTACTAACACTCACTCCATCTCAAAATGTTAACTCCAACAACATGATAGTTTTGCAATTCACAACATAGTAGGCATACAAACCTATGAAGGAAAACTATGCACCTAACCACTCCATAATGTAAAGGTCTAATCAATACACATGTATGTATCAAGTGTGTAGGAATACAACATATAACTGCTATTTTTGTATGTGAATTGTCAAACTATACCATATGTAAGTCTTTGAATGTTTGATATTGTTATTTCAGCTGATTTGGGCTAGCTGCATATATTGTAAATAACTGTATTGTCACATGGCTGGAAGACCAGTGCCACGGCGCTGACAAAAGACTTTATTCAATGAATAAACTATATTTACAACAACAACAAAAACACTTCTGATTTCGCCGTTTACAAATTGACAGTGAAAACAAAGCACCTATTTAGTATTTCTTCCTAGGTTACGGCGACCTTTTTCATTTCAGTCTATGGGTTTTTATTTTTTATTTTCTTACTTAAGCTTCGGTCCAATGAGCAAATGGAACATCAGTTGATGATTTAGCAGTTTATTTGCCTCGACCAAAGACCCTATAATACTAAGATGGCTCACTCCCTATCTCTCCCATGGTAATGTAAATTTTGCAGTGCCACCTTGTGGTGGGTTTGATCAGCCCGCCTGCTGGTTGGTGTTTCACATGTAAACACATACAATTATATTATACATGAGATAGGTAAGTATGAATACACATCAATATGAAATTGCTATGAACAAATACACATCATCATCAGCATCATCATCATCGCCATCAGCACACATCTTTCACATTCATATATAAATTTATACATATAATATAGCAACTGTTTAACCAAGAGAACAGCCAGCGCGCCAAGTCGTGGGTTTGGTCATTTTGATTACTCAGTACAGGCTGAGTGAGTCATCTTAGTATTATAGGGTCTTTGCCCCGACAAAAGTGGCAACCGACGATGTTTACAGCGTCCAACTTTCGACTGCCACCTTGCGGCGAGAGCACCAACTAATGTCAACCCGAACCTAGTGCTGCCACCTGGAGGATACTGACGTATACTAACACAGCCATGAACGGTTCGCGGTTCGAGGATGTTCAGCGCGTTCTATCTAAAAGATTAGAGAGTTTGAGATCGGGGCCGGAGGTGACCTATTTATGAATGGCGTCAGGGAATTCCCGCCAAATATATCTTGTTTGTCCATTCTTTACGCGAGTGCGTCGTTCGTTAAGTTGCGAACGCCGGCACGAGGTATTTCCACACATTCTAAGCACATTATATAACACTGTGAACATAACGGGAACCAGCAATATGTTCTTGTGTAGCAATAATTGTTTAAATTTAATTAAATGTATCTAGCTCAGTTTAGCGTAGCATTTAGTCGTTTAATAATGATCAATCACAAATAATAACAAAAAAATGTATGTATATAAATAGACCCAATTAAAGCCTACCATATCCCATGGCAATTTGCATAGATGGTTTCTAGGAATGCCAAAAGAATAAAAATGATACCTTAGCAAAATTTATTTAAGCATTTATTTATTATGTGGTATAATTAATTAATAATAATGCAACAGCCATGGCTTACATTTGGAATATGGGTGGGACATGTTCCAAACCATCTAACCAGTCAGCCAAACTAATTTAGGACTGGGGACAGGAACATGAGATATGGCTAACAGTAACAGTAGCACATATCCCAGGCAGTCAAAATACTTTCGCTGACAGAAAAAGTCGACATTTCCATGATCATCTGGAATGGTCTTTAAGTCCCAATATTTTCGATTACATTTGCGATAAATGGGGAAAGCCAGAGATCAACTTGTTCACTTCCCGAAACAACAAAAAGTTACCAAAATATGTATCTTGGCATCCTGAGCCAGAAGTCTGGTGAGTAGATGCGTTTTTTCTGATTTGGAATAATCTATTTTATTACATATTCCCACCATTCAGCATTATCAGCAGTACTGATAGTACCAAAGTGGGACACACAACCATGGCTAGGGCAGTGACATTAGGAGCCAAAGACCCGCTCAGGTTTCCTCGAGGGAAGGAAAATCTACAACATCAAGGACCGCTAACAACTCATGGAGATGTGTCAATGACACCCCTTTTGGCATTCCTTTTCTAAACAAACCTTTAGAACAATTTGGGCTAGACAAAATTACACAAGAGAGGCTCATTTCACATGCCTGGAGGAAAGGCACGGTTAAATTATATACTAGTTCCTTAAAGAAATGGGGACTTCATTGTTTAATTAAAGGGGTTAAGCCATTAAAACCTACAATAGCTCAGATTGTACGTTTTCTAAGAATGTTAGAAGACAAAGGATTAGGATTTGGTGCAATTAATGCAGCAAGATGTGCACTTTCAATCATTCTACCAAGGATAGATGGACAAGCAGTTGGAAAGCACCAGGTAGTGCACTGGTTTATTAGGTCAGTGTATGAGAGAAACCCACCAATACCCAAATATAATAGGTTTTGGGATGTGTTGGTAGTGTTCAAGCTTTTCCAGTCATGGCCTAGTAATAAGCATTTATCAATCAAGGAACTAGGATTTAAATTAGCAGTGCTTTTAGTGCTAATGACAGGACACAGGGGCCAGACAATTGTGGCTTTGTCTCTGGACGGACTGGAGATAGACAAAAGGAGGCGACATTCGATTTGGAGACTTTACTCAAGTCGAATCGAACAGGGCACCCGTTGTCCATGGTGCATGTAAATAGTTTTCCAGAGGATCAACGTATTTGTGTGGTGTCAGCCATTAGGGAGTATATATCCAAGTCACGGGGAATACAGAATTCCTGACAGCTGTTAATAAGCTTTATTAAACCGCATAAGGCGATCTCGCGGGACACGCTCGCAAGATGGACAATCAAGGCGCTCAAAGAGGCAGGGGTTGATACTGGACGCTACGCATCCCACACAATGCATGGGGCCATGGTCTCTAAAGCGAGACAGTTGGGAATCTCAGTGAAGAGAATCCTGGCGCATGCCGGCGGGAAGACAGCTAGATCGTTGGCAAAACATTAAAACAAACGACTAGAAAAGTCAAGCGGCCTGACTACTCACCAAATAAAAAGATGTGTGAGAAACAAATAGAATTTTGTTGTGTACTGAAACATTATATGTTTAAAAATAAGGATAAAAAATGAGATTACGTAAAGTTCTCCCTGGACTATGAGTAGCCAGAGGGTAGTACCGAGGTAAAATAGTATAGTTATACGAATCTTACCTGGGTACAGATTATGGATAACTGTTGTTTTCCCAAGGTACTAGCCTCGGATAGTCGTGGGCTAGGGCCCGCTCACCCTGCCCTACCCTACCATGACTATCACATTGGCTTGTGCCGAAACAAAAACATTTTAGTATCCATAGAATTTTGAGATAATTCGTTATCCTATTAAGTATGTAAAAGATTGCTGGACTCAGATGTGTTTCCTTCTCCCTAGCCCACGACTATCCGAGGCTAGTACCTCGGGAAAACAACAGTTACCCATCATCTGTACCCAGGTAAGATTCATATAACTATATATATATATATATATATGAATTCATCCTCATTTTTGGTATGTAGTTAGGCTCTGGGAAAGAAAACCTTAGAATACAACGACTTTGTTGTTACTGTTAGTTGTTATTCACAATTCCCTTTCTTGCTTTGAGAATTGCTTCTCTTCTTCCCACTTGTAACACCGATTGTGCTTTTCAGATGGAATCACGATGATTTGATAATATGAGTTTGTGCTAATATTGATGCCCATTTTCCTTGCTTCAGGACTTATGATCTCTGGGTTCGCCAAGGCGGGGCAGATCCTGGACGAACAGGCGTACCTGGAGAGCGCGACACGGGCAGCCCTGTTTGTGAAGTCACACATGTACCACGAGGACATCGGCGTCCTGCTGAGGAGCAGCTATGCAGGGGACAACGATGCGGTCCACCAAATGTACGTACACTTAGGTGTCACTGACAGGAGTGACAGTGAGAGCTGAGTGTCACACACAGCTGGAACAGGGTGTCACATGTAGTAAGAGCTGAGTGTGACATGCAGCTGGAGCTGAGTGTCACATATAGTAAGAGCTGAGTGTCACACACAACTAGGGTTGAGTGTCACACACAACTAGGGTTGAGTGTCACACGCAGCTAGGGCTGAGTGTCATACACAGCTAGAACTGAGTATCACACGCTGAGTGTCACATATATAGTAAGAGCTGAGTGTCACCGGAAGCTAGAGCTCAGTGTCACACACAGCTAGAGCTGAGTGTCCCATATAGTAAGAGCTGAGTATCAGACGCAGCTAGAACTGAGTGTCACACACATCAAGAGCTGAGTATCACAAGCAGCTAGAACTGGGTGTCATACACAGCAATAGTTGAGAGTCACATGCAACTAGAACTGAGTGTCACATCTAGCAAGAGCTGAGTGTCACACACAGCTAGAGCTGAGTGTCACACACAGCTAGAGCTGAGTGTCACATATACTATAATAAGATCTAAGTGTCACATACAGCTAGAACTGAGTGTCACACATGCAAAGAGCTGAGAGTCATATGCAACAGAGTTAGTGGGATAGAGATTTGATAATTATCGCTGGGGTTAAGTGGGTCATAGTACTTAAGTAAGATATCACCATAAAGTCACCATGAGTGTGGATTATCACCAAGTAGGTACCCATCCTAATATATGACCATGAATCTTCCCAAGACATAAAACCCCAAACCCAAACAAACAAAAGCCTCTCTTCCACATCCTCAGAGAGACGCCGATACAGGGTTTCGCTGACGACTACGCCTTCCTCATCCGGGGCCTGCTGGACCTGTACGAAGGCACCCTGGAGGACGCCTGGCTCGTGTGGGCAGAGCGTCTCCAGGAGACGCAGGACGACCTGTTCTGGGACAAGGAGGGGGGCGGCTACTTCAGCACCGGGGCCGCCGACGTCTCCATCATCATGCGCATGAAGGACGGTATGTATCATCGCTTCTCTCCTCTCCTCTCATCTCCTCTCCTCTCCTCTCCTCTCCTCTCCTCTCCTCTCCTCTGCTCTCCTCTCCTCTGCTCTCCTCTCCTCTCCTCTCCTCTCCTCTCCTCTCCTCTCCTCTCCTCTCCTCTCCTCTCCTCTCCTCCCCTATCCTCTCCTCTCCTCTCCTCCCATTCCCCCTCCCCTCCCGTCCCTCCCCATTACCCTCCCCTTCCCCTCCCCTCCCCTCCCCTCCCCTCACCCTCTCGCTCCCCTCCCCTCCCCCCCACCCTCCCCCTCCCCTCCACTCCACTCCACTCCACTCCACTCAATGCTACGCTACGCTACTCTACTCTCCTCTGCATTAAAACAATTTGTACTTTAAACAGACATACAAAATCCAAAGAAAACGCATGCACACACTCATTCTCACACGCACCATTGCACGCACGTAACCATGCACGCTGCATGCACACACACACACTTGCACACTGAAAAAAACTGGCCACTTGTTCCAGACAGGAATTCACCTCTCCACCCCTCGTTTTCCATGTGCGCTTATTTGATTTTTACCTTAAAAGCCTCGGTCAAATGGGTAGTTTTTCTTTCCTATTTTAAATGTTGTCTAAGAGCTAGAGGGAATGCTTTAAAAAGAAAAAAAAAAGAAGGGTGGGTTGGGGCACAAAATATAAAAAGGAAGGGAAAGCAGCTTAAAAAGATGAAGCCTAAAGAGCTGAACGCGTCCCTCCCCGCTGCTACGCCCCTCCCTGTCTGCCTCCTCCTCCCCTCCCCTGCCCTCTCCTCCCTTCCCTTCCCCCTCTCCTCCCTTCCCCCTCCCCTCTCCTCTCTCCCCCTCCTCTCCCCGTCATCTCCCCGCGCCCCCCCCCCCCCCACTCAGTCCTTCCCTTCCTTCCCGTTCCACTGTCTCCTTCCCCTCCCCCCCTCGCCTCTTCCCCTCGTGGCCTACCTACGTAGAGTTGACATTGGCAGAACAAAATAGATGGCGTCATTAGCGTGCCTCCCCATTGATGGCCCTGTAGCCCGGGTGAAGCGGCGGTGGGATGTCGGGGGTGGGGGGAGTAGGCTGCTTCTGAGGGGGGGGGGGGGGCATGGGAAGAGGGGAGTAGAAGACAGACAGACAACGGATAGATCCTTCCGCGGAGAACCCCAGTAATTAGCGAACTTTAGCACCCATTAGAGACCTTTAGCACCTAAGGCGCTCTCTACGTCTGCGTTCTTGAGTCTTGGTTTGATCCCCCTGAGTATCGCTGTGGGATTTATTCTTCAAGTGGTCATCATTTGCGACATACCGCCTTTGTGTCATCATTCGCGTCACACTGCCTTTGTAGGGAGAATATGCTGTGAAACACCGCCGTAGTGACGTGCTAATTTCTACGGCAAGTTAAATTGCCATAATCTGATGAAAGCTTCACCTTTTATTTTTACACCAAAACACCCACCTAGATTCGATCCTCCATATCCTACCTAGACACTGGTGCGCTCCTTGAACATTTATTGCAACTTCGTGTTAAACAAATGCTATTTTGAGCATTTCGGTGTGCATACCAAAATTCCTATTGTGTCAGCACTATAAATATAGTCCCAAGTCGTTACCGATCGTGGTATGACTTTGGTACAACTTACCAGACACTCGGCCGATGCGATCTCACACCGCGGCGACCTCAGCCAAGGGAGTGAATTGCCACCCCGCCGCTGCCTCAGCTAAAAATGCTGTCCATCTGCCCCTTTCCCCTTCTACAACCCCCCTCCCCCCCACACCCCACCCCATGCAGTTTGCCTGCACAGCAGAAATTTAAAGCAGGGGCTACCTTACACAGCATGTTGGATTTTGATGCAGCTGGCAAGGATGAGAGATTCACATAGGGTCATTTCCCCTCATGTTTAGAGCAGTCAGAGCTTACCGGAAGTCAGTTGATTGGTTGGTTGTTGGAGTTTTAAATCCTGGCAACATCTAAGGTCATATCAGGACGGGTACCAACTTCTGACAGTGCACACTCATGGCGACTTTATAGTGCTGCCCCACTGGGACACCAACTTGCCAGCACCATGCCCTGATATTCCACTCAGTCACATTATCCTGACACTGAGCCAACCAGTCCTTGCCCTATTCTAATAATGCTGAGTGCCTTTCTAGGAAGCCATAAGTATAAATTTTGTAAGTCATTGGTTTGACTCGGCCGGGAATTGAACTCTCGACCTTCCGAAGTCGTCATGAGTGCACACCGACACTATCCGTCTCGGTTACATTACTCTAAAGGGGCTGTCACATTAGGGTTTTTTGTGGGAGCGTACGGCGGCGTAGGCGCGTTACATCATATACGTCGGCATACGCCGCCATACGCTACGCATATGCTATGCATACACTATGCATAGGCCGTCATGTGCCGGCTTATGCCGTTGTACGCCGCCATACGCTTTCTCCCGTTCATCCGTCCAAATTTTTTTGTGCATGCTAAAAAAATCTCGACCTATGGGAGCGTATGGTTCATACGCTACTCATACGCTGGTGTACGCTCCTCGTACGCCGGTGTACGCTCCTCGTACGCTAGGGGTGCGCCGGCGTAGGTTACGCATACGCTCAACTTGCGTCACCGGCGTATCTCTAGCGTATGTCATCATCATCATCATCATGCTGTCGTTCGCGATGCGACAAAGACTGCTTTCATTACTTGACTGCCGCTCGAGTTAACGTATGGGAGCGTACTCCTAGCTTATGCACAGCGTATTCCAAGCGTATGCCATAGGTCTCGACATCGATCTTGACTCATACGCTATGCATACGCTATGCATACGCTACACATATGCTACGCATACACTACGCATACGCTACGCATTCGCTACGCATGCGCTACGCATACGCTACGCATAGGTTCCATATGCCAATCAAAACCGTCAAAAAATGTCACAGTACGCTCTCATACGCTCCTCATACGCTCCTCGTACGCTCCTCATAGGTTCCACATACACTCAAAACCACCCGAGAGGTCACCAAAGGTCATGATAGGCCGGCACGCGCAGCTTTTACATAGGTTTTCAATACGCTCCCGCCATACGCCGTAATGTGACAGGGCCTTTACATCGAGCAAAACAATCTTTATCATATCCTAGTAAAGATTAAGCACTATATTGTCTAAAAAGCACGATGCTGTTTAAAAAGCTGCCTGAATGATAAAACCGAAGTACCCCTCGTTAACCCTCCATCCGGGCATTAGAGTCGCCCGGGGCCTGATGTCGTAGGTAATGAATTACCATGGCAACTGGTCGCCTAGTGTAGTCTCTATTTTACACGCCTGATTGACACAGCGCCCAACATGACCCTGGTAGTGAGCTGCACTCACATCGTCAGGTAACCGGACGCGGTGGGCAAATCGGTAGAGTGCAGGCTTCCCGTGCGGAAGGTCGGGAGTTCAAATCCCAGTCGAGTCAAACCAATAACTTATAATAAAAGTTATGCTTGTCGCTACCTAATCTGGCGCTTATTAACGGGATGGGACAGGGACTGGTTAGCACAGTATCGGCATAATGTGACTGTGTGGGTTCTTGGATCATTTCCAGGCTAGGTAGTGACAAATATCAATTTTGTAAGTCATTGCTTTGACTAATCTGGGATTCAAATTCCTGACCTTCCACACAGGAAGCCTGCGCTCTACCGATTCCGGTCCGGTCTGCTTCACGGAGCATAGGTAGTCCAACAGATTTGATGCGGGCCATGCAATTTCAGAAAAATGGTTTCCAATCCCATATTATTTTCTCAAAACCTCACATGGCTATCTCACAATTGGTCTATTGTTGTTAGTAACGATATGTGAGGCGTTGGTAAATGGAGACATAGAATATCATAGACTACTTCATAAATTTCTAGACATTTTATAAAGAAAAATTTAAAGAAAAAAACAGCGTTCTTTTGATGTGGTATTTGAGTTCAAATACATAACGCAACTGAAAGCACTGCGGTTTCCTCGCACGTTAAAGCTGCATAGTCCGATGAAAACATCAAATTTGAAAAACCATAGCAATTATCTAGATCTGATTCAACATATCCGCCATAGATACTGGTGCACTTATTAAGCATTTGTCGCCACATAAAATGGAATACTGAGGCAATTTAATCAAACTTGTTACTGCAGAAGCCTATGGTATCTGGGTTTTGGCGTGCTTCCCAAAATTAATTTAGCATGGTTGCATATCAAATGTTTCAAAAGTTAGCCATTTAAAATAAAAAGTTAGCTCAAAGTTAGTAAGGTGGATTATAAAGATCAACCTAATATATTTATCTCAGGAAATGACAGAAACTAAAAACCATCGGACTTTGCAACTTTAAGTGCCCTGTCAAAACCGTGTAGTTATTATTACTACGCTGATCTGTACAAGTAAGATTTAATCGAGAAAGGTGGTAGCGATTTGTTGGTGAAGTAAACCCGTGTCACCCGAGAGGCGATTCTGGGGCTAAGTTCCAGACACACAGCCATTTTTTACTAACAATTTCTTGCCAATTTTCAGAAATGTAATTCAATTTGTTTTGCTTTGTGTTTTGGACACTTTATTTGCAAGGAGAGCCGGAAATAGATTTTCGCACAGGCAGATAGGAAGCGCCATACATTATTATGTATGTGACCGGGTAGTCATGGACAACATGTCAAATACGGAACAGCCGGGCATTGTTCTGGTCCTGCTTATGGAATTTGTTACCGATATTGCCGGATATCATTACCAACACCAACGCCATCACCATCACCACCACCACCACCACCACCATCACTCTCTCACTCACTCACTCATTCATTCACTCACTCACTCACTCACTCACTCACTCTCTCATCCACTCACTTTTGAATTCTTTATAATAGCATTTATATGGACATCACCGAGAATAACGCATACTTTATCTAAAGCGCCTGTCACACCTTACCGGACTGAGTACTGGACACCACCGGACAAAGAATTGTCTAGTCCGGTGCTCTCCGGTACACAAAATGTATCGAAATGTACTGAAATGGAGCGTAATTGGGTCAATTGCCACCACACAACCGGACAAGTACCATACATGTACCATACATGTACCGTACATGTACCGGACTAGTACCGGACGAGAACCGGATGGACCGACCATCAACCGGACACTTTCCGGACTGTATTTTTTTAATTTTCTTAGTATTGTCGTGGGGGTGATGAAAATGGGAAATATTGCGCAAAGAACGGGACTCAAACCCACATCTCTTTGCATTCCGGGCCAGTGTGCTAACCATTATACCACCTAGGCTCCCTGATATCATTATCAACACACTACCCATGCCTACCTGTCTATGTGGTTAGGTCAGTGCCGACTACTACAGTATATATATATTTTATTGACGTTCTCGCCACCGGACAATTCCGGAAGCAAACCGGACACCAACGGATGGGTACCGGACACCAATGGATGGGTACCGGACACGTACGGATGGGTACCGGACATGAACTGGACAAAACCAGACACCAACTGGACACCAACCGGACACGTCAGTCCGGTGGTGTCCGGTAGAAGTTTTGTGCATGTTCAAAACTTGTACCGGACACCGCCGGATGGGTACCGGACATGTACCGGACATCGCCGTACACAACCGGACAGTGTCCGGTTCTCGTTCGGTTCCCCAGTCCTGTAAGGTGTGACTGGGCCTTTAGATATCTGTACATCTTAATTTGGCGTGGTTTAACAAATATGTGTTTAAAGTGCTGGGCCCATATGCATGGAGCAGTGTTAGCGGCGTGTGGTGTTAACCATCTAACACAGGGTAGCTACCACCGGTTATCGGCGGCGTCGAGAACTATGTCACGCCATATGCATGGGCGCTTAAACGGTTTGAGTTAGCTAAACGCGAAGTTATTTATAGATTTGGGAAATCCCTCGATTCGACAATATGAATAACACCGCCAATGCGGTGGCAGCGTTAATATCATTTCGAATTTAGGGTTAAATTGATCAAATTTCACTTATTGCGTATGTAATTCTGTTAAATATGATAGCATTGAATAGATTTGGGCCTAATATATTGCCGCCGATGCAGCGGCGGCGACAGTATGGATAGCGACATCGATCGGCGACGATTTGTTTACTTTACATTCGTCGATTCAACAATATTAATATCACCGCCAATGTGGCGGCAGCGTTAATATCGCTTCGTTTTTAGGGTTAATTTGATGAAATTTCACTTATTGCGTATTTAATTCTGTTAAATATGATAGCGTTGAATAGATTTGGGCTCCATCCTGGCACTAACCTAACACTAACACCGCTGTGAACCTGCTATGGTGTGGGGGTAGAATCTCGGACTTTAAACTCATGGTGTTAGGCCTAACACTGCTCCATGCATAGCGACTTTTCGGCGCTAAACCAGAAATCCCGCTCTAACCGCGGTTTGGCTCGCTAACACCGCTCCATGCATACGGGCCCTGGTTTTGGCGATTTGCGTCGGCTACGCGTTAGTAAGTGGAGAGGCGGGAAGGGGCGCACAATCTGATGTGCACCTGATGGCCTGTTTGTTAGCGGCGATGAGATGTGCGCCGACCGATTAGGACCCCGCCCCGCCCCGCCCCGCCCCGCCCCGCCCCGCCCCGCCCCGCCCCGCCCCGCCCCGCCCCGCCCCGTCACACAACGCCCCATCACTCCCCGCCCCGCCACACAGCGCCCCACCACTCACCGCCCCGACCCACAGCGCCACGCCCCGTCTCGCCAGCCGCGCCACGCCCCGCCACCCCCCTGACTCGTCCCGCCACGCTTCGCTTCGCCTCGCCTCAGTCCACTCCTCAACAGCCAGTCAACCCCCCCCCCCCCCCCCCGTCCCTGCTCGCCCCGTCACACACGTTCTTATCTCCCCCTCCAAGTGCCTCCGGGCTTGTTGTCGGTTCTCAGTGCAAGTGGTCAGCTGCACGGCTGGGTTGCGCCCGAGGCAGGTGGAGGGGGGTGGAGTGGGAGATAGGGAGGCAGGGAGGGCTGGAAGGAGGGAGGGATGGGGAGATGGAAGGGAGATGTGGTAGGGAGGAAGGATCCGAGGGGGGGGGAGGGAATGAGGACATGGGGTGTAAGGAAGCGAGGGGAACGGAGGGGTAGGGGGTGGGGAGAGACGAAGGGGAGGGGAGGACAGGGGGGAGGGCGGGAGGGGGGGGAGTAGTGTGACGGAGGGTGGGGTCAAGATGGGCGTGGAAATGGACGTGAGATTGTGTCCGACTGGCAGGTTGTTTGATGTGCAGATTGCATTGGGCGCGCGTGAGGGCTAAGAATTGCGCGCCCGGCGTCGGGTCAGCCGGAGATGGCGGCCGGAGGTGGCGGCACGCGCCCGGCTCATTCGTCACGGGTAAACTCAATCCCCGCGCGCGGCTCAAGCGGCCGACACCCCGGCCCCATTACTCCCGGCTAGCGCCACCCCCCCTCACCGCCTCACCGCCCTGGCCCCTCCGTCTCCCTTCTCTCCCTCGCTTCCCCTTCTCACCCATCCACATGTCCCCCCTTCCCCCTTCTCCGCCGTCCGTGTCCTTCCTCCAGTCACCGCATGCATGTCCCCGTTCCCGGTCTCATCTCCGCCCCTTCCCCGTCCCTGCTTCACCCCGTCTCGTCTCGCCCCGTCTTGTTCCAAACCATACCTGCCCCGGTGTAAAGATTTCAAATTCCCCCCATATTCAAGTTCCCCCCCGGGAACTTGAAAACATTTTCAAATTCCTCCCAGGGGAATTTGAAAACGTTTTCAAGTTCCCTCCCTCGTTTTAACTTTCCCTCCCCCCGGGGATTATAATCCACACCGCACCGCACCGCACCGCACCGCACCGCACCGCACCGCACCGCACCGCACCGCACCGCACCGCACCGCACCGCACCGCACTGCATCGCACCGCACCGCATCGCACCGCCCCGCCCTTTCGCCTCGCCCCGCCCAGCCCGTCTCGGCCCCCGCTTCACCCCCTCTCCACCCCGCCCAGCCCCGCCCCACCCCGTCCAGTCTGTCTTTGCGGCAACCCGCGCACCTCTCCACCTTAGTTCGTGCCGTCGCCTCCATGGCTGGTTGTGAGGGTAGACCGGCGACGCCGCCGCCCCAGACGTCGACGCGACACCGCTATCACAACCCCGCAACCCTCCACCTGACCCTCCCCCCTACCACCTACCCCTTCCCCGCCCCCCCGCTCCTCCCCCCCCCCATACTCCCCTCCCCCCATGACCATGTGTTTGATGTCTAATAACCGATGATAAAAATCAGTGGGCTCTAGAGACATCGTCAAATAAAATAAGCATGTAAACGTGAAATGTGGGAGGAAATGTCAGTCTGGAAACGCACAGATAAAACTGCATTAAAATATTTAAAGCTTTCAATAGATAAAGCTAAGCTATTACAATAGATAATATTTCAATAGATAAAGCTTTCATTGTTATAAAGGGATAGACTGACTCATTGGCATCAATTTCGAATCTGTATCATATATGATTTTGTTGTCTTAGGAAGTTATGTTCTGAAATAAACCTAATACCTATTTTGTTCCGTCTTAATATGCTTAAGACGTGAAATCTGTGAGGATTTATCATTCTGGAAATGTGGAGATGGCTGCACAAAGTGATTAGTCGTTTAATTTAGTAGCAGTACCCACTTTGCCAGACATACTGCCCTATCTGGGCTAACAGTCAACACCAGATTGAAAGTTTTCACGGGGTTCAGACTCGCAAGTAGAAAGCTTATACATCTTGACTTTGACAATATTTCTAAGTTGCATACAATGATGGTTTTAAGTTTCTGTCATAGTTTCTTAATACATATATGAGTTGATTATTTTAATCTACTTAACTTAGTTTGAAGTAGCATTTATTTAAAAGGGTTAAGATATTTGATGTGAAAAACCTATGTAATTAATTTTGGCATGCACATCACAATGCTCGGCATCAGAGGCTTCTGTAATGATAGGTTCTATTACAGCTGCCTAGTCTGATGAAGCATCAAATTGTCAACACCAAAGCAATTATCTAGAATTTATTCTATATATCTAACTTAGATATTGATGTACTTATTAAACATCTGTTGCCACATATAGAAGGGACTTTTCTTGTTAGGTCGACCAGGGACTAAAAGAGCTCTTACCTGATATTAGTGTGTTATAATATACTTTACTTTACTTTGAAGTAACTTTAATTTTAAGTGGCTAATTGTTTTTTAATTATTTAAAATGCAGACATGCAAAATTAAATTTTGGCAAGCACGCCAAAACTCTTGACAAAATATGCTTCATCAGTAACATGTTTTATTAATTCACACACTCGTACACTTAAGGAGACAAGACATAGCATAGTTTAAGTTAAGTTTATTTGGAATTTAAATAAGAATTAATCAGGGATGACGGTTCAGCTAGCAGTCAAGTTGAGGACTCGGTACAGAGACCATATCCTGAGCAGTTCAGAGCCATGTGAGAATATAGTCAGATTTCAATCAGGCAGTTCAGTAGAGAACGGGTTGTCAATTCAGAGCAGCACTCACGCCACTTAATCGTGGGTGGGGGGGTGGGTGAGCAGTGTTGAATGAAGCCCGGCCAGCAGCGAAGTGAGGGCTAGGAGCACTGGGCGGCAACAGGAAAGCTAAAAATAGAACACAGCCTCGTGTGCAAATTATCCATGTTAGCCTGCAGCCAACATGTTTAATTGGACTCAGTACAGTGAAACCTCTCCAAATCGATCGACCTTGGGACCGAATTTAAGTGGTCCATTTAGGGAGGTGGTCGGTTTAGGGAGTTGAAATATGGTTACAATGGTATTGTTGGGACCCAAATAAAGTGATCGATATAGGGGAGTGGTCGATCTGTGGAGGTGGTCGGTTAGAGAGGTTTTACTGTATTCCCTTCTATGCGTGTAACAACCGCTCAATAAGTGAACCAGTATAGTTAGATATGTAAATTATAATCTAGATAATTGTTTAAAGTTTGAAAAATTGATGCTTTCATCGCACTATGCAACTTTAATATTATGTATCCCCCAAAAATATGACAGGAATTAAAAACCATCGGACCGCAATTATACAGATGATAAGATGGGCCACGATCCCGTGCAAAGAAGAGACCTGGATGGGATGAGAAGGGGGTGAGGTGGCGGTAGGGGGGAGGGTGGGGGGGGAGGGGTTTCTGGGTTCAGGTGAGAGTGGATCAGTAGGAGCCTGGGTCGGGTTCACCACATCTCCCCGTCTTCTTAGCTAATCAATCCCCGTTTTAATAACACTTCATTAACATTTGGTTCCAAAGTAAAGCTTGTTTTATTTAATGACGCATCTAGAGCGCATTGCTTTTCGTATCATCAGCTATTGGATGTAAAAAATAGGACATTCTGGTATATTTCTTCAGATGAAACCCACTGCCGCCACATAGTCTACTCTTTCTGATAAGCAGCTAAGGGTCTTTTATATGCACTTTCCCACAGACAGGACAGCACATATCACAGCCTTTGATGAACCAGTTGTGAACCACTGGTTGGAACTGAAAATAACCCAAACTGCAAATGGGTCCACTGAGAAGGATCGATCGGATTAATGATGCCTCCACAGGTGGACACACCACTGCCTGAGCTAGGTCCTGCTCACATTTAGTTCCAATTGAATATAGGTTTCCTGAGAATGCATTTTAGTATTATGTTTGTTATTTACCTCAAGAGCAAGCTCATAACATTCCTGTTTAAATGGAGAAACGGGTTTTCTTTAAATATTGTCTTTATTCAGTATTGGTAAGGATATCAGTGTGTAGAAACCACCTACTCGTCGTGGTCACCAGTTTGTAGAATCTAATGCTCGGATCTGCGGCTGTGTACGTAGGCTATGAGGAAAACAATACAGACAAAGAAAGAAAGAGAGCAAAGTTGTTGTTTGTTGTTTGTTGTTGTTTTACGTCCTAGCAACATCTAAGGTCATATCAGGACGGGGAGAGCAAAGAATAATAGGATAGAAGAGAGAGTCCAGCCCTCTGGTTTATTGCTCATATAGTTACATGAGTTCATTGTATAGTATCAACCCATATTCCTCCCATGGGAATTGAGCATTCTTGGCCCTACCAATAGGGATCCAGCATTCCTGGTCTCCATGGATACCAGTGGTCTGCCCACCACAAGTATACTATATATATATATACACACACACCTGGTCACGTACACCGATCAGTAATAGAACATTTGCATTCCCCCTTCGCGGATTATCGGAATATTTTACAGGTGGGTTTTTTCACTCTAGCAATACAGGCACTTATATTGAGGGTGGTGGAGGAATGACTTACGGTGTCTTTACAGTGCTGCCCTACTGATATTCTGCTGGAACTGTAATCTGGTATCCCACTCAGTCATATTATCCTGGCAATGAGTCAACCAATCAGTCCTTAACCCATAAGTCATGACTAGATCTTCAAAAAGCCTATATTATTTTAAAATCATAAATAGCTGGGGTGTTATGCACATTATGTTCTTTATTCATTGATTGGGGAATTCTTTGTATTTAAAGTGATGTTTGTGTGTTTGTTATCCTGCCTCTTGATTTTTATATTAAAACTATGCATATGTCTCTTGTCAGTTTGTATGCTTATTTACGCTTCACATCTTACACAGTGAGTGGACTATGAATACGGTCGTGTTTCGGGGTACATTAATTGAATAAACATCTTAAAAATGTCTTGGAATTTTGCGTTGAAAGGTCATTGAAAGTCCTGGAAAGTCTCAAACCCTGTAATACTATACAGTAAAACCTCTCTAAATCGACCGACCATGGAACCGACTTTAAATGGTCTACTTAGGGAGGTGGTCGGTTTAGGGAGTTCTTTTTATCATTACGATGGTGTTGTATGGGCGATCATTTGGGACCCAAATAAAGCGATCGATATAGGGGAGTGGTCGATCTGTTGAGGTGGCTGGTTAGAGAGGTTTTACTGTATACATATTTAGCGTTGATTTGTTACTACGATAGGGCCGGCGTCTCTGTGGACTAGCTTTGTTCGATCAATTACGGGTGCGTCCCGCCCGAGCAGCCCGGCGACCCCATAGATTACTCTGACCCCAGCCTCCCCAATGCTTGCACTGCAACAACTTGGGCCACACACTAACAAGTCAGCCATGCTTCTTTCTAGAAGGGTCTGCTTTGTCTGTGGTTTCCCGGTTCACCTACCTCATGCAGATGACTCAGCGTTTTATAAGTTCTCGCATCTATACTAATAATGCCGAGCGGCAGACAAGGTACTTAGGTAGTGAGAAGTGCCGCTTTTGTAAAGTCTTTGGTTTGACTCGGCTGAGGATCGAACCCACGACCTCCTGCGTGGGAAGGAGACAACTGTTCTGCTAGGCCGTTTCGTTTATTACTGAAAGTTACAGTACTCATGATTCTGTGAAGAAGTATCATATGTGAAATATGTCATTATTATATAGGACACAAATATACAATTAATTGACATTTGTGTAGCTTGCTTTCTACATTGTGACTGGACACAGTACCCGAATCCTGGAAAAGCGCCGGCACCCAGTTCCAGACGTGGTGGCCGAATCGGTAGAGCGCAGGCTTACCATGCGAAAGGTCGGGAGTTGGAATCCCAGTCGAGTCAAATCAATGAATTATAAAATTGATACTTGTCGCTACTTAGCCTGGTGCTCGGCATTAATAGGATAGGACAAGGACTGGTTAGCACAGTATCAGAATAATGTTATTTTGTGGGATGTCGGGTCATGGTGCTGGCGGCCTGGTCTCTCAGTGGGGCGGCACTATAAAGTTGCCATGTGTGCACTGTCACAAGTCGGTACCCATACATAGGGGGCCCTTTATATTGTTATGATGTAAAATAACAACAAACAAGCAAACATACCAGTTGACATGGCTGAATAAGCCGACCTGACCAGATTGCAGAATGAGTAGAGCACTCCCCTCCCATGTGGGAAGCCGTTGGTTCGATACCCACGTGAGTAAGACTGAAGCCTTGTGAAATTGACTCTTGCCGCTACCTTGCCTGGCACTCAGCATTATTAAGATAAGGCAAGGAGCAGTGGAATGAGGAAGACCAATTGAACGCAATTGAATTTTCCCATGCTTAATCAACAAATGTTTAAAAGATAAAGACAATTTTACCCACCCCTCCAAAATCGTCTTTAGAAAAAAAAGATATACAGAGAATCCCTTATTAAACAGGCTCGATTGAATGCGAATTGGGATATACTGAGATCAGTCGTTGGGTACTTTTATTTTTTTAGGATGTTAGGTCAAAATTGGGCCCCAATTTAAATCGACCCCACTTTTTTTGCGATAACATTTTATGCACCCTAGCAATCGTGTTATAACGGGGTTTAACTGGATTTAAGCCTTGTCCTGATATAATCATAGATGTTGCTAGGATATAAAACCATAACAACAAACCAACTGGATTTAAGTATATTAAACCTTACCTGACTCATTATGTTACCAACGGTGGAATGTGAGCGTTTTTGTGCTATTGAATATGGAAGTAGGGTAATACCGAATGACTTATTTCATTTCCTGAGCACATTGTGATTCACGGTAAGCTATGGGATGACCTTTACAGATATTCTAGGCTTAAATAACAGGAAATTAGAATTCCAGTAATGGATGGGGATACAATTGGATCTGAGTTACCTCATTAACATAATCACCTTCCAAAGTTATGGTATAAATTATGGCACTCAGTATTACCTCTTATTATTAATAAAACTTTTCTTTTTTTACGGGAATTTGTTTCCCTCAGCCACAAATATATAATTGTGAGCTTTTTAATTTAATGAGTGTCTATTGGCACATAATTGATTGTCTGCTTTTACAAGTAAAAGCGATGGTTTGAACAAAAAACAAACATTTCTCACCGTGAATATGGGCTATGCTGCCGACACGGCGTAAAGCAACCACCAATCAATCAATCAATCAGACTTATTTACAAAAAAAGAAGAAGTTGGAATCTGGAACATTATCAATATATACAGTGAAACCCTGTTATAACGCGTCCCGATTTAACACGAATTCTGACATAATGTGATGATTCATTAGACCCAGAATTCTTTAATTCAAAGGTAATTCATTAAACTGAACCCCGATTTAGCGTGACCCCAACTTTTTGTGAACATTTGAGTTAATCAAACCCAAACTATGAATATAATGCGTCTCTTCCCAGCCTTATTAACTGTCGAAGCCTTATTAACTGGATGACAAGCTTGCGTAGTAGTCTGCACTAATATCTTAGACAAGGAACCACATAGACAGATGGGCTTGGATATAGTGATTGCATCCTGCTGCGTATGTTTGTTTGTTGTTGTTTTACGTCCTAGCAACATCTAAGGTCATATCAGGACGGGTACTGACTTGTGACAGTGCGCACTCATGGCAATGTTATAGTGCTGCCCAACTGGGAGACCAGGCCAGCAGCATCATGACCTGATATCCCACTCAGTCACATTATCCTGACACTGAGCCAAGCAGTCCTTGCCCTGTCCTACTAGTGTCGAGTTCCAGGCTAGGAAGCGATAAGTATCAATTTTTAAGTCATTGGTTTGACTCGACCAGGGTTTGAACCCACGACCCCACGGTCTACCAACACGGGAGACAGACGCTCTAACTCATTCGGCCATCCCGTCTGGTCCCTGCCGCGTATGTAGTATACTGGTTAACACACTGGCCCGGAATTGAAGAGGTATGAGTTTGAATCCTACTCTAGGCACAATATTTCCCATTTTCATCACCCAGATGACACTGGCTCCATGACCAGATCCTGTACAAGGTATGCATTGTATGGTTGTGTGTATATGTAAGCACTAAACGGCTTATGGACGTAAACCATTTAAAATACTTACGATTCTAGGGGGATGAGTGTAGTAGACTAATCTCTCAGACAAGGATCAACATATACAGGTGGGTGTGTATAAGGTGATTACATCAGGGAGCCTAGCTGGTGTAATGGTTAGCACCCTAGCCCGGAACGCAAGAGCACAGCATTTCCCATTTTCATCACTCCCATGATACTTGCCTTAGACGAGTATTGAGGTGGGCACCCTGCACCTGCCATTTGTTTAAAAAAAAGAACAATCCCAAAACACCAACAACAAATAAATATCACAAATTACAGTGTGAGAGTGTTTTCATCGGAACTCCCGAGGCATTCCCTTCTCCTAGTGATGGTTTGTGAAGAAGGAACTTGTATTTTAATTAAATGACCAGCACTGCCTGTGTTAGGTGATGTGTGAGTCTCCCGACCTTCCTGTGTCTGTCAGCTCGGAACCAGCTGTCAGCCGGTAAGCCAGCCTGACATATTGGTCAGACCGTAGTCAGTTTGTCGTCTGCCTTGACTAAATTCAGTCTGTTGTCAATTATATTGATAGTTGCTCTTTCTGTTGTTGTTGTTTGTTTGTATGTTTCCTTGGTTTATTTATTTATTTATTTATTTATATTTTGCTACTTCCTTCCTGCTTTATTTACTTTTCTCTCCTTCCTTCCTTCCTTCCTTCCTTCCTTCCTTCCTTCCTTCCTTCCTTCCTTCCTTCCTTCCTTCCTTCCCTCCTTCCCTTCATTCATTCCCTTCATTCATTCATTCATTCCTTTCTTCTTTCCTTCTTATTTTTCTCCCTTCTGTTTCATGCATTTTTCCCTTCCCTCCTCTATTCTTTCTTTCTGTCTTTCTTTCTTTCTTTCTTTCTTTCTTTCTTTCTTTCTTTCTTTCTTTCTTTCTTTGATTCCCCTCTTTCTTTCTTTCTTTCTTTCTTTCTTTTTTCCTTTCTTTCTTTCTTTCTTTCTTTCTTGATCTCCTTTCTTTCTTTTTGCCTTTCTATCTGTCTTTGATCCTCCTCTGTCTTTCTTTCTTTCTACTTTCTTTCCTTTCTTTTCCTTTCCACCGGAACTGGTTTGTTATTGTTATGACCAGTCATATGAGCGCCTGTCACATTATTGACAGCAGACACTGTGTGGTGCTTCCATACGGGCCTGGTGTGCACCTGCGCACACTTGGATTCCGGGCGCCGCTTTTGTTCTAAATTGGTGTGACGTCACGAAGCAGTGGCTCCTCCTGTCGTTCTCAGACAGGTTTGTCAGAGGGGTGGATATTGGGAAATAATGCAGACATCTCTCTGTCTCGGTAACTCTTGTTCTCCCTCCCTGCCTCCCTCGCTCCCTGCCTCGCTCCCTGCCTGCCTGCCTGCCTGCCTGCCTGCCTGCCTGCCTGGCTGCCTGCCTGCCTGCCTGCCTGCCTGCCTGCCTGCCTGCCTGCCTGCCTGCCTCCCGACTTCCCTCTCTCCCCTTTTCCCCCTCCCTCCCTCCCTCCCTCCCTCCCTCCTCCCTCCCTCCCCTCCCTCCCTCCCTCCCTCCTCTCCCTCCCTCCCTCCCTCCCTCCCTCCCCCTCCTCCCTCCCTCCCTCCCTCCCTCCCTCCCTCCCTCCCTGCCTCTCCCTCTCTCCCTCCCTCGCCCATTCCTTCCCTCACGCTCTCGCATTCCTTCCCTGCCTCACTCGTCCCCTCATCCCTCCCTCTCCCGCTTCCCCTTCCTCCCCATCCCTCCGCTCCCTCCCTCCGCTCGCTCCCTCCCTCCCTCCCTCCCCCGCCCCCAATTTCTCCCTCTCCAGCTCACTCTCCCTCCCTTTCTCGCTTCCTTTCTCCCTTTCTCTCATTTTCTTTCTCTCTCCCCCTCCCTCTCCCCTCTCTCTGCCTGTCTCTGTCTCTCGCTCCTCCTTCTCCCACACTCCCTCCCACACCCCCTGCCTCCGCTCACCCTCCCGCTCTCCCTCCCTCCCTCCCTTCCTCCCGCACCCTCATTCTCTCTGTGCATACAGCCTCGCACTCTGTGTTTCCGTCTCTCCTCTCACCCTCCCCTTTCTCTCCTTTACGCCGATTACCAACTCCCCCGACTCCCACTACGCACATGCGCATCAACAGATCACATTGAGCAGCTCCTGGAGCACTTCCAGAGCATCCCTCAGGAGCAATCCCTCCCAGGACACCTAGCAAACCACAGCCAGAGCCATGTTTCACTTTATTACACCACCAATGCTGAACAGGGCCGCTTCTGGTGCCGTGTGAGGTAGTCAGTAGCTATCTCCTAACAGCAGTCATACCAGTTGACCTGTACTAGGCCAGCTTTAACTGAATTGAACACTATGAAGTCGCCAGATACTTGTAGCTAGATACAACGATAAATGTTGCTGTGATGTAAAACACCACTAAGCAAACAAAGAAACAAAACCTTTGCTACCATTCTGACCACCACTCAGAGAAACACCCCGAATATTCCAGCACTCCCAATAGTCCTACCGTAATGCTAGTCAACACTCGCTCTACTTCTACCGCCTCCCCAGCCAAGCAATATTCCCGCCACACCCCAACCACCGGGCTCTGTGGACGAATCGGTAGAGCGCTGGCTTCCCGTGCGGAAGGTCGGGAGTTCGAAACCGGGCGAGTCAATCCAATGCCGTACAAAATGTATACTTGTCGCTACCAAATCTGGCGCTCAGGATACCAGGATAGACTGGTTAGCTCTGGATCAGGATAATGTGGCTGAGTTGGCAATCAGGGGTCATGGTGCTAGCAGTCTGGTGGGTCAGCACTGTGAAGTCACCATGAGTGTGCGCTGTCACAAGTCGGTTGCCATCCTGATATGACCTTAGAGGTTGCCATGATGTAAAACCCCAGCAAACAAACAAACACCTCAGCCATCACCTCCATTAAGGGGAGACACGGGTGATCGGAACATGAATTTGGGTCAAACTGATGATTTCTGGTTTTTGGTGTACTAATTTGGTGTAAATGATATGTTTTTTGGACAGATAATTACTTGACTGGATATTTGTGTATATAATATGGGATTCTAGATTATGATACTGGACTTTACCATTTGAAAGAAACACTTTGTGAACTTTGAAGCTCATTTTCTCAGAACTGCTTTTCCCGGGGTTTTGCCAATTTGCCCCCTCTAAAAATGTAAGTTATAATTGTAGCAGAAAGTTGAAACTTGGCAGTCTTATGTAAAGGTTGCTGCTGAGTGCAATAAGATGGTTAAAACACTGTATCTTTCATAGTTCAAGAGCTAGGGATGGAGACAAAAGAATTCACCATTGAATCTTTTTTTCCTCGGGTTCGTCATGTAGGGACATGTTGCTAATGACATATATCAATTCACAAACCACCTTCTTGCACTCAACTGGACCAGTTCTGCATATAATAACTTGATTCAGGCAAAGCTAGGCACATTCAGTATACTTCCTGGAGGGGGTACAATTTTGATTTATTTTTGCAAGATCCTTCATCATATGATCCCTACTCAAGATAGAGCTTGATACGAAGAATGTGTGCTCCAATTTTCAAAGCTCTATCTTTAATAGCTTTGTCCCGCCTTAACTACTACACTGACCATCTTCCCGAAAGAAAACTATCATCAATGATCCCTCCCCCCCCCCTCCCGTCCCTTCCCCCTCTCCTCTCCTCTCCTCTCCTCTCCTCTCCTCTCCTCTCCTCTGCTCTGCTCTGCTCTGCTCTGCTCTCCTCTCCTATCCTCTCCTCTCTCTCTCCTCTCTCTCCTCTCTCTCCTCTCTCTCTCTCCTCTCTCCTCTCTCTCCTCTCTCTCCTCTCTCTCCTCTCTCTCCTCTCTCTCTCCTCTCTCTCCTCTCATCTCTCTCTCCTCTCTCCTCTCTCTCCTCTCTCTCTCTCCTCTTCTCTCCTCTCTTCTTCTCTCTCCTCTCTTCCTCTCTCTCCCTCTTCCTCTTCCTCTCTCCTCTCTCCTCTCTCCTCTCTCCTCTCCTCTCTCCTCTCTCCTCATCTCTCTCTCCTCTCTCCTCTCCTCCTCTCTCCTATCTCCTTCCTCCCTCTTATCTCTCCCCTCCCTCCCCCCCCCCCCTCCCTCTCCCTCCGCTCCCCTCCCCTCCCCCTCCCTTCATCTCCTCTCCTCTCCTCTCCTCTTCCCATCCCCTCCCCTCCCCTCCCCTCCCCCCCCCTCCCCTCCCCTCCCCTCCCCTCCCTCTCCCCTCCCCTCCCTCCCCTCCCCCTCCCCTCCCCTCCCCTCCACTCCCCTCACTCCCCTCCCCTCCCCTCCCCACCCCCTCCCCTCCATCAGCCCCCTCCCACCCTTGTCTCCAACCTCCAGTCTCATCAGCCCTTGAACACTAGTGACCGGCCATTTCGGCGAGATGGCCGTGACATAGCTCATTTAGAAGCTGTCGTCGGCTGGCCCTCGGTAACTGTCAGGGTTATGCCTGAGTAGGTCTGAGCAGCTCCCTAACTGAAAACAAGCAGTAGCCCGACCCCGGCGCCGGGCCACCTGAAGACACGAGCTCCTCTTGCTAAGCATCTCCTTGAAAGCTCCCTCTTACAAGTCCTCCTCACAGACAAGCTCCCTCCCCCCGCTCCCCTCCCCCAGTGCCTACCCCCCCCCCCCCCCCCCCCCCCCTTCGGTCTCCCACCCACTACACGACCATGAACACTGTCCAGGCAGTTTCTACGTAGCCATGCGAGCAGCTAATTCAACAGACAGTTCCTTACACCCCCTCATGACAATTCCACATTGAGCTACTCTCTGCCACCTCTGCCACCATTGACTCCTCCTCCTCCCATTCCAACCCCAGCCACCCTCACCATCATCCCCACCATTATCACCACCACCACCACTACTCCCATTAAAACTACCACTATCACCACCACAACAACTATTACTACAATCACCATCGTCACCAACACCATTACCACTAAAACCACCGTCAGCACTCCCACTAAAACCACCACCATCAGCACCATCAGCACTACCACCATCATCACTACCGCCACCACCACTAAAGCCTCCACCCTCACCACTACATGTACTACTACCACCATCACCGCCATCATCACCACCACCACCACCACCACCACCACCAACACCAACATGACCACGATGACCACCATCACCATCAATATCACCACCACAACTGCCGCCATCACCATCCCTACTACTAGTATTAGTACTACTACCACCATCACCGCCACCACCATCACTACCATCACCACCACCACCAAACAAAATATGTGCCTTCCTTTAAGGGATATATCAATCTATTTGTGAGAGTGAGAGACCAGGCCTCTGTACATCTGGTCAACATCTAGGTCCAGATGCGTTGTGCAGAACTATGCTGTTTATATATCATTAAATAGGTATTACTTATATCGCCAGCGTCCTTGACCGAAGGGTGTAGGCTTCCCATATGGAAGGTCGGGAGTTCGAATTCCAGCTGAGTCAAACCAATGCCTTATGACATTGATACTTGCCGCCATCCAGCCTGGTGCTTGGCATTAATATAGGATAGAACAAGGACTGGTCCACGCAGTATCAGGATAATGTGTCGGATATCCGGTCATGGTGCCGGCAGTCTAGTCTCCCAGTAGGGCAGCACTATAAAGTTGTCATGAGTGCACACTGTCTGTCACAAGTCGGTACCCGTCCTAATATGACCTTAGATGTTGCCAGGAGGTAAAAGAACAAACAAACCAACGTCATCAGCAACAGACTAAGACATCACTTCTTCACAAAGACCCCCCTCCCTCCCTTCCCACTTCCCCACACACCACCCACCACCCACACCTCATCTAAATCAAAATAGTTTATTTATTTTCCTTTGACGTGCAATACAACATCATTAGGTAATATAAACTTCTTTATTAATTGTTGTCCCTCCCAAAAGGTGAAGCTTCTTTATTAATATAGAAGAAATGTACAAATATATTTGACTTATTTAGAGGCATCTTATTCACATCGAAGAAATGTAAAATATTGTTGACTTGTTTCTGGGAATCTTCTTTCCCCACCTTTTGTCTTCCTTTAATATTTATTTATTTATTTATTTATTTCCTCCCAAAGGGTGAAGGGGTTGTTGATGTATTAGGTTCTACTGTGCGCCGCTGGGGCTTTTTAGAAGGGCCCCATGGCGACTGGGGCGGGCTACTTATGGCCTGCACACACTAAAAGGTGTCCTGAGTGCGCATAGTCTGGCGTCCACCTGCACGACGGGCAACCGGGAAGCTTAGTGAGGAACCAGGCCGAGGTGGCCTAGCGGTCATAGTGTCTGCATTCCCATGCAGGATATACGGGGATCGATACCGGGTACGATGTAATGCCACATTTACCCTCGCAGGTTGATGGGATCGATTCCCGGCCGAGTCAAACGGACGATTGACTACTTGTCGCAACCTTTTCTGCTGCTGGGCGTTACTAGGACTGGTTGCTTTATGGATCGGTGTCAGGATAATGTGACTGAGTGGGATATCGCGTTATGGTGCCACTGGTATGGCATCTCAGAGTGGCAGCACGATAAAGCCAGCACGAGTGTGCACCGTCACAAGCCGGCAGCTGATCCTGATGCCAGTGGCACGGTACCTCAGTGAGGCGGCACTATAATGCCCTCAGTGCAGGTACAATATTTACCACCTGAGGTCACGGTATAAATACAATATTTGAATGGAGCTATGTGCAAAAATGTTACTCTGTTTTATCTGGGGTTGCTTAGGGTGAGTTGGTTTCAATTTAGAAATTTCATCTCTTTTGGGTAGTGGGTGGGTATAAATATTTAATTCTTCAGAATATAGTATATTTTGCAGCTTCAAATCACTGCTCCTCCGAACAGTTATTTGCACTTATCATTTTAATGACGAATAAATAGACTAGTGAAATGAGAATGTAATGAGTGATGGAGCCTGAAGATTTATACTGCCTCTCATGGATAAGTCTGAATAGACTTGTTTTTCACCATTGTCTTGTCGATAGAAAGCCTGAGCCTACACTTTTACCGACCCAATGGATGTTTAACCTCCGACACCACATAGACATTCTATGAGAGCAACTGGCCTTTGATGACGCTGTAAGTTATACACGGTGGTGGGAATCCAAATTGGTACTTATTGACACATGTTGATTGATGATGATCCCATAGAAGTCAGAAGTCAGCTAAACGACCAATTGCCCAGTGTTATCAGACATTGACAGTTAGTGTCAACAATGTTTCGGCATGCGGTGTATGTGGCAAACACATACACGTAGCTTGGGTAAGTGTTGCTGTTAAATTTTAGTGTTTATGCAGTAATAGGCAGTTTGGGATGGGTAAACACATTTAATATGCTCTTTCCGTTGTCAGGGATACAGGGTAACACCTATCACTTAGTCTGGTTTGATATCAATCCGCGATAGCTATGTCATGTAACGTTAATGATGGAAATACCACATTAATTATTGGTTATTCCCCCCTAGTATTATTTGCTTGTTTTGTTCGTTGTTTTACATCCTAGCACCATCTAGGGTTATATCAGGGCGGCCACCGACAGGACGCACTTGTGGTGAATTTATAGTACTGTCCCACTGTCAATTTGGATGTGTTCATATTAAGATGTAGGAGGGAGGGAGAGGGTCCCGACGTTGGCGGTGGTGGTTGGTGGGGGGAGGGGAGGGGGGAGAAGGGAGAACCAGTGAAGGATCAGGCGGCCCTCATCAATCAGTGCGGTGAAGGGCCACATGGAGATTAATATATATGAATATATATGAATACTTGTGATTTGATAGGATAGCCTAGTCGTGCAGTGGCTGTATGTTTGATTGTTGGAGTTTATCATGCTGACAACATGTAAGGTCATATCAGGATGGCATTCAATTAATTTAATAGGATAGAAAAAGGACTGGTTAGTGCAGTATCAGGATAATGTGACTGTGGAATATCGGGTCATGGTGTCGATTGCCTGGTCTCTCAGTTGGGCAGCACTATAAAGTCGCCATGAGTGTTTACTGTCACAGGTGAGTACCCACCCTGCTATGACCTTAGATATTGCTAGGACCCCAACAAGCAAACACGAGGTTGAGTTACAGAGCCGTTAGGGGCGGTAGTGGCGCCACTGGTCGCATAGTGTGGCAGGCTGCAGGTATCAGCAGCAAATATACAGTAATAATAATATTATAATGGAATTCCCTTCCGCTCCTTAATACAAAGTACACCTCGGCCGAGCAATACTACTGCTCAATAATGGCCAAATATCATGATAAACCTGACATAATGAGAATGATCGAAAACACGGACAACCCGTACACAATAAAAGCAATGGCAAAAAAATATGGAGGTCACCAGAATGGTGCAAAACAAATGAAAAAGTGCTGGAGGATATCGTCCACGCAAAATTCACACAAAACATAGAGCTAAAAGAAAAGCTAATAAATGCCCCTGGAAATGCATTCAGGGAATGCACAAAGTGCCCATACTGGGGCTCAGGAAGGTACCTGGACAGCGCCAGTGAAGGAGAAACGATAAAACCAGGTTACAAAAATAAAATGGGGGACATCCTCCAAAAAGTCAAGGAAACCCTGACAAATGCCAACAAATAAAAAGGAAAAATATAAATAAGGAATAAATAAAACTATACAAATGTTCAGACGTCGGCACGGTATGGCATTGGCATGACTGACGGAATCCACTACAATGAGGATTATGCAGGATACGTCGCTGCCAGGCTGTCCAAGAGCATCGGGGAGAACTGGGAAAGGAACCAGGGCTCCAAACCATGAATATCACAAACTTACTACTATCTCACTAACACGCTTTACTAAAAATATGCCATCCTCCACACAAAACAGGTAATAAGTGCAGTGACTTACACAACTACCCACCAGAGGGAGATGCGTGTGCTGCATGCACCAGCACCCCCCCCCCCCCACACACACACACAAACTCAATCTAACTAAAACTAAAAAGTAAAATTCGCGAAATCAAGCAACCACTCACCGAAAAGCACAAATATATATGGTAGAAGAAATTGAATGCAAGCTGGGGAGGGGCACACACTTTGCCCACCTAAACTGCCAGAGTGCATCCAACAAAATCGACACAATAAAAATACACCTAAAAAGAGAAAATCTCGACATACTGGCACTGTCAGAAACATGGTTCACTGACAACCACAAAAACAAAACGCTTAACATAGATGGATATAGGCTTGTATGTAATGATAGACAGCAAAATAACACACTAAGCCAAACAAAAAAGGGTGGAGGTGTTGCCCTTTACTGCAAAGACACCAAAATTCTAGATCCTGAAGCACTAATAACAGCTAACTTATCAAATGAACACATACAACTACTATGGTGCCTCTCCTCGCATCAAAAACAAGACTGAATACCCAGGCTTATATGCTATGGACAGTATAAATACAGCCTCAATAAAAAAAAAATTTAAATAAAAAAAACACAAAAAAACTCGCATAATACTTATACATCACATATACATGTATATATATGTTTTAGATAATTAGATATGGTTTCACATATATATATATATGATGTATAACGTATTATGAGAGTATAAAAATACGAAGGGAATTGTTTCCATTATATATTATATTATTATATTATTTGATTACCATTGTTATTCTCCCTAAGACTCCGCACTTGACTGGTGGCGCCACCTGCGCCCCCCCCCTCCCCTCCATCGGGTGTCGACAAGTGTCAGTCGCACCGGATATATATGTATTGTGTGTGTTCTCGTGTGCAGAACCTTTTGTCAGTTTTGTTGTGATTCACCCTGATCATCTTTAATAATACCTGGCTCCTATTATTACAGGCCGGGAACCAGCTCTGCTCCACCCACACCCCACTTTATGCGGACCGGTCCCGGCATGTGGCCCGGAAGAGGGGAAGGGGCGGGGGAAGAGAGGGGAGGGGGAAGGGGGTTGGAGGACCGCCTGACATGACAATTTCAGGGCGGGGGTGGGGGGTCGTGGAAAAGGGTGGGGGTGGGGGTGGAGGCGGGGGGGAGGGAGTGGCAGAGACAGACACCTTTTCACAAATAGATTATTTCCACAAATTACCCGAGCTCAAATTAAATTATGGTAGGTTTTGCGGGAAATAAATCTTTCGTGTGCCATTTCCGGTCTGATTTTGTTTTTGCTTTTGTTTTTTGTGCAATAAGTGGCAGCGACCTGTTATTAAAATTATAACATGGAACGGGGATGTATTTTATGTACTGTCAAAATTAAGTATTAATCGGGATTCCCCCCCCCCCCCCCCTTTCAAAACATGGCTCATTTCTCATGGCTCATCCTCTGCTGAAGGGTAGTCATCTGGCGATTTTGTTATATTTGTTTAATTTAATCATTTCGCAGATAACATAACTTAACTATGGTTGGTCTTCTGTTGAAAAATCACCCTATGTTTTGGATGTGTCGGGTGTTAGCTTTGCTGTTGTACTACTTTTTTCTTTCTTTTTGGACGGGGGTGTAAGTAATATTTATTCACTGAATATAATTATGCTGTTAAGACTTGAAGCTTTGGGCTTCCTACCATGTAAAAGTTCAGATATTTTCACGAATCAAATACATAAGCTGATGCTATTAAACACAATCTGAACTAAACTAAAATACAATTGACGGATAATACAGCGGAATCCTAATATTCCTATGGAGATGACATCAATTGGTATTGGTTATAGCTTAACAATTGTATTACTATTAACCTTATATAGGATCGACTGATAACAAAGAATCATCGGTATATATTATGTCATTTATTTCAATCTCAGTAAAATAATAAATAATAGAGTAGTGATCTTTCTTGAAGGGGGGAATAGTCACCCTTATATACCCAGTGGCCATAAGGCATGGCAGCGATTAATGTTGTTTAGTGGAGTTTTACTTCTTGGCAACATCTAATACCACATTAGGACGGGTGCCAATTTGTGACAGTATGCACTCATGGCGACTTTATAGTGCTGCCACACTGGAAAACCAGGCCACTCAGATTATCCTCGTACTGAGCAAGCCAATCCTTGCCCTATCCTAGTAATGCAGAGCGCCAAGCTGGGTAGCGATACATTTTGTAGGTTGTTGGTTTGACTTCGCCATGAAGTCAGCCAGCGTGCTTGCCCATTCGGGCATTGGATTAAAGTTGCATAGTCCGATGAAGCATCAAATTTTCAAAACCAAAACACTTACCTAGATTTGATTCTACAAATTTATCTTAGATACTGGTACAGTTATTAAGCATTTGTTGTCACATAGAAGGGCATAGGGAGTCAATTTAATAGAACCTGTTACTGCATAACCCTATGGTGTCAGAGTTTTGGCGTGCTTGCCAAAATTAATTTAGCATGTTGTCACTTCAAATATCTCCAAAGTTAGCCATTTAAACTAAAAGTTACTTCAGCCTAAAGTAAAGTAGCTTATAATGATCAATTTAATGTATTTATCTCAGAAAATGACAGAAACTCAAAGCCATCGGACTATGCAACTTTAAAGGAAACTTGGTTACAAGGAGGCGCCCGTTTTGAATATGAACTCAGATGTTGCCAGGATGTCAAACCCCCAGTCAGCCCCACAGTGGGTTCTGGAGTGATGGCAGCCACTGCCGAACTGTCCTACTCCTCAAGACTTTCAGCTGCATTGCATGGATCAACTTCCTGTTGTAATTGTAATTGTCAGCCATTTTGTTTTTTGTTGTTTTATTATACGCATTTATTAAGCAGGAGACATTTCAATCACAGACAATTGGTCTTCCTCATTTCAGTGCTCCTTGTCTCGTAATGCCGACCACCAGGCCAGGTAGCGATATGTATAGATTTTTTAACTCGTTGGTTTCTCTAGGGTTCAAACACCAGGGTTCAAATCACACGGGAAGTGAGTGCTCTTGTTGTCCTGTTGTTATTGATGTAGTTGTTGTTAATGTTATTATTTTTAGATTTTCAATTTTGACCCATTGTGGACAAACCGCCATGCATGCATTCCCACAGCAGGATGCCACCGTCATTTTTTCCAGGCAACATACCTCTTTTACAGAAACATTATTTTATTATTCATAAACGCCAGTGATTAAAAACAGCTTGAGAGATCATGAAAAAAAGAAATAAGTAATTAAACATCGACATTCACGACGATACTGTCACTATGGAAACCCAAAACATTACCGTATTATGCCATAGTAACACCCAAGAAGAGTGTAGGGGGGGGGGGATAACTTGTGTAGCATTAATGTAATGGTGAAGTTATAGGTGGCGCTGCGAATGGATTAAGGCATGGGATTAGAACCATTGATCCTCGTCATTTCAGCCCTCCCAGAGCAGACGTTGATGGCTCATTTTCTTTCCATTTGGTTTAACCTAAATGGGTGATAACTTTTAAGTTAGGCAATTTGTGCAATAGTAGATAACTTAAAGGCGAAATAAACAGGAATCGCGTTAATTGTGTGCATATTTTGAAATTAGTTGTTGTTCCTCGCTGCCTGCTGCCAATGGGAACGCTGATTCCTGGGTCTCAGAGAGTAAGGCATGCTGAAAAATACCCCCTTCCTATTGAAGTGTTTTAACAGGGCAGCGCGATGTATTGTGTCTGTTTTTTGGTGCATTATACCCTAGCAACATGTAAGTTCGTATCAGGATGGGTAGCGACTTGTGACAGTGCGCACGCAATGCGACTTTATAGTGTTGCCCCATTCAGATACCGAACCACTGGCACCATGACCCGATTCTGATTCTGATTCTTAGCAAACTAGTCTATGTCATGTGCCGAGCATCTCTGTACATAGCGGAAATAACAGTTATCAATTTGATAAGTTATTGCTTTTGACTCGGCCGAGATTCGAACCACCGACCTTCCACACGGGAAGCTAGCGCTCTTAGCGACTTGATTACTCGTCCGGTGCCGTCCAGCCGGGTGAGTACATTCATGTCTTTATTTTTTTTAATTGTTTATAGGTACACTGTTATGTTGCTATTCACTATGGATGTTTTTTTTTGTTTAAAAAAAAAATCGAGGCTGTATTTATACTGTCCATAGCATGTAAGCCCGGGTACCCAGGATTGTTTTCAATGCTGTCCAGCTGTAGTGTTGGTGTTGTCTTACCAAACAGTAGCTGCTGATAAGTTATTTGATTGGGGTGATATATTCTGTTATCTTTATCTGGTATAGTGTCATTCAGTTGAGCAGAAAATGAACCCGTCTATCAAATGCTCTCGATCCCTTCTATTACAAATAAAATTAGGGGCAATTCAAATATCATGTAATGCTTAGGGGGTGGAGGTGTAGGCCCTAGCGTTATGTGGCATATGGTTTAGAATTATCATGTAAGGATGAAAGATCTCCACGGTTTCGCTGATTTCTGCAATAGTTGATATTCACGGATTAACGTCCAGAAAATGTATATTATATATATTATTATATATATGACAGCAATTGATTAGTCCGAATACCGTTCTTATATGACTTTAAATGTTGCTCGAGTATAAAACCCAAACAATAAAGAGTTAGGTATGGGCGATGGATAGTTGAAACCTGACTTCCGACATTTTCCCGCGATTCCCTGACAGTGCTAATCCTATGGGGGGAAATCTGCGTTTTTGCGGAAATTCACTATTGGCACCAAGGTTTCCGCACTTTTTATTGGAGACCATTTTCATCCTTGACTATGGAGCGTTACATGGGGGTGAGTGGGTGTCTAATTTAGATCCCCCCGCCAACAAAAATAGTGTTACATAATATTTGAACGGCCCATTATAATTAAAAACACAGTTATTGTTTTGTTTTGTTGACTGCTGGTTTCTGTGTTGAAGGGGTGCCCTTTTACAACTAACTTTAGCATTGCGGGTTTTTTGTTTTGCTTCTCATCTTTTGTTTGCGGCTTCAGCTGGTGGCTTTCTGGGTGGACGGGATGCGGGTGACTCCGGTTTGACGGCAACCCCGCCCAGAGAGGGGTCCGGCGGGGACGGGGTGGGGGGGGGGGAGTGGGGGGGTGAGGAGGGGGTAGGTGGGAGTGATGGCAATGGGAGAGAAGGGGTGGGGGAGGAAAGAGGTTCATGAGGTCAGGTGACGATAGGAGGGGGGAGTGGAGCGGGGAGGGTGGTAGGCGGGTGGAAGGACAGGTTGAGGGGTGAGGTAGAGTGTCGTGGGTGTGGTGGGGTGGGGTTGGGTGGAGTGGGGTTGGGTGGGGTGTGGTGGGGGTGGGGGCGTCAGGTTGCCCGTCAGGTGTCGTGGTCAGGTGCAGTATACTGGTCACCTCGGTGGTACTGCCTGACTAGTAATAGTAGTAGGGCATGAACTGACTACAAACTCACCAAGCACCAGGAGCTCGCATACTGAGAGCAGGCTGAATGGGCAATTAGCGCGTGCACTGCACACAGGCTCAGCACACAGTGGGCACAGGCTCAGCACATAGTGGTCATGGGCTCAACACATAGTGGACACAGGTTCAGCACATAGTGGTCATGGGCTCAACACATAGTTGACACAGGCTCAGCACATTGTGGGCACGGGCTCAACACATAGTGGACACAGGTGCAACACAGGCTCAGCGTATAGTGGACACAGGCTCAGCGTATAGTGGATACAGGCTCAGTGCCTGGTGGGCACAGGCTCAACACATAGTGGACACAGCAGGCTCAGCACACAATAGACACAGGCTCAGAAGAGTGTGGTCATAGGCTCAGCACATAGTGGACACAGGCTCAGCACGCAGTATACATAGGCTTAGCACATTGTGGGCATATGCTCAGCACATAGTAGGCACAGGCTCAGCATACAGTGGACACAGGTGCAGTACATAATGAGCACATGCACAATTCACACTGAATACATGCTCAACACGTATTAGAACAAGCTCAACATATAATTGTCATAATAGGGTCACTGCACACAGAGCACAGACTCAACACATGTGATGTGCAGGTTCAGTGTACATGGAACACGGGTTCAACACTCACTGAACGCATAGTGAACAAATGTTCAACATACAGAACACAGACTAAATGCTCAACTAGCAGTAATACGATCTCAAACCCAACACAGTGTAGACATCAACGTTCCCTCGAGGGTTCAGTGACCCTAGCTTGGAATGCAGATTGCTGTGGTGGGGGTGGGGGCATGGAGGGTGGGGGGCTTTAGGGCATAGTGAAGTGATGCCCTCGGTGTAGGGCATATATAGTGAGTGATGACCTTGGGTGGATACACGGTGAGTAGAACATGATAAGACCAGACTCGATGGCCGAATGAGTTACAGCGTCCGTCTTCCGTGCTGGTAGATCGTGGGGTCGTTGGTTCGAACCCTGGTCGAGTCAAACCAGTGACTTAAAGTTGCATAATCCGATGCTTTTGAATTTTTGACATTTTCTGAGATAAATACATTAAGCTAATCATTGTAGTCTACTTTAGTTTAGTTTGAATTAATTTATATTTTAAATGGCTAACTTTAAACATTGATACTTGTTGCTTCCTAGCCTGGCGCTCGGCATTATTAGGACAGGGAAAGGACTGCTTGGCTCAGTGTCAGGGTATTGTGACCTGGGATATCAGGTCATGGTGCTGGCGGCCTGGGTTCCCAGTGGGACAGACTATAAAGTCGCCATGAGTGCGCACTGTCACAAGTCGGTACCCGTCCTCATATGACCATAGATGTTACTAGGACGTAAAACAACAAACAAACAATGAACTAAAGAACATGCTAAAGCAGTAAAGGTGGCGTTTTAACGAGTGGTGCCCGTAAGGGGTTTGTCGTAGGGTGAGTGGTTACAATTACATTTGACATGGGAGTAGGTCAATGCCCTTTGGTTCAAGTTTATTTGTTTGTTGTTTTACGTACTAGCAACATCTAAGGTCATATCAGGATGACATACACACCTGCTGACAGTGCTATACTTCTAAATGTTGGTTTGTTTATCAGGACGGGTACCGATTTGTGACAGTGTATAGTCATGGTGACTTTATAGTGCTCCACCATTGGGAGACCAGGACGCCAGCACCATGAACTGATATCCCCCTCAGTCACATTATCCTGACACTGTGCGAACCAATCCTTGCCCTATCCTAGTAATGCTGAGCTGAGTACTAGGCTAGGTAGCGACAAGTATGAATATCATAAGTCATCGATTTGACTAGGCTGGGATTCGAACTCCCGATCTTCCGCACGGGAAGCCTGCGCTCTGCCTATTCGATCACCGCGTTCAGTCCCCTTTGGCTCAAATGTTCAAAGGTAGTGCGGATTATGACCCTTTGAAGTAAGTGGAAAATGAGAGGTGTCCATTGAGGCGAGTATAGCACGTGTATATGTCAGAGTCAGGGCGGGGAAATGGTTGGTGGGAGAGTGGGGTGAGTATAGGGTGTGGATAGGGTGAGCAGTGGGTGGGTGTTTTGGTGGGAGTGGGGTGAGGAAGTGTAGGTGTTGAGGTGTGAATGGGGTTTGGGAGGGGTGGGTGTTCGGGAGTGGGTGGGGTTTGGGAGGGGTGGGTGTTTGGGAGTGGGTGCGGTTCGGGAGGGGAGGGTGTTTGGGTGTGGGTGGGGTTTGGAGGGGTGTGGGTTGGGTTTGGAAGGGGTGGGTGGTATGGTATGGTACCCTGCCTCTTTCAAAGCTAGTATACCTCTTGCACAGTTAACTTGCATGTTGCGATGTTAACCCACCTATTGCAAAGTTTACCTGCTACTTGCAAAGGTAACCTGCATATTGCCAAGTTAACCTATTGCTTGCCAAGTTATCTGCCTATTGCAAAGTTAACCTGCCTATTGCAAAGTTAACCAGCCTATTTGCAAAGTTAACCAGCCTATTACCAAGTTAACCTGCCTATTGCAAAGTTAACCTGCCTATTGCAAAGTTAACCAGCCTATTTGCAAAGTTGACCAGTCTATTACCAAGTTAACCTGCCTATTGCAAAGTTAACCAGCCTATTTGCAAAGTTAACCTGCCTATTGCAAAGTTACCACACCTATTGCAAAGTTAACCTGCTACTTGCAAAGTTAACCTGTTACTTGCAAAGTTAACCTGCTTATTGCAAAATTAACCCACCTATTGCAAAGTTACCCTGCTTATTGTAAAGTTAACCTGCCTATTGCAAAATTAGCCTGCCTATGTCAAAGTTAACCTGCTGCTTGCAAAGTTTACGTGTCTCTTGCTAGCTAACACCACGCACTTCTCTCATCACTGATCATCGACCTACATCCATTCCTGACACATCTCTCATCTCAGATCGTCACCTCCCTCCCATCCCTCACATCCATCGACTGAATTTTAAGCCTTCCTTTCACTTCCCGTTGGCACAAAGACCCTTTAATTGTGCTGGCACGCAATCTAAGAATTTACCCCTATACAGCGAAAGATATCTATTCAAGGGAAATAAATCCAATATCCTTTAATTAAAATTTTAAAAAGCACATGATAAAAACAACAATAACAAAAAACGAAGAAAAAGACTAATATGTTGGTTGTTTTTTTTGTTGTTGGAGGGGGGGGGGGAGAAACGAAAATCCAATATCGTTTAATTAAAAACAAAATATTGGTTAATTTGTTAAAGTGGCTCTGACCTCTGACCTCTGACCGCTGGAACGATAGCTTAAGCATTGACTGAGCGATGTACCAAACACCCTCTACAACTTGTGTCAAAAAGGTTTATGTAGCTGTCAGCATTTAGAGGGCTTTGAAAAGGTGTGATTTTTTTTGCATAGCAGGATTCATGGGTGAAGCCCCAGTCAGACCTCACCGGATTGAGGAAACGGACAGAAACTGGACACTGTCCGGTGAAATATGGCAATGTACGGTTTATATACGGTACCCATCCGGGGTGTCCGTTCTATCTCCAGTGGTGTCCGGTACACGTTTTGAACATGCACTAAACTTGTACCGGACACCGCCGGACTGAGGTGTACGGTTGGAGCCGTTTTAAGTCTGTTTAGTCCGTTATGTCCGTTTCATGTCCGTTACTCATCCGTTAGGTGTCCGTTTTGTATCCTGAAGAGTGTTGACAGTGCTGCGGGAATTCGGTCCCCGTTGGTTTTTGGCGCGTCCGTGAACAGTCCGGTAGGTGTCCGGTTGGTGTCCGGTTAGTGTCCGTTTGATGTCCGGTCCGTTCGTTTGACATCCTTTTAATGTCCGTTTAGCGTCCGTTTCGTCCATTTCGTCCGACGGCCGTTGCAACAGTTCGACACCAGACACCACCAGACTAGACAATTCTTTGTCCGGTGGTGTCCAGTATTAAGTACGGTAAGGTCTGACTGGGCCTTTGCCATGCTGCTATGTTGGGCATATTTCCGTGGTGTGCAGTTATGACTGTACATATTTAAGGGTTGCTTACTCAGGAAAATGCTGATTGAAAGAATTGTAGAGCTACCATAGTAAACGCAGACACAAAATATAACAAGACTAATTTTGACTCATCTTTCTTGTTTTTGTTTAGTTTAGTTTTTACAACTGCTTTTATTGCCCTAAATGTACATATTCTGAGACCAAGCTCGGTGGCCCAATTTGTAGAACATAAGCTTCCCGTGCGGAAGGGCAAGAGGTTGAAACCTGGCCAATTCAAACCAATGACTTTCAAAGTTTATACTTGTCGCTACCTAGCCCGGCGGTCGGCATTACTAGGATATAGCAATGACTGGTTAGCTAAATATCAGGATAATGTGACTGAGCGGGAAATTGGGTCATTGTGCCAGTGGCCTGGTTTCCCATTGAGGGCAGCACTGTAAAGTTGCCAGGAGTGTGCACTGTCACAAGTCGGTGCCCATCCTGATATGACCTTAGATGTTGCCAGGATGTAAAACCCCAACATGCAGCTTTAATAACAAGAGTACCCTATATGCAATCAGTTTGCTGACGACGCATGCGGCCTTGTGAGTATATTTTCTTCCACAAATGAGATTAGCTCGGTGGACTAAGTAAAGCCTCATAGCGGTACCACTCACTGTTCATGCAATCACTCACTGCATGCCATGTCACACACACGTGACTAGTATTAATGGAGGCTTCATTATAGAGTCTCTGTGGCGGGGGTGAGGGGGGGGGGTTTAAGATGCAGTTCTTTAGGCTGTGAAAATCCTTTAAGGCTCTGTCACACATCACCGGATTGGGGAAACGGAAAGAAACTGAACAAAGTCCGTTGATATCCGGCAAAGTCCAGTTTGTGTGAGTTACATATTCGTTGCATATCCATTGATATCCAGCTCGATCCGTTACAAATTTTGAGCATGCACAAAACTTGTAACGGATTGCGCCATACTGACCTATGCGGTTATTATCCATTACAGTCCGTCCCCCGTCCGTTACATATCCATTACATGTCCGAATAACACCGGACTGGAATATTCTTTATCCGGTTCTGTCCGTTGCTCAATCCGCCATGGTGTGACAGGCACTTTAGATTGCGTCGTTTGTATGGCTGGGGCTGCGGAGGTTGTTGGGTGGGGGTTTGATGTGTGGGGAGGCATGTTTGTCGCAGAGGAAACACCTGTCTGTCCTACTGCCACGTCTTGTTTTTAAACCCACCCACACTCCCTCCACTCTCAGCCTCCCAACACAACTAGACAGACACTCAAGTATTTAATTTTTTTAATTAACATTTTTTATTTATTGCGGGAATGGCTATTCACAAGGCGAGCTGCCATGTCCAATTCAAACTAGAGCCGGCCTTAGGGGTTTTAATTTTATTTAGCTTTTTAACGTGTTTTTATTTTATTTAACTTTTATTTTTTCCTTCAGTGGTGGTAAAACACAGTCGCTTGTTATTATTGTTTGATTAGTATTTGTGAATGTGGCCATCAGCTGAAGTGTCGGAGACACAGGCCGCCAGGTAAAGAAATGGCGCTGTGGCCTGCCCCGACTGCTGGCAAGGATAGAGATAGGTCGTCTCAAAGGTGTCCCTATAGGAACCGGCTTGTTATTGTTGTTCACTTAGTATTTGGTGAATATGACCATCAGCCAAAGTGTAGGGGACACGCCGCCAGGTAAAGGCACAGTGGCCTTCCTAACTCCTGACAAAGATAGAGATAGGTCGTTCCCTAAGGTGTCCTTATAGGAACCGGCTTGTTCTATTGTTTGATTCTTACTTGATCTTTCAATTACCGGAAGTAAATGTAGTATAAGCTAAAAGTAAATGTAGTATAGCTATCATAGTAGTACTGTGTCCTGCCCCACTGCTGGCATCTTCCTCTATTCCCTTCTCTCTCTCTCTCTCTCTCTCTCTCTCTCTCCCTCCCTCTCTCTCATCCCTCCTTCCCTCGCCTTCCCTCCGTCTGTCTCTCTGTCTCTATGTCCTTTGTTACATAGCTCCTGTCGTTCCTTCAGATCCCTTTCCTCATATGACACTTTGGTTTTACTCATACTTTCCCTTTGTCTAATTTTTAAAAAAAGAATTGATTCACCCTTCGTCCCCCCTTCTTCCATTCTCTCTCCCCTGTTTTTCTCTCTCTCTCTCTCTGTCTCTCTCTGTCTCTCTGTCTCTGTTTCTCTCTGTCTCTCTCTGTCTCTCTCTGTCTCTCTCTCTGTCTCTCTCTGCCTCTCTCTCTCTGTCTCTCTCTCTGCCTCTCTCTGTCTCTCTGTCTCTCTGTCTTTACTTCAAAGGTGTCGTCTCAAATGTGTCTCAATTGGAACTGGCTTGTTATTATTGTTCGGTTTGGATTGGTGAATGTGGCCATCAGCTGAAGTGTAGGAGACACAGGCTGCCAGGTAAAGAAATGGCGATGTAGCCTGCCCGACTGCTGGCAAAGATAGAGATAGGTCGTCTCAAAGGTGTCCCTATAGGAACCGGACAGGGTGAACGAATGGGTAGGACGTCCGCTTCCGTGGGTTCAATTCATGGCCGAGTCCAACCAATGAATTACACAATTCATACAATACTTGGTTGGCTCAGTGTCAGGATAATGTGACTGAGTGGAATATCAGGTTATGTTTCCGGCGGCGCGCCATCCCAATGCGGCAGCGCCATGAAGTCGCTATGAGTGCAGACTGTTACAAGTCGGTGCACGTCTTGATGTGGCGTTGGATGTTGCTGGGGGGTCAAACTCCTAATACAGCAAACCAAAGTTCCCGATTGGTGATGGTAATTGTGAGTTGGGCGATTTAATCGCAGAGATGGAAGTTTGGTGGTGGGGGGGGGGGGGGGGGGAGGGCGGGTTGATTAAGTGAGGTTGTAGTGTCTAGGTACATTGTGCGCATGCTCATCGATTTTCACTTCTTTTGTGGATGCTTCTCATTCGCTGCCTCTCATTCGTTACCTTCATTTCCATTTGCGCATTTCCGGTCCATTTGTCTATTGCATAAGGGTCTTTTAAAACTTATAATTTCTTTTTTTTTTAAACGTGCGTCGCCTGCTTCGCCTGCTTCGAGTTAATTTCCTTCACTACCTCCCCCTGTCGGACGATTCCATTCCTCCCCCATCCCTCTCTCCCTCTCCTTTTCCTCTCCCTCTCTCCATCCCCCTCCCTCCCTCTCTCCCTATCCCCCCTCATCCCTTCCTCCCTCCCTCTATTTCTCCCTCCCTCTATTTCTCCCTCTCATCCCTCCCTCCCTCTATTTCTCCCTCTCATCCCTCCCTCCCTCTATTTCTCCCTCTCATCCCGCCCTCCCTCTATTTCTCCCTCTCATCCCTCCCTCCCTCTATTTCTCCCTCTCATCCCTCCTCCCTCTCCATTTCCACCCTCTCCCTCCCCTCTCGCCTCCCCTCCGACCCCTCCCTAACCCCCCCTTTTCCCTCTCCGCTATCCCCCATTCATACTCTGCCACCCGCTCACCTTCCCTTGCTTTCCCTTCCCTCTCTCCATCGCCTTCCCCTTTTACATAGTCCTCCCTTCTCTTCCCGGATGCCTCTTCCATTTCCATTCCAATTCTTCTCATCCCTCCTTTGCCATCCCTTTTTTCTTCAGCTTCCTTCCATTCGCCTCTCTTCCACTGATCCACTCACTTACCCTTTCTGGCTCCCCACCCTCCCCACCACACACTACACATTCTCCTCTCCTCTAAACTTCCCTCTTTCCAATTTCTCTCTTTCTCAGTCTCACTTCTCTGCTCTCTCCCGCCCCACCCCTTTTCATCGCATTTTCCTCCTGTCCTTTGTTACATAGCTCCTGTCGTTCCTTCAGATCCCTTTCCTCATATGACACTTTGGTTGTACTCATACTTTCCCTTTGTCTAATTTAAAAAAAAAGAATTGATTCACCCTTCGTCCCCCCCTTCTTCCATTCTCTCTCCCCTGTTTTCTCTCTCTCTCTCTCTCTCTCTCTCTCTCTCTCTCGCTCTCTCTCTCTCTCTCTCTCTCTCTCTGTCTCTCTCTCTGTCTCCTCCCATTTCTCGCCTCTCTCCCGCCTATTTATCTCGCTCTCTCTGTCCCCTTTTCCCTTCCTTCCTCTCTCTTCCTCTCTCGCTCCCCCCTCGCACCCTTCCTCCCACCCTCCCTCCCTTCCTCCCTCCCTTCCTCCCCCCTATTTTCTCCCTCCATTCCTCCCTGTTCTTACCTCCCCCCCCGCCCTCCTTTCCTCCCTCCTTCCCTCCCTCTGGCCCACCTTCTGTTCTTCCCTCTCTCCCTCTCTACCTCCCTTCCTTCATACCTCCCCCCTCCCCCTCTTGCCCTCTTTCCCTTCCTCCCCTCCTCCCTCACGCCCCATTTCCTCACTCTTCCTCCTTCCCCCCCTCCCTCCCTCCCTCCCCCCTCCCTCCCTCCCTCCCTCCCTCCCTCCCTCCCGCCTTCCCCTTCACCCTATCTCCTGCTCCCCTCCTCCCGCCCCCCCCCCCCCCGCGCCCTGCATTCACAGGGCATGTTGCCTGGCCTGCCTGGGTGGTGACGCCCTATGTGTGCGCCTGTGCAGACCGTGTGAAGTCTGAGTGAGTGAGGGGAGGGGGGGGGGGGAGGGGCGGAAGGACCTGGGCGGTGCTGGTTGAGCTCTTCTTTATAGTGCAAGCAGTCGCACCCTTCATCTGCCCTCCTCCCCTATCTCCATCCTCCCCTTCTCACTCCTCCCCTCCTTCCCTCCACCCCTCCACCCTCCCCACCCTCCCCCTTTCCCCATACCAGCTCGTATACGCCTGTTGCTAATCTGCACTTCAGGAAGACCCCCCCCCCCCCCACCTCTTCCCCCTCCCCTCCTCTCCCCCACCCCTCTCCCCCCTCTTTACCCTGTACTTCCGGCTCTCCCTAGTATTCCCCCCTCCCTCGCAACCCAGCTGTTGTAGGAAAGCTCAGTAACAGAGAAGCAGTACTCCCGCGCAAAAGAAGAAAAAACACTATCATAGGCATAGAAGTCGCACTGTGAGTGTGTGTAAATGCGAGTTTGTGTAATGTAGATTATGTTGCGGTCAGGGTGCGGTTTTTATATGAGACAGAGTATTATAGTCAGTAATTTATTTCTTTTTGGGGGGAGGGGGGGGGGGGTGGTGGTGGACTGATTTCTATAGATTCCCAGGGAGATGACAGGGGGGGGGGGCGTCTTCTAATGTAGCAGTCACACTACGACGACAAGCAGCGGCGACAGCCCTGCGACACCCACTCCCGGTTGTCGCTGATTGTCGCGCAGGTGCCGCGCAGGTGCCGCCGCGACACCTCCGCGACACCTCCACTGGTGGTGGTGGTGTTGGTGTTGATGTTGATGTTGGTGGTGTTGATGTTGTTGGTGGTGGTGGTGTTGTCAGTGGTGTTCTTGATGGTGTTTGTGTTTTGTTGGTGATGGTGGATGTAGTGGTGGTGGTGGTGTTTTTAATGTGGTGGTGTTACTGATGGCGGCGATAGTGCAGTGTTTTTAGTGGTGTTGATTGTATTGGTGGTGCTGGTGCTGGTGGTGTTGATGTTGTTTGTGGTGGCGGTGTTGTCAGTGGTGTTGGTGATGGTGTTTGTTGGTGATGCTGGAAGTAGTGGTGGTGGTGTTTTTAATGGTGTTGTTGATAGTGTGGTGGTGTTGGTGAAGGTGGGGATAGTGCAGTGTTTTTATTGGTGTTGATTGTGTTGGTGGTGCTGGTGATGGTGTTGGTGTTTTTTTGGTGTGGTTGGTCGCGGTGGTCGTGGTCGTGGTCGTCTCGTGGTCGTGTCGTGGTCGTGGTCGTGTCGTGGTCGTGGTGTATCAGCAAGTCATGCCCATTATATTAATGTCTCCTCACAGGTATGATCATCAAATCACTGATATAGTCTAAAGGTAAATGGCTATTCTCCAATCTACATGTGCAAAATATGATCCCCACTATATTTGTAATGCCTAATTTCAACCTACTATTGTCTGTATTGTTCATACCATCTCATCATCCCATCCATAAATAGTTCATATATGCACTACAATTGTTAAGGCTGGAAGACCAGCTCCTCGGTGATGAAAAAAGATGTTATTCAACTGGAATACAAATTTGAACACAAAAAAACAACAAGAACAAAAACCTACTAATAGGCATGCATATATGTTTGCGGAGTTTATGCAACTCACTCACACACCTTAGTTGTTGCTAGTAGGTAAAACCCCACCAACAAACAAACAAACACATAAGGTATGGATGGCACTCATCTCCGACCGCAACTTGATCCTCTCTTTTATTCAATCAATCAATAGTAGCGTAGCATATGCGTAGCGTAGCATATGCGTAGCGTAGCATATGCATAGCGTAGCATATGCGTAGCGTAGCATATGCGTAGCGTAGCATATGCGTAGCGTAGCATACGCGTAGCATATGCGTAGCATACGCGTATGCGTAGCGTATGCGTAGCGTATGCGTAGCGTAGCGTATGCGTAGCGTAGCGTATGCGTAGCATAGCGTATGCGTATCGCAGCGTATGCGTAGCACAGCGTATGCGTAGCGCAGCGTATGCGTAGCGTATGCGTAGCGTAGCGTATGCGTAGCGTATGCGTAGCGTATGCGTAGATTATGTGTAGCGTATGCGTAGCGTATGCGTAGCGTATGCATAGCGTATGCGTAACGTATGCGTAGCGTAGCGTATGCGTAGTATATGCATAGCATAGCATATCGTATGCGTAGCGTAGGCATAGCGTATGCATAGCGTATGCATAGCGTATGCGTAGTGTATGCGTAGCGTATGCGTAGCGTATGCGTAGCATATGCGTAGCGTATGCGTAGCGTATGCGTAGCATAGCGTATGCGTCAAGATCGATGTCGAGACCTATGGCATACGCTTGGAATACGCTGTGCATACGCTGTGCATACGCTGTGCATACGCTAGGAGTACGCTCCCATACGTAACTCGTAGGTTATGCGTACGCTACATACACTAGAGATACGCTACAGATACGCCGGTGACGCAAGTTGAGCGTATGAAAAACCTATACTGGCATACCCCTAGCGTACGAGGAGCGTACACCGGCGTATGAGGAGCGTATGCCGGCGTATGAGTAGCGTATGAGCAGCGTATGGGCCATACACCCTCATAGGTCAAGATTTTTTGAGCATGCACAAACAAATTTGGACAGATGGATTCATGAAAGCGTATGGCGGCATATGCCTCATACGCTTCACATAAGCCGGCATCTTGCGGCGTATGAGTAGCATATGCATAGCGTATGAGTAGTGTATACGGCGTATGCCGACGTATTTGACGTACCACGCCTACGCCGCCATACGCTCTCGCAAAAAACCCTAATGTGACATCCCCTTTAGAATTTTGTTTTTGTTTAAGTATACATTTTTTTCCTTGATTATATATTACAAGCGACAGCCACAGTTCACCATCAGGAACACGGCCGGCGTTCAAGTGCGTAGCTTGATGTACTCCTTCGCACCTGTCGCACCGCGCACACTTAGTGCGCATGCTCACTGTGTACTCCATCCACTTCCGCACTCTTAGAGCACTTGCGTGACAAATGGCGGAGTGCCCAGTGTACTGTGTAGTTGCTGACAGAGTGACTGGTTTCAACCGCCCCCCCCCTTCTCCTCCTTCCCCCCGCCCCCCCCCCCCCACACACATACACACTCGCAGTCAATCCCCTTGTATTTAACAGGGTTCATGTAAAACCATTAATATATATATATATATATGTATATATAACATATAATATATATACAGTATAAGCCCGTTATACCAAACTTGAAGGGACCCTAGAAATGTGTGTGGATTAACCGATCATTGGTTTAACCAAGCTTTGGCTTCGACTTTAACTTTGAGTAAGCGTGTATTGCACATTTAATATACAATGTATGTGGACACTTTGATTATAGTTTGTTATGTATATACAGTATAACCCCATTAAACCAAGCTCGGTTAAAACAAACGATCGATTAATCCAAACTCTTTTTGGCGGCCCGGCAAAAGACTACCATTTATCATATAAAAAGGTCGGTGGTGTCTCAGATGACCTTATAACCACATGAAAGTGTCCTGGGGTCCGACAATTTTGTTTGGATTAACCAATAATTTGGATTAATCGACTTTGGTTTAACCAACTTTTTTATATGATAAATGGTAGTATTTTGCCGGGCCGCCGAAAAAAGTTTGGATTAACCGACCGTTTGGTTTAACCGAGCTTGGTTTAACGGGGTTATACTGTACATATATATAATATATATAATACATATATATAATATATATGGGTCACTCTCCTGAAAACTGGCCAGAAGTGTTACATGGAGAGTTAACATCTACTATTTGAATGTTTAACATTTTTTGGTTGCAAATGAAAGCTGGAAATCTCCCCTTTACATCTATGAAAAATATAAATTGATGAGATAAAAAATAAAGGTGTAGTCAGTGATCAATCTATGTCATATGGCTGTAACACATGTGTTGCTCAGAAAATAACACATGTTTAGGACACCACATAGTCTGCTTAAATCAAATCTAAGCAGAATTAAATAATTTCATACTGAGAAGCATATTAATCATGTCATAATATACAGAAATATATAGTGCTTATATTGATTAAAAAAGGAAGTAATTTCCATCCATGCTTTATTCACTGAATAATTAGTGTAAATATTTGTGTGGCATCCAGACACCACTTGTTACATCTGTGATGGAAATTGTTAATGTTATTTCTGAAGACATCAAATAATCTTTTTTTAAATTTAAGCATGGATACATGTTAATAAATACTTCCTTTTGATTTGGGAACTGTTTTGTTTAATATATCAATGCAATACAAGATGTTAGTAAGGATCCAACCATGTCCCATATGTCATATTACAAATGGCTGACTGTAAAATGTTTTTTTTTGGTTCAAAAACACTTCGTAACTAAAAAGACCAAAGTTGCACGCGGTTTATTTTATTTCCCTTATTTCTTACATCAAATCTGAATATGAATTTGAAAAGTATAAGGAAAAAATAAGTAGGACGTTTTTTTATTGATGTTTTAAAATCCCATCCCATGCTGACGAGTTTTCAGGAGAGTGACCCATATATATATGTGTGGATACATATAAATATTTATGACCTCAGATGTTGGCTGGCCATGAAACCACAATAGCTCAACAATTAAACTCGTGGGTATTATCGTGTTGGATGTTTTCTTTTGCAAACAACGAGAAACACCAGGGACCAGACGGGATGGCCGAATGAGTTAGAGCGTCCGTCTCCCGTGCTGGTAGATCGTGGGGTCGTGGGTTCGAGTCCCGGTCGAGTCAAACCAATGACTTTAAAATTGATACTTGTCGCTTCCTAGCCAGGCGCTCGGCATTATTAGGATAGGGCAAGGACTGGTGTGCTCAGTGTCAGGATAATGTGACTGAGTGGGATACCAGGTCATGGTGCCGGCGGCCTGGTTTCCCAGTGGGACAGCACTATAAAGTCGCCATGAGTGCGCACTGTCACAAGTCGGTACCCGTCCTGATATGACCTTAGATGTTGCTAGGACGTAAAACAACAACAAACAAACAAACAAACACCAGGCCGAGTGGTGTTCGAACCCACATGCCATTTCGGGTCTACCTCCCTGAACTTTAGGCTATCTGGGCTTGCTGGTGCAATCAACATAGCTGTGTATGTGGTATTTCACCTGGGGAAGTCAGTGTACCTCACTACACGTGTGTCCTTGGAATTTTATGTATCATACTTACAGGTACAATTTTAATTATTTATATATATATATATGTAATGCATTATGCGAGTATAAAGGCACGGAAGGGAATTATTTCCTTATTATATTATTATCACACCGATACATTGTACTGCCTCCTTCATGTGTCATAACTGGTGGCGCCACCTTCAGCACTCCCTGGTACCTGTATACCGGAGAACATCATGTATTATTATTATTATTACACATGCATACAGATAATTTCAACACTATGCAGTATGCATCATGTAGCATGTATAGAATCCTGCTCAAGGAACCAAAGAAGAAAGCACCAAGCCTAGAGCAGAACGTGAACTCACACGTCTGCCATCCCGGAGCTAGCGTTCTAACCACTATGCTATCTAGACTCCCTAATGCAATCAACCTACCCACGCCTAGCTGTGTATGTGGCATTTTAAACGGAGAGGTCACTGCACCTCACTAAAATACCATTATTTTATTTAAAGATGCTCAAGGAAAAATAAACATCCAAAAACAGCAGCATCCGCCAACGACACTTCTAAGTTCTATGTCTCCCGATAAACACTTTCCAATCTATTCAAGTACTGTCCCGGCGCGTAAGAAGAAAAGGTCGAGACTGGCGAGAGAAGATATTCACACTGTAAGATCTCTGGAATCAGGTTAGAGTGTCGACCTGGGCACCATTCCACTGGCAGTATAAAAAAGCAGCACAGAAAATGGACAAGGGGTGTATAGATTACTAGGCCTGTATAAACAGGAACTGACGCAAGCAACATTAACAACATAGCAGGTATTAAAACGAAGTAGTGTTGAAGCATGCATATATATATATATATATATATATATATATATATATAAAAATATAAATAGAGAGAGAGAGAGATAATATCTCTACATATGAATGTAATCATTATACTTTATAGCATATATATGTAGAATATATATGCATATATAATTATTTATATATATGAGACTCTCAAAAGGTGCTAAGCAATGTGGGACAAAACTTTGTCCATTGTAACGATCAACATACTATCTACTTATGTATTTACTCAGGATAAACTGATTTGTTTTTTACATGGTGTTTCAGTCCCAATAGAATACATATTGATTTGAAGCAAATGTCCTTGTGTTTCCAGTGTAACCGTTTCTGTGCTGTTTTGTTTCAATCGTTACAATGGACAAAAAAACTAAGAGTTAGCACCTTTTGAGACAGGCTCATATATATATGCATGTAATCAATACTAGTAGCATACACATATGTATGATATATATATTATATATTGTATATATATATTAAATGGAAACTACGCATTTTCTATATTGATTAATTAAGGTAAATCTCACCAGGGGAGAGTGAAAAGCGAAATGACGTTAGGTAATGATTTACGCGAGTGAAGATGACACCAGGTATGTGTGGGAGGGAGGAAGGGAAGGGGAGGGATGGAGGCAGGGAAGGGCGAGGCTAGCGGAGAGGGAGGGTTGCACCGCATGGATATATCACAAACCACCGAGCGACGGATAAAATAACCGCTATCTGCCGTAACCATGGAAACGGCGCTTAGACACTTAACAATGTAGGACTGGTGATTAGCCGAGGCCAATCCAGGATCGTCCGTCGCCGGTGGGTTAACGATTCACCGAGCATTTAGACAAATGGGCCATTAAAATAGCATCAGTCTTAGGCGAAAACTAGTCCACCAAACAAATTATTACAAACAATTAAAATATATGGATGTCATTTTAAGCGCTGTTTTAGGATAACTATTAAGAGGTTGCGGTCTGAAACCTCAATGGAATGGACAAGTAAATAATGCTATTTTAATAAAGATTCATGTCTAAGTTAGAAGAGATGTTTATAAATAGAAATAAGGTAGGTAGATTTATGGAGATGTTATTAATTATTCTGGAAGCTGAAAGTAGTCAAAGAAAGCCCTGTGTGGAATAGTGGTTTTAGCTATGGGAACCCGGGATTAGCACAAATAATCTTTTAATTTAATAAATTTAATTTTTATTCTCGAAGCAATCCTTAGTGAGCCACTTCCTAAGGTAGCTTATTTCGGGGGTCGCCATCATAAGCTCATAGTGTTCTTTCTAATAAGCGACGGTGGGCAGTATATATACTTAGCCGGGGATGGCTGCAGACAGATTTCTTTTCTTCTTTTTTTTTCTTTTTTTTTACTTTCTTGAGAATACTGGATGTGAAATACAGCAAGCAGCCTTCGCACAGGCCTGGTTAGAAGAGCATTCAACGCACACACAGATTTGCTTAATAAATTATAAGTATACTTGGCGCGTGGCCAAATCGGTAGAGCACAGGCTTCTCATGTGGAAGGTCGGGAGTTTGAATCCTGGCCGAGTCAAACGAATGACTTAGAAAATTGATACTTGTCACTACCTAGAGTGGCGCTCGGCATTAATAATAGGATAAGGCAAGGACTGGTTAGCTCAGTATCAGGAAAATATGACTGAGTGGGATATCGGGTCATGGTGTCGGTGGCCTGATCTCCCAGTGGGGCAACACTATGAAATCACCATGAGTGTGCACTGTCACAAGTCGGTACCCATACTGATCTGACGTTAGATGTTTCCAGGACGTAATACCCCAAGAAAACAAACAAACAATTAGAAGTATAGCAGGTGTGTATGCAATTTCAGGTGATGTAAAGGAAGTGTTGTCTGTACCCGTGCAAGCTTTGTTATCGAACTGCGCTGTGGGTGTGGGTGTATGTACATGCAACCTCTCCCTGGATAATACACCGATAAACATACAAGGTGGGTTAACCCAAATGGAAGGGTGGTTAACTCGCTGTAGCGAACCACCAATGATGTGGGCGCATCAACAATAAATCTCTAATATTTAACGTAGATTGCCGCAGGGCGGTCTTCTTCCTTTTAGAACCGATTATGTTCTTATAGATACTCTGTCCACTCCAACCCATGTCAGAACCAACCCGGCCATTCATTACGTTCAGGAACTGCTTTCCACGAATGGTTAGAGTGTCCGCCTCCCATGGAAATGGGTGATATTCGAAGCACAAGAGAGCACATTAGTTGATTTTTGGGGTTGAAGTTTCACGTCCTGGCAATATCTAAGGTCATATCAGGATACACATTAGCTGAAGCTAGGTACAATATGTCATTGCTATAATAACTATGCCATGGGTAAGTCAGTGAGATATAATGCTCTCATGTGTGTGGGGGGGGGGGGGACCTAAAGAAATGATAAATAAACATACTAGTAGCGAACTTGGGTAGGTAGGGTCAAATCTAGATAGATTGTTTGGTTTAGAAAATATTAGGTCTTCAGATTGTGCAATTTTAAGACTGAGAGAGTCGGTGCATGGGTTTGCCTTTCCCAGCGCCTGGGTAATTACCAGGACACGACAAGGACCGGCTGGCTCAGTACCAGGATAATGTGCCTGAGTGGGATTTGGAGTCGTGGTGCTGGTGGATTGGTGCCCCAGTAGGGCAACACTGTGTATAAAACATTTTAAAACATGTTTTAAATGTACATGGCTGAAAACTAAAATAATTCGGTCATGCAATTTTAAGTTCATTAATTTTTTTATTGATCGAGAAACCTTTGAAATTTATTTAATGGTTTGTCACTATGATATGGGGTTTGAGTTCCTTCCGCCTCTTGAATGTGATACCTTCTTGCACTGCCATCAGAGGGCAGCTTACTAGTAAAATTCCTCTTTAAGACCTTTTCCATAGAGAATGCCGCACAGTGAACTAACTGTTAGTGTTACACACATCAGTTCTCCAACTGTCCTCAGCGTACTAACTGCCCAGGGAATTCCTCTATAACACCCTTTCCACAGAGCAGGCTGTACAGTGAGCTGCTGCGCACATTACTTCTGCTTCTCCCATCAGATAAGAGAGCAGGTTGGTGGTGGAATTCTTCCATTTCGACCACTTCCGCAGAGCATGCAGCACCAATTAGGTGCTACCCACATTAGTTCTTCCCACTGCCGCCAGAGGGCGGGTTGGTGGTGCAAGCGGAAACTGTCTACTTCCACCATGGGTCCGCTCTGAGCAGGCTGGGTCGTCCATTAACGCGCCGACTGTATGTCTTCTGGCGCGCAGTTTATATCCGGTTGAGGGCGCTGTAAGTGCTTCCGGTTTCCGTGCTTACCGGAAATGCGCGTTTATCTTTGTTTCAAACTGCGGACGATACGTGGCATTAACAGCCGATAGATCAGCCAGATGGATTGTGGTATATATATATATATACGTCTTAAGCTGTCCCACATCATTTTGGCATCTTGCTTTTTATTATGAATGTCAAGGCTTTTAATTGTGACAAGGAACTTCCACCAGCCCCCCCCCCCCACCCATTACCCTCCTACTGCGCTTTGCCTCTCATCACAACTTTTTTTAAATCAGGGTGTATAGCTTAGCTACATTGTCGCACTGCTTGCACATGCGAAACAATTCTCTCAGCATCATATTCTTTTCATACTAAATATTTTATGATATGCACCTTTTTATATTGTGCTTACATTTTTTAATTACCTGTTAGGGCGTGTGAACAATTTTGTTCCTTTTGCCATTTGTCTAAAGATCCTTGAAAATTCAGGAAAATGCTAAATCATGGCTATTTTTGTAAAAGGCAATATATTTTTTTTAAATCATAAATAGCTAGGGTATTTTGGGCATATGTTCTTTATTCACTGTATTTAAAGTGATTTTTGTGGAGTGTTTTTTTAATCCTGTTTAGAGATTGATTTTTTATATTAAAATTATACATTGGTTTGTTTTTATTTATTATTCTTATTTACACTTCCCATCTTACACAGTGAATCAACTATGAATACGACCGTGTGAAAAGTTTGTCCATCTTTTTCTATATCCCTTATCTACTTCTGCTATCCTGGTTGGCTCAGTGTCTGAAACATCCACAAGAAGACAACATTGTACTCACATGGTTGTTTTAATTCATGGCGACTTTATAGTCCTGCTCCTCTGGGAAATCAGGCCGCCGGCACCATGACCTGATATCCCACTCAATCACATTATCCTGACACTGAGCTAACCGGTCCTTGCCCTATCCTAATAATGCCGAGTGCCTGGCTAGGAAGCGACAAGTATCAATTTTAAAGTCATTGGTTTCATTCGACCGGGAACCAAACTCCGGACCTTCCGCACACGAGGCCCGCGCTGTACCGATTAAGCCACCGCGCCCGGTAGTGCCCTGAGAAGGCTGGACGTGATTGTGGAACTGGTTTAGCATTCTCTCTCCATGAGGGAGGTTGTGGGATCAATCTTCCCGGTTAATTCAAAGCATAGATACAAATTTAGTAAATTTATACTGGTTGGTGTTACCTAGCCTGGCGCTCAGCATTGCCAGGATAGGGCTAAGGCTGGTTGGCTCAGTATCCAGATAATGGGACTGGGATATTGGGTCCACACACACACACAAAAGTGGTTATGGGTCCACGCGGGCCATGTCAGATCCAAATTCGTACACATGGGATTTCAAATCGGTGCATGCAAACATCGGTGGGATTTCATACACAAATCTGTGTGTCTAGACAGTAGTATACGAGAGTAGTGTTAGAAAGCAGGTGCATAGTGAAATCAACATTGGTCCACCCCGTCCTGATATGACCTTAGATGTTCCTAGGACGTAAAACAACAACAAACAAACAAACAAAACATTGGTCCAGACTATGTAAGCAGGACTGGAACTTTATGCACACATCGCATATCGCATGTCATATCTATGGAATGTGGCATGGAATATATCGCCCGCTTATTTAGGTTGTTATTGTGTCTATGGAATGTTAGTTTTAAACTTGTGCACTCTTTGATTGTATATAACCCACATTGTTTGGTTATTATTATCACTATGGAATGTTACCATTAAACTTATAATAGTATATCACCCACTTTGTTTGGTTATTGTCCCTAGTGAGTGTTACCGTTAAACATGTGCACCAATTATGCATGTCATATAATTATATATCGCCTGCTTTGTTTGGTTATCATTATTGTCCCTATGGAATCTTATAATAGTATATCACCCACTTTGTTTGGTTATTGTCCCTAGTGAGTGTTACCGTTAAACATGTGCACCAATTATGCATGTCATATAATTATATATCGCCTGCTTTGTTTGGTTATCATTATTGTCCCTATGGAATCTTAGCATTGAGCTTGTGAACCATTTTCACAGGTCATATAATCCTATAATCGTATATCAGACACTTTGTTTGGTTATTATTGTCCTCATGGAATGTTAGCATTAAGCTGGTGCACCATTTGTGCATGTCATATAATCCTATAATCGTATATCAGACACTTTGTTTGATTATTATAGTCCTCATGGAATGTTAGCGTTAAGCTGGTGCACCATCTTTGGTCATGTCATATAATCCTATAATCGTATATCAGACACGTTGTTTGGTTATTATAGTCCACATGGAATGTTAGCATTAAGCTGGTGCACCATCTTTGGTCATGTCATATAATCATATAATCGTATATAGTATGCTTTGTTTGGTTATTGTCCCAATGAAATGTTAGCATTAAGCTTGTGCACCCTCAGTGCATGTCATATAATCAGATCATATATCATTCACTTTATTTGGTTATTATTGTTCTTATGAAACTATTGTGCACCATTTGCACATGTCATATAATTATATATTGCCTGCTTTGTTTGGTTATTATTGCCCCTATGAAATATTACCTTTAAGCTTGTGCACCATTTGCATGTGTTATGTAATCATATATCACACTTTTTTTGGGTGGTGTTTATAGAATGTTAATGCTAACATCCCATTCTCCCTCTCTCCCTCTGCAGACCACGACGGGGCCGAGCCGAGCGCCAACAGTGTGTCTGCGGCGAACCTGCTGCGCCTGTCGCACCTGCTCGACCGCCCCGAGTGGCGGGAGCAGGCCTGCGGAGTGTTTGGCGCCTTCTGCGACCAGCTCGACAACCACCCGGTCGCTGTGCCCGAGATGGTGTGCGCACACATGCTGCTGCAGGCGGCACCCAGACAGGTATGCCCGTCACCGCTTTGTTTTATTGTTAAGGGGAGAGGTGAACGAGATGTCGGTGTGGGGTTTGGGGATTGTGAGTAGTGTTTGCTGGGCACAGCTTTGTTTTATTGTTAACGGGAGAGATCAACACAATGTTTGTGTGGGTGCGGTGGTGTGTTGGGGATTATGAGTAGTATTAGCTGATCACAGCTTTGTTTTATTGCTAAAGGGAGAGGTGACCGAGATGTTTGTGTTGGGGTGTTGGGGATCGTGGGTAGTGTTTGATGGTCACGCTTTGTTTTATTGTTAAAGGGAGAGGTGAACGAGATGTCGGTGGGGGTGGGGGTAGGATTGTTGGGGATCGTGAGTTATGGGGCTGTCACACTACGACCTATGGTGGCGGCGTATGTGTAACGTTGCAAAATAATTTGAAAATGATAATAGGTCGAGATACGCCAACCTTTTTGCACTCCAGCGACATATGAAACGTACGCAAACTGTGTGGATTTCATGGCCCTGCACCAACAATTTTATACTGCAAACAGCATGCATGACCTTTTTACTAAAGTAAAACAAGAAAATATTTTAGCCTTTTTGAGGGCAGCTGGTTTGTACCATCTCATATAGGTTTTTAAACAAATTTCATTGGTGAATAGTACTATCATTTGGAATTTTATTTAGCTTGACCAGAAACTATATGATTGTGAGTTTACAAAATTCATGAGTGTTCATTGACACAAAATTGATTGTATGCTTTTACATGTATTAAACGTGATGGTTTGAACAAAAACAAACATTTCTCGCCGTGAATATGGCCTATGCTGCCGACACGGCATAAAGCAACCACCAATCAATCAATCAATACGCATAGCATATGGCTGGCATATGGCTACCGTATCGCTACGTATATCGAGGTATGCAAAGCATATGACAACGTATACTCGGCGTATTGGTACGGTTGGAGGAGACAGGACCAACGTATGAGTAACCTATGCCAACGTACCCCTAACCTATGCATAACCTATGCCGGTGTACGTCTAGTATGTCTAGTGTATGAGAAACGTATGAGGCATACGCCGGCATAGGTTGAAAATGTTGACGTATGAAAAGCGTATACGACCTATGCCTAACCTATGCATAACGTACGTCGGTGTACCACGGCGTATCGGTCGAAAATCAAATACGTTGGTATCCGCTGAGGCTATACTCTGTAGTGTGACGGCCCGTTTACAGAACTTTGTGAGTACGCCAGAGACACCCGGAGGGTGTCGGTTCAATGTACGGCTAACCTATGCAAACCTACGCCTAACCTATGCATAACCTATGCCGGCGTACACCTAGCATACATCTAGCGTATGAGCAACGTATCAGGCATACGCTGGCATAGGTTGAACATTTTGAACAAGCACAAAACATTTTCGGCGGCTCGGCGTATGACAACGTATGATGGCGTATCGGTCGAAAACCGCATACGCCGGCATACGCTCCCGCCATAGGTCGTAGTGTGACAGGCCCATAATGTTTGCTGGTCACTTTTTTGTTTTATTATTAAAGGGAGAGGTCAATGAGATGTCGGTGGGGTGGGGGTGTTGGGGATTGTGAGTAGTGTTTGCTGGGCACTGCTTTGTTTTATTGTTAAAGGGAGAGGTGAACGAGATGTTTGTGTGGGTGTAGTGGCTGTGTAGTGGGCGTGGTGGGGATTGTGAGTAGTGTTAGCTGGTTACTGCTTTGTTTTATTGTTAAAGGGAGAGGTGAACGAGATGTTTGCGTGGGTTTAGTGGCTGTATAGTGGGGGTGGTGGGGATTGTGAGTAGTGTTAGCTGGGCACTGCTTTGTTTTATTGTTAAAGGGAGAGGTGAACGAGATGTTTGTGTGGATGTAGTGGCTGTGTAGTGGGGGTGGTGGGGATTGTGAGTAGTGTTAGCTGATTACTGCTGTGTTTTATTGTTAAAGGGAGAGGTGAACGAGATGTTTGTGTGGGTGTAGTGGCTGTGTAGTGGGGGTGGTGGGGATTGTGAGTAGTGTTAGCTGGTTACTGCTTTGTTTTATTGTTAAAGGGAGAGGTGAACGCGGTGTTTGTTTGGGTGGGGTGGGAGTGTTGCGGATTGCGAGTACTGTAAGCTGAGCACCACTTTGTTTTGTGCTACATTTGTGTTACATTAGCACCAGTCTGCCAACGTATGCAAAGCAATTAGATACAGTAGACGAAAACTACTAAAAAAACAAATAATACAATATTGTGGTAGGCCATGTTATACACATACGGCCAGTTATACACATACACCGCAACATGAAGAAAAGACTAATATATGCCTTAAGATTGAATTACTTCCTCCACCCACCGCTGCATCACAGAATCAAGTGATATACCCCCTGAACAGCTAGGTCGCAAATAACCTCTCATTGTAGGGAGTGACCCCTAGCCCGTCGGCCAACCCAGGGACCCCCTCTGGCTAGCTTGCTGCCACCTGTCACCGTCTACGGGCAACAGTGGTCAGAGTAGTCCCTGCTGCCACTGTGTGGTGGTGAGGCTCATGTACAGACTACTACAATATAATATCTTTACCCATGTTCATACACCATCCCATTAGTAACATGTATTATCAACATCAAAGGAATTATGTAAATAACTGTGACCATGCAAAGCTGGAAGACCAGTGCATCAGCGCTAATAAATGATGTATTCTAGTAAATAAAACATTTCATACACACCCATCCACACTACCACAACACAAAAGATGAACGATGAGCAAATTCACTATAACTTATAATATTGTAACAATAGAGCTTTGCCTCTATATACAACCACATTATCTACTCAATAAGTTGGATAGCATCACTCAATGCATTGAAGAACATTCACTGCCTCATACTGGGTGTTGGCGGCACAAAGTCGTCCTCACTTTGCCGCATTGGCCACTCTTGGCTGACTCATGCATTTTTACTCAAGGGAGACCCACTCCCTGAGTGCATTAATGGTGAGTGTCCACTGACGCTCAGAGATATTCTGCTTGAGTTTGTAGATTTCATGGCCATGCGTCAACAATGTTTTATGTAGCTAGCATGCAAGACCTCTACCTGTGTAAAGCACTAACACATTTTTGAATTCCTAAGAACAACTGGACTGTATTAAGTCCTGTATCTATGTTTTCTGGGTTCAATTTTGAGGTTATTTGACATCAATTTAACTACTTCAAAAGTGGATTGGAGATAATTCAGGACACGAGACAGAACTACATAGTATGGGTGATTTTATTAGTGTAAGTTCAAGGAGGACAGTTCAAGTTCAATTGTCATGTAGGGTTTCAGGTATAAGGTTAGATTTTTCTGGACGACCCGGCACTCAACCCTTGCGAGTCAACTGTTAATAGTAGGGTTGGGTGGGGAGGTGAGAAAGGGCGGATCCCTGCCGGCTCCGGATGCAAAGAGTGTCTGGGATGCCTGGTTGTCGGTATTAACTATGATTGCATAGTCCTGGGGGTTGGATGGGGTCAGGGCATGGAGTGTGGCCACAAGGTTTATTGCCTTAAGTTGGTTTATGTGGTGGCCGTCGTCCAGGAAGTCTTGCTGATACTCCTCCGTTATGTATCCGGATGGTGAGTATGCCCCCCAACTCAAGAGCGAGGAGTCACATTCGATGACCCACTCGTGCTTTGGTGGGGGCGGAGGAGGATGACGCCGTTCGAGGCTTGTGCGTAGTCCAGGAACCAGGTGATGTCTTTAAGCATGTCGTCTGTGATGGGGTGCTTGCTGGTGTAGGGGGCCTGCCTGAGGGATTCGAAGATTCGGTTCATGAATCTGCATGCGGCACGGATGCACTTGGTTATGTGTTGGAGGCGCTGTAGGTCTTTCCTCGAGGCTTGGGAGCCAGGCCTCCACTTTCCGCACTCCTCTATGACCTCAGCGAGCTTGTATAGATATATAGACAGTCATGTCGTAAGTCTCTATGCTGAACCCCAGCCATCTGAGGTTCTATGTCGGGGGAACACACTTGGAGGGGGACAGCACGAGTCCGAGGTCTGCCGCGAGGTATATGGCGTCGATATATGTTTTGACGGCCTCCTCCTCTCTGTGGCCGCCGTCCCCATGAAGTCATCCAGATAGCATAGGACGAAGTGGTCGTTCCGGCGGAGGAGGTAGACCACTGCATTCGTAGTATGGGCGCAGGCCATGGAGGAGGTACGGCAGTCAAAGGGGGGGGGGCGATGTCGTAGTACGTCTCGCCGTCAATGACGATCCCAAGCAGGGGGACCAAGAAAGGGCGGGTGGTGTGGTCAGTCCGGCGTGTGGGTGGCGAGTGCCATTGGTGCGACGGGATGGGCCAAAGTGACGTCAGAGGTCGGTCACCGGGTACAGGCGGTGGCCGCACCGCATGCGCCGATGTCGCCACCTGGAGGAAGTTGGGTTGGCCTATTAATAAAAAGGGGGGAAGGGTGGTGTGGAGGCGGTGGTGTGGGTTCAAAAAGGGGGGGGGCCCTATCTGTCCCGTCTCGGCCCTGAGTTACCCATGTTGCCAAAGCAACATGACCAATTTTTGCTGTCATTTATTTGACACAAATCTGAATAAATTTCAATTTAAACATAAATCTCATTTAAATACCAATAAGCTTTCCTCTGAATGTGAAACTTGTTTCCAAAACAGCGTTAAACCATCAGCAATAATTACCATCTTAGTCATCTTCATCATCATCATCATCATCATAATCATCATCGCCATCATCATCATCTATATATATATAATATATATATGAGACTGTCTCAAAAGGTGCTAAGCAATATGGGACAAAACTGTGTCCATTGTAATGATCAATATACTATCTGCTTATGCATTTGCTCAGGATAAACTGATTTGTTTTTTACATGGTGTTTCATAATCCCAATAGAATACATATTGATTTGAAGCAAATGTCCTTGTGTTTTCAGTGTAACCATTTCTGTGCTGTTTTGTGTCAATCGTTGCAATGGACAAAAAAAAAGAGTTATCACCTTTTGAGACAGGCTCATATACATATCTACACTGCCGTCCTCCCACACATAATATATGCAGACACCCTCCCCTTGGCCTTCATTATAATATAACCACCTCCCCGATTGATATTTTCAGTGGAGTGCATTTTAACAGAATGCAGGATGAAATACAGAGTTTATTGCATTTATTAACACCGCAGCAGTGAAATGAGCACCACTCACTGCCTCCCCATTCGTCGCAGCGCGAAGGGAGATGCCAACAAAAACCGCTGTTATAAAAAAGAACAGTCCTCGCCCTGTGGTGGTTGTTTGTTTTTGTTGTTGCACTGTTTTTTTAATTTGCTTGAGGTGTGTGTGTTTTGTAGCGATATATGCTGACTGGGTTGGAAATGCATGTCAGACTCATCAATGGAGGTTGGGGTTGTGGGAATGTCTGGGGGAATCATCTTACCATGCTTGTCAAACTCACTGAAGGGAGGCTCTGATTATCAGAATGTCTGAGGGACCATCTTATAATGCTTGTCAAACTCACTGAAGGGAGGCTGGGATTGTAAGAATGTCTAAGGGACCATCTTATAATGCTTGTCAAACTCACTGAAGGGAGGCTGGAATTGTAAGAATGCCTAAGGGACCATCTTATAATGCTTGTCAAACTCACTGAAGGGAGGCTGGAATTGTAAGAATGCCTAAGGGACCATCTTATAATGCTTGTCAAACTCACTGAAGGGAGGCTGGAATTGTAAGAATGCCTAAGGGACCATCTTATAATGCTTGTCAAACTCACTGAAGGGAGGCTGGAATTGTAAGAATGCCTAAGGGACCATCTTATAATGCTTGTCAAACTCACTGAAGGGAGGCTGGAATTGTAAGACTGCCTAAGGGACCATCTTATAATATGAACTCACTGAAGGGAGGCTGGGATTGGCAAAATGTCTGGGGGGCCATCTTATAATATTTGTCAAACTCACCAAAGTGGGCTGGGCTTGTCGGAATGTATGGGGAACCATCTTATAATTCTTGTCAAACTCACCAATGTTGGCTGGTATTGTCAACATGTTTTGTCAAACTCACCAATGGAGGTTGAAGGGAGGGGTTGGAATGTCACTCATTCACTCACTCACTCACCCACTCACACAGCCATGTGACCTTCTGAGATGCCCTCATCAGAGTGCAACTTCGACTATCAGCCTGGCGAGAAAGGCATGACGGGAAGGCTTAATTGGTAATCTACGCTAGTTTTAATAGTTAATCTCCGCCCAGTAATAGGTCTAATACATATTACCCACTTCGGCAGTCCGCACTGTAAGCCGCTGAACATCATGTGCATAAATTAAGCACGCAGCTGATGTAATTACGTGCAATTAACACGCGTCCTAATTCGCAGGTCTCTTGCACTAATGCAATGCGAGTTAATTAGTAATCCACACGGTAGCCTGTGCGGACAATAGTTACCAAAGGCGATCGGTTTACAGATTGTCGGTTTACTGGTTGCCTCATGGCTGGACTTGATTGTCTGTACAAATCGGCGCGCCGATCCCTGTTTGAACCTCTGTGCTGGAAAAAAGGATTGGTTATATGAAGAACATTTTATTTACGGACCCCCCCCCCCGCACACACACACACACAAAGCCACCCGCATACAAAACTTGATGGCGATGATGATGATAATTATGATGATTATGATAGCAATAATAAAGCAATTTACATTTCTCTTTCTATAAGAAACATATGAAACCCAATTTGGCTACTAACTCTAATTTACGTAGACAGACGATCCTAAAGCCCTGGTCAATACACGTTAGTGAACGTAGTTGAACGTAGGATAGATTAACATGGGTCAACATGGTGTAAGTCTGTTAAACTACGGTGAAAAACGTTAAGGTACGGCAGTGTTTGGTACAGATAAATACGTTACGGCATGGATGCCGGTATGTTCAACTATCTTACCCTCGACTATGGTCAAGTACATCCAAGTATGCTAAAGTATGCTAGAGTACGCTAGAGTACATTAAGAGTATGGAGTCTTCGTCACAGTACGTTAGCCTCTAACATAGTGCTCTTTTGAACATGTCCAAAGCTGCTACTGAAATGCAGGCTATCAAATAATTTATCAGCAGCTACTGTGTGGTAAGATAACACCAACACTACAACTGGCCAGCATTGAAAACAAGCCTGGGTACCCGGGCTTGTATGCTATGGACAGTATAAATGCAGTCCCTATATAAAAAAGAAAAAAAGATTAAATTGGAACTCACAACCCACCCACGTTATTACCTAGTTAGCATGACGGAGAGAGTTAGCCTCCATTACGTTCAACTAAGTCCTCTAACGTGTATGTGACTGGGCCTTAAACCGCATTGAATAGATTTATATGGGTACAGATGCAGAGGGATTTCCCAAATCTATAAATATATTCACGTTTAGCTATAATGAAAGTGTTACGCGCTCCTGCATACCACTTGACACAGTTCCCGACGTCGGTGATAGCTAAACGGTAACAGGCTTTAACACCAAACCCCACTAACACTGACTCCTGCATACGGGCCCTGGGGTTTGCCACAGGCTGCATTCTTTTTTCTCTTTTTAGGGGAGGGGGGGGGGGGGCTGGTTCCTGGTTTGTTGCGAGAAGGTTCTGTCGTCTTGTAGTTAGTTGGTTGGTTGTTGGAGTTTTACGTCCTGGCAACATCTAAGGTCACATCAGGACAGAGTCTATCTTGTAGTGAGGCGTTCTCAGAAGGTGTGCAGTTAAAGTTGGCATAATCCGCTGTTTTTTTAGTTTCTCCCATAATTTTGAGGTAAATATATTATTAGGTTGACCTCCTATAAAGTATGAGGTATGTTACTTCAGTTTGGAGTAAGTTTCTTTATGAATGTCACCAGACGCCATGGCGAAATGAGTTAGAGCGTCCGTCTCCCGTGTTGGTAGATTAGTATAGGGCAAGGTTTTAGAGATGCTTCATGTGAAGCCATGCAAGATGAAATTTGGTGTGCACATTGAATTGCTCGACATTTTGGATGACCGGTTGTTTTTGTTTATTTACGCTAAGCAGCGTAATGCAGTAGCACCAAACTGCAGTTGCACATGTATGTGCACCACTTAAACACCACGCTCAGAGCTACACTGGTGAGCGGACACAGTGGCCGACTCAGAAGAGTGCAGGCTTCCCGTCCGGAAGGTTGGGAATTCGATTCCCAGTCGAGTCAAACCAATGACTTACAAAGTTGATACTTGTCACTACCTAGTCTGGCGTTTGGCATTATTAGGATATAACAAGGACTGGTTAGTTCAGTATCAGGATAAGTGGGAAATTGGGTCATGGTGCCAGTGGCTTAGTCTCCCAGTGGAGCAGCACTATAAAGACGCATTGAGTGTGCACTGCTGCAAGTCAGTACCCATCCTGATATGACCATAGATGTTTTTATGTAGTAAAATACCAACAAAGAATCAAAACCAGGGTCCGTACGGGGCCAGGGAAGTCTGGAAGTCTTGAACTATATTTGCCCCATTTCAAGGCATTGAAAAGCCTTGAATATCACCCATTTTGGATAAGTCTTGAAAAGTCTTGAATTCCATTAAACTGTCCCCACTGATCTAAATTAGTCCAAATTCACCATTTGCCATAGTTTTTTCTTCCCTGAAATCCAAATGAAAATAGTCTTGAATTCCTATTAAAAACAGCCTTGAAAAACATTGGAATAGCCTTGAAATCCATATCTTCACCAGTGTTCGGACCCAGCACAACCCTTCTGGAAGCCAGCCAGGGCTCATACAAATTCTGCCATCTTGTTCTCTTCGGTCTTATGCACCACAGGAATATATACAACAATGTAAAGGGGCTGTCACATTAGGGTTTTTTGCGGGAGCGTATGGCGGCGTAGGCGCGTTACGTCATATACGTCGGCATACGCCGAATACGCTACTCATACGCTACGCATACGCTACTCATACGCTACTCATACGCTACGGATACGCTACTCATACGCCACCAGATGCCGCCAGATGCCGGCTTATGTGAAGCGTATGAGGCATACGCCGCCATACGCTTTCATAAATCCGTCCGTCCAAATTTTGTTGTGCATGCTAAAAAAAACTCGACCTATGAGGGCGTATGGCCCATACTGTCAAAAAATGTCACAGCACGCTCCCATACGCTCCTCATACGCTCCTCGTACGCTCCTCGTAGGTTCCACATATGCTCAAAACCACCCGAAAGGTCACCAAATGTCATCATAGGCCGGCACGCGCAGGACCTATGTAGGTTTTCAATACGCTCCCGCCATACGCCGTAATGTGACAGGGCCTTAACCAGCATGACACGCCGGATTTCTGCAATGTAGTGGCTTACATTTTCTGTGTGTTAGTTATTTTCCCCCCACCTGCTTTGTCCACTTGTTTTCAATTTGGTTTTAGAATCTCATTAAAAGCTCTTAGATGCTCCATGGTGTGACAAGACCCACCGAAATGGAACTTTCGGGATATGTTGCTAATAAATCACTCACCAAAATCTTCTTATATCGAGCAACACAAAGCAAAATTGGTAGCTGATAATGTGTTATCCTCTCTGTGGTGTACTGTCCTGCGTATTGTTTAATTTCTCCTTATGCTATCGAAAAGAATGATAAATAATCCGATGTGTGGAATATGTCTGAGCAAACGTGTTAGTACATTCTGTCGCTTCATTATATTGGCGGGTTTATTGGCATTTTGTTTGTAAATCGTGTCCACAGTTTTAGATATCATTATTTCAAAGGGTTTACATATGTCCTTGGGAACGCGCTGAATTCTGCGCAGGGCATCCGACAGTGAAGTCTGTACTTGTTGGGTTTTTGCGTCCTAGCAACCTTGAGATCATATCAGGATAGGTACCGATTTATGATAGTGCACATTCATGGTGATATTATAGTGCTGCCCCAATGAGAGACCAGCCCGTCGGCACCATACATTTGGTACATGTGTAAAATTTGGCCATAGTAACCTGTTTTCACTCGTCAGGACTGCTGTCCACCAGACGGGGTTGCCGAATCAGTAAGAGCGCTGGCTGGTTTCCCATCTAGAAGGTCGTGTGTTCAAAGCCTGGGCAAGTCAAACTATTGACTTGCAGCATTGATACATGTTGCTACCTAGCCTATTGCTTGGCATTAACAGGATAGGACAAATTTGCTCAGTGTCCACATAATGTGACTGAGTGGGAGATTGAGTCATAGTGCTAGCAGCCCAATCTTCCAGTGGGTCAGCGCTATTAAGTGACTATGACTATGAGTGTGCACTATTGCAAGTCGTTACCCATCCTGATATGACCTCACATGTTGCTAGGATTTAAAGCCCCAGCAAAGCGAGAAACAAACCGGACGACTATTGCCAATAAGGCTGGTAAGTTGTAGCCGATGACGACAAAAGCTGGCGTGAATGAATATTCAAATAGACAGTCAGTTGGACAAAAAGATTTAAAATCGATATCTAGCACCATGGCAAAATTGCGACAAGCTTACAGTGAATGACGTCATGCGCTGGCATATGGATATCCGAACAGGCAGTTGGTTTGACAAACCCAACACCACAATCTATTTTTTTCATTTTGCTTCAATTGCGACAAGCGCTATTTCCTTTTTGTTTGACTCAACTTGAAACTGATTTATATCCATACATTGTTCACCAAATGAGGACCGGTGGCTGAACTGATAGAGTGCAGGCTTCCCCTGCAGAAGGTCGAGAGTTAAATTCAAGGTCGAGTCAAACCAATGACTTACAACATTGATACTTGTCGCGACATAGTATTGCGCTCGGGCAAGGACTGGTTAGCTCAGTATCAGGATAATGTGACTGAGTGGGAAATTGGGTCATGGTGCCGGTGGCCTTGTCTCCCAATGGGACAGAACTATAACGTCGCCATAAGTCAGGGATGAAAGATCTCCGCGATACCGCGGATTTCCGGGATTTGTCAGTCCCGTAGCACCATCAGCGTAGATCTATACTAATACATGGTGCAGACGCTGCAGCACTATCAGCATATACCACTAATAAATGCTTGAAACGGCGCAGAACTAGTATCAGTGTATACCAATATATATAAAACTTGACTTCCGGAAATTTTCCGCGATTCCCTGACAGTGCTAAACCTATGGGAGAATATCCGCATTTCCGCTTTTTTTCCCGGAGACTACTTTCATCCCTGATAAGTGCACCCTATCACAAGTCGGTATCCATCCCCCCAATATGACTGTAGATGTTGCCAGGATCTAAAACTCCAACAAACAACCAAGTCATTAAGTGAGAATGCAATAATATGTTTTACAAAAGGCTTCCGTATATGGGATCTATTTAAGAGACCGCGCTCACTTTGGATGGGTGTCTTTCATCAGTGGTTATTTAAATATATTACAGTGACACTGTCATTTCAATGCTCTGTCAAAGCTGACAGTTCCAGTACTTCGTGCCTTACCCTGTGCTTCCACTCTTTTCTTCCTGATTGTTTCAGCCTCTCCGGGCACTTTGTTGCCTGTAGCCTCTGACTATGCATCTAGAAAGCCTTGTCCCTCAACACTGACAAGTTGATATAGTTAGGCTTCGAAGAAGTTGACACCCATCCAGCAGACTTTCAATCATTTCCAAAGAGGACTTTTTTTTCCATTTATTTTTTAGCACAAAAATAATTTATTTCACATTTTATTATGATAGGATGTCTTAAAGAGACTTGATTCCTTGTAGCTGGTTGTTGGAGTGTCACGTCCTGGAAACATCTAAGGTGATATCAGGAATAGTAGGCCTACCGACTTCCACACCGCCGGCACCATGACCCGATATCCCACTGAGTTACATTATTCTGACATTGAACCAACTAGTCCTTGCTCTATTCTATTAATGCTAAGGAGCAGGCTGGGAAGCGTCAAGTATCAATTTTTAAGTCATCGGTTTGACTCGACCAGGAATCGAACTCCCGACCTTACGCATCCGGTTTTCTTGCAGCTCCTTATTGGGGCAATTGCAATTTGTGCTAAGGCTAAGCGTAAATACTGATAGGTATTACCATTGATGAAAGATGTACGTATTTTCTGGGATTTCCGCGATTTTTGATATACACCGATTAACTTGTAGAAAATGCTAGTATATATAACAGCAATTGGTTAGTCCAAATCCCGTTCTTATATGACCTTAGAGTTAGATGTAGAACATAGAATCCAAATAAAAGTCTGGCATGGACAATAAGGACAGTTGAAACTTGACTTCTAGCATTTTGTCTATGATTCCCTGACTCTGCTGATCCTATGGGGGATATCCGCGTTTTCACGGAAATTCACAATTGCTTCTGCCAGAACCCACTAGGTGGCACCAAGGTCTCAGCCTTATTTACATGTATGTCATGCTGACTGTTTGCTACCCTTTAACCCATTACATTTAAGGGGGCTGAGAAATTTCCAAATTTTCAGCAGATTTCCGATTTTTTAAATTGGTAATATGGGTCATTTTCCCATATATAATTCGCTCTGTTAGAACAAGGCAGAATTCCCTCCTTTTTTTAAATGTTGGGGCGACTTTCACCCATGTATCGAAAATGATTTAATGAGTTGAGTTCTTTTGTTATCATTTGGCAGGTCATAGGATTGATTGAACCCCAAGTTCGACCCCCTGGTTGACTCAAAGCAATGCCTTAGACATTCATTCTTATCGCTACCTACCCTGGCGATCGACTTTAGAGTGAGGAAGGCTAATTATCTAGGATTTAAATTTCCTCTGCTTAATCAACGAATCTAAGGTATCTAATTATATATATATTATGAGTTGATTGAATGAGTTGAGGGTCCTTCTTCAGTTTTGGTAGGTCGGGATTCGAACCTGTGTGTTTCGAACACTGGTCAGGTTAAAGTAATGACCTAAAAATTGATACACGTGACTACCTAGTCTGGCACTCGGCATTACTAGATTAGGGAAAAGAGCAGTGGAATGAGAAAGACCATTTGTCCGCAATTGAAATTTCCCCCACTTAATCAACTAACACACCAATAAATATATGTGTATATATATAATATCAACATGATAAACAAGTACTTCTATTAATGGAACATTTTAAATATTTTATTTTTGTTTATTCCAAAGTGAAAATGAAAAATAGAGCCACGTAGCAAAAGAAAAAGAAAAGAAAAAGTTATTATCTTGGAGAATAAGCAGCCGGTGGCTACAGGCCTTGTTATGGCCAATCGGTGAGACTTTGGCCCTTGACCGGTCAGATGCCAGACTACCCGCGGCTACGCCGGACATGGGGCCAGCCATTATCGGAATGGGCGGCAGCAGGCTGAACGGTTCTTTAACCAGCCTGGAAATATGCCAACTTCCACCTCACACGCGCACATACACACGCACGCGCGCACACACACTACTCACACACACGCGCGCACGCACACACGCACACGCAGCATACACATGCACCACCGCGCTCTCTGTCCCGCCTTCTCTCTCCTCTCAACCACTTTGCTTCCCTCCCCTCTCCTCCGCACTAGCCTCTCCCCTTCCCTCACCTTCCCTCACCTGCCCTTCCCTCTCCGTATCTCCCCTTCCCTCCCCGTCTCTCCCATTCCCCCACCTTGCCTCACCTTCCCTCCCCTCCCCATCCCTCCCCTACCCTGCTCTCCTTCCCTCTCTTCCTCTCTGCTCTCTTCCCTTTCACTCCCACTTCGCCTCCTCCATCTCCCCTCTCCTCCCTCCCTCTCTCCACTCCCTTCGCATTCTCCTTCCCCTTCCTCCCCACCCTTTCCCTCCCCTGCCTTCCCCTCCCCTGCCTTCCCCTCCCCTGCCTTCCCCTTCCCTCATTGTCCGTCTCTCCACATTTCCTGCCAACTTCTCCCACTACAACCACCCTCCCCCACCCCAATTTCCTCCTAACTCTCCCCTCCCTTCCCCCTCCCCCAACCTCCGCGCCACATACACCCTCCCCTCGCACCCCGTCTATCGGTCCTACATCCAACATGCTCCCCCTCCCCCCTCAGTCACACACACATATCTAGCTACTACTTGCTCCTCCCAAAAGCCCCCACCCCCTCTTCCCCCACCCCCCCAACCCTCCACTGCGCGCCAACCCTGCATTTCCTTCCAACTCCCGGTCCCAAACATCCCCACACACAAACGTGCCTGGAGCTCCTCATAGCGCCTGTTGCCAAGGCAGTCGATCTGGCTGAGGGCCATTGAAGTAACAAATCGCCGTGCAGTTCGCACATGCAACCTGCAATCATTACTTATCCACCACTCATTTGGTAGACTGCATGCCTGTATCAGCATGTCTGCGGCACCTCTCGTATATATATATTCCCATGTGTTCGCATTATCTAAGTACTGACGCGGTGGCTGCTCAACATTGCTTAAGTTTGGTGATCTGCTGAGAAACGGTGTTTCCAATGTGATACCGGGCGTATTTAACCGAAGATGCCACACCGTGTGCAGACCATTCTGTTAAAAACTGGTGCAGCGCACCATAAAGAATATTTATTTTCTAACAAAATATTGGCAAATAATAACTCCACTGGGCCACCTGAAGGTCCTTCCATGGCACCCACACAGCCCTTTTTATCGTTTTTGGTGTTGTTTTTGAGTTTGTTTGATCTTTTCTTCTCTCTCTTATGTGTGTGTGTTCTTGGGGGACCTTGTGGGTGCATGATTACTTCTTTGAAGATTTGTCTTTGTTCTTTGGTTCATTTGTGTTTCTGGTTTGCCGCACCGCTTGGAATACTGCCATTCTATAATCTCCACCTCCCCCCCCCCTCTGCTCCCTCTCCCTCAACCTCCACCCCCCCCCCCCATTTCCTGTCTTCCCGCTCTCCCATTCCCTGGTCAGTAGGGTGTTTTCGTGTAGTGCTGGTTGGCGCTTCACCGAGTAAACAGAATTAATATAAAGGCAATTTTCGCTCTGCTCTTCTGCCCCCCCCAATATATAATACTCATGATTATAATAATAATAATAATAATAATGACAATGATATAGTCAATGATAATGATGATAATAATAACAATAATCATGACAATAATGACAATAATTATGGCAACGATGACAATAATAATGATACAATTTTCTTTGCCAATAATGATGTTGGTAGTGTAATGACCGTGTGCTACTCTGCTTCAGGAATAAATGACTAACATCGAGCTAACTTCAAACCCCAGAGCACTCACTCCCTGGTATATTCCACCAAGGTGAGAATAGGAATGAACTTTCACTGCCCAGCCTCGTAGCATGTAACCTCCCTCGGGGGTGGACACTAGTTGTAGGGGTGAAACATCCCACCCTAGGGACTGTTCCTAATAGCGTGCTGCCACCTGTTGTTACTTGTCTTTAGCAAATAAGGGTCAACCTAGTCACCACCATCGTGTGGGTAATGAGGCTCATTGTGAATAACTACAGTAATAGTACTAATACTAATATCAATTGAAAGTATTATAACTATAACCCCCAAGAAACCCATCTCATTAAAACAAAAAAACTCCAGATACAGTGTAGTCGGCATGATGATATTCCCTAATTGTAGGAGATTAATATAAAACTGGGTAGTTCTATAAATCCTGCTTACAGTGCAGACAGCAAATCTCTGCAACTGTATTGCAACACACTAATGTTTGAATAATAATTAATCAAACAAATATATGTGTGTATGTATATATGGATAGTGATTAAACCCTTTATCGCGTGTAATAAGCTCTCTAGTGGTCATCCCCACCCCCATCCAGCTGGGGTGCGGTGGGGGGGGGGGGCGGATACCAGCATGCACCTCGCTCGGAAGCTTGTCAATATATAACAATGATAATGACAATAATGATAACAATGACAATACTAATGATAATAATAATAATAATAATAATAATAATGACAATAATGATGATGGTAGTGTAATGGACCTTGTGCTACTGTGCTTCAGGGATAAATTACTAACATTGAGTGAACTTCAAACCCCAGAGCACTGCCTGGTTTATTCCACAATTGTGAGAATAGTCACTATCATTGTCATATATTCATGTGTGTCCGGCGACCCAGTCTGGGGCACGAGTAAAGCTTGATGAAATTGTCCCCATTGGATAGATAACTGAGTCAGGATTTTACTTTAATTCCTTTAATTAATTTCGCATATCAATTTGGCTCTCCTCCCCTGACCCCCTCCCCCCCTCCCGCCACCCCAACACTAAACATACCATAAAAAGAGTTCTCAACCAAACAACAATACACAACACACACAGATCCCTCATCACCATCAATCATCTCCCCCTCCCCACAAATATATATATATATTTATTTATTTATTTATCTATTTGGTAAAAATGATTGTTATTCAGTTTAACTTTTTTTTTAGCGCCGAGGCACTCGGCTTCCAGTGGTTAGTGAGGGTTATAGCAACTGCCTTTGTGGGTACTGTCACAGTGTCAGTGGAATTTATTATTTTAGTTTAAACGTAAGATGTATCTAGATAACACAGATGGTAGAGCACAAGCCTCCCGTGCGGAAGGTCAGGAGTTCAATTCCTGGTCGAGTCAAACCAATGACTTACAAAATTGATACTTGTTGCTTCCTAGCCAGGCGCTCGGCATTATTAGGATCGGGCAAGGACTGATTGGCTCGGTGTCGGGATAATGTGACTGAGCGGGATATAAGGTCATGGTGCTGGTGGCCTGGTCTCCCAGTAGGGCAGCACCATGAAGTCTCCATGAGTGCGCAGTAACAGGTCAGTACCCATCCTGATATGACCTTAGATGTTGCCAGGACGTAAAACCCCAACAACCATCCAACCATCCTCAGGAGCCAGCAGACATTAACTCAGAAGATACTTGGATTGAAGTCGCTACTTGTACCTATTGACCCAGATTGGGACAACATTTTCGTAACCAGAAAAATCAGTAATGCTCCCTGACTTTTCGTTGAATTCCGCAATTTTCTGTGAACCCCACTCCAAAAATAACAGACACAATAAACAGCCCCTGATAGGTTTAGCACTGACAGAAGTGCTGACAATTTACCGAAAATTAGATGTGCGCTTTTTTGCCCGGTATATTTTTTATCACAGGCGACTCTCATTCCCAATGAAATGCTGCTAGGTTAGATCAGTCCAGTTGACATCGATCATGATTAGAAATTATGTCTGAGTAGTCAATAGAAATGGGACCACCAGACCGACCAATCTCCAGGATGAATGCTGGTGTGTAGTGTTGATGAAATGTAGCAATGTTAGATCAGTCCAGTTGACATCGATCATGATTAGAAATTACGTCTGAGTAGTACATAGAAATGTGACCGCCAGACCGCCGAATCTCTGGTATGAATGCTGGTCTGTAGTGTTGATGATACCTGCTCGGCTGAGTGCTGGGACTGTGCTTTGTGCGTGGGATCTGCAACCTGACCAGCTTCTGATTAATGTAGGAAGGTAGCCAGACACCTGCCGTGGGCACTACCTGAGTATATGTGTAAGGAACACATTACAGCTGCCATCCACTTGCTATCCGGGCCGCACATCGTCCACACCTCTTCCTCTCCTCTCCGCTGCACCTTGCTCCTCCTTGATTATGTCTGAAAAGAGTTCCAGGAGGGGAGCTTGCCAGTTGTTTTTTTTCTACCTCTTACTCCATCCGTGTTTCCGGCTCGCCGGATGGTCATCATAGAGCAAGGAGACACGGCCCTTTGACTCAACTCTCCTCATTTCTCTTTCCTCTATTCTACCCTTTCCTTTTTTTCTCCCGGGCTTACTCCTCCCCCTGATCAAGGGAGTTGTTTACTTGGGTGGGGCCCTTTTCCTTTTTCGCTGTCTTTACTGCTGAACCCGCCTTTACCCGTCCCTTCCTCTGAATCCTCTGCTGCTGGATATGAGTGCACTGCTACCGCCGGGTCGGAGGGAGTGATCCGGAGCCGCCTCAACGACTATTTGTTAATTCTTGTAAAGAGATCTCCGCTTCTACAATGGTCCTACCTGAAGTTTAATCTTCATTCCAAAGATTGGGCCGATTTATCGGTGCCTTTCTATATTGCTGCAGTTCTGCAGCCAGTAACCGTCATAAGGTTACAAAGCACCCAAGAGTCAGTCAACCACCATTGGTGCATCGCAGGTGTTTCATTTATTAAATACTATATATAATAGTGTCGTGGGGGTGATGAAAATGTGAAATATTGCGCCTAGAGCTGGACTCGAACCCACATCTCTTTGCATTCCAGGCCAATGTGCTAACCATTACACCACCTAGGCTCCCTGATATCACCATACTACCCACGCCTATCTGTCTATGCGGCTCCTTGCCTGAGAGGTCAGTGCAGACCACTAAATAGTATATATAGTAAAATCTCTCTAAATCGACCGACCATAAATGGTCCATTTAAGGAGCTGGACGGTTTAGGGATTTTTTTTATCGCTACATTGGTATTTTGTGGGCGATCATGCTGTCGGTCGCAATGCGACAAAGACTGCTTTCATTACTAGACTGCCGCTCTCCACTTAGCTCTCTGCTGTGAGAGTGATGTCCATGAGTCGGTCTTAATGTCTCTCAGCTTCAGGTTTCTCTTGATGGTATATGCAAATTTTACCTCGGTATGCCGCCTCTGGCTAGCCGTAGGCTAGGGAGAAGGAAGCACATCCGGGTCCAGCAATTAGCATAAGTAACTCACAACGGGAGGACGTTTGTGAGTTGCTCCACAGGATTTATCTACTACTACTGCTTTTATCCAAAAGTAAGTACTGTTTTCTTCGATAACTTTGTTTATCATGCTCTATAGCATCCTTTTATGAAAGTTCAGAACTTTCTTCAGTCCTGTTTGGACTTTGTACGTTTTTTAACTTACGGATAGAACTTTGCGTGCCGCTGGCACAAACGAAACCGATACTGAGTTCTATCGACACCTGTTTTTCAGACAGGGAGAAATGGCAACCCGAGTTGCTCATTTCCTAAGAAAAGTCTCCCGGATCCTAATAGAGGATGATGTTGGGGATGCTTCTGGGTGTTTTTTATAAACACCCCTGACCGGTTTAAGGCGAACCTCCGAGTTTCGTAATATTTTCTCCAACTTGTTGGCGCTGTAGCCACAGGTGGGAGAAGTGTACGGAACAGAGAGAGGGGCCGATCTCACGATCGATGCCCTCCGTTTGGTTGGTTTCGTTACCACACACCTACGGCAAATTTAGCTTCACGCCTGTACTGACACGTTGCAAAACACGTTCTCTGTACCATGTTCCTCAACCCAGTTTACTGGCTTACACTTGTGTAGTTGAGATGATTCCGGGTTAGTAACGCTTTGGTTTCGTTACAGTTCCCGATGGCCACTCGCCGGAATAAGCCGCCCGCTGCAGCGGTGGGTGTCCCCCCTACGGATTACGATTCGTCTCCACCGGCTACGGCTCCGCCGTCCCCACATCCTGGGGCTCATGCCTCGGATCAAGACAGTGATCACGCCCCTCAACCAGTGGGGTGGGAGGCGAAAATGGCGGAGATGATGGAGGAGAAGATGCGCCTTTTCCAGGCGCAGACCTTTCCAGATCCTTCCCAAATCCCTGATGAGGATTGGGAAGACTTTTCTGAGGACGAAGAGGACACGCTTTCGGCACCTGAGGTTCCGAAACCGAAAGCGCGGGGCAAGAAACGCCGCCCAGTGAGCAGTTCTGGTGACGAGTTCACAAAGAAAGCGAACTCTAAGCGCTCCAAAAAGTCCAAAAAGAAGAAGAAGAAGAAGAAGAAGGACTCCTCTTCAGACTCGTCGTCCGACTCTTCTTCCACCGAGTCGGATTCCGACACGGAACGAGCGGGAGTCTACGCCAAAATAGGCGTTAAAGCTGGCAAGAAGATTGTCAAAAAGAAAGCTCAGAAAGTGCGCACCACTACCATGATGCGCAAAACGGTGAATAGCCATTTCACTACGTTTAAACCGATCGAAGTCATCAACAAGTTGACTGAGCAGATTTCAGGAGTTAAGGGCATTCCTGCTTCGGTTTTCAAAGAGATGGATTCCGGCATTCATCTTTCCGACGAACGCCGTCGTTATGAAACTTCCCTCTGCCTGATCCATAAGGCAGTTTTGGGTGCCTTGACGTCTGTTATCCCTGTGGCTAACAGGATGCAGACAGAGAACAAGTTCTCGTCTTTGGCGCGGGTTATGGACCGGGGCATAGCTTTGTTAGCAGCCGCTAGTAACTACATGACAA
>CM059192.1:16391679-16508349 GCA_030323885.1 Branchipolynoe longqiensis | reverse complement strand
ATATCTTACTGTAAAGCCTCTAATTAAGTTAGTCTAAATTTAGGAATCACAACTGTGTTAACTTAGTTCAGTTATTTTCACATTAATTGTCAATGCAGCATAATGAATTGCGATGTCAGCATGGCAAGTGAAATCGACACAATGAAATCGACACACGTGAAGTATTTTTCTCAATGGTCGAAAATTCAAAATGTTTTTACGATACCGTCAGCTTTGCCGGTCGTTCCTCCATATGGACAGTTTAAATCGACTCACAAGCCCATCCCTGGCGATCGACACACAATGTAAAAGTCTGTGTAATATTTTTCTCAAGGTCGAGATTCAAATGATTTTACGATATCGTCAGCCGTGTCGAGCCGTCGATTCGATCGTCCACCGATCGCCCACACCAATATTCCAACCGTGAGGTCGTCCGCTGTTTAGTTTAAACTGGCGCTGATCGTCGACACACTGACGCAGCAATGGCAAGTCGATCGTCCTCTTATTTCTGCTCCAGATATATGATGCATAACTATATTGTCACATGAACGGAATACCATTTCAACAAAACTGACAGAACGCTTTATTCAATGAATAAGCTAGATTTACTACAACACAAAATTAAATGGAGCATTTCGGGGCTAGCATCGTAATCATTACACTACCTAGGCTCCTTGATGCAATCACCATCAATCTAGGATGAATACATTTTCACTATATTAGCCTTAATACATAGCTACTGTGTAATTCCAATTGAACATTAGGAATATTGTACACTGCACTCACTGACCATGTAATGAACACCTCATGCAGGCGGTGTGTTAACACTGTTGCCACCTCACGTGTATTTGAGGTAATACAGGAAGAACTCCATAGGGAAAGCATTTACCACAATTCCTATTACAAGCTGCTACATTCACAATTAATTACACTGAAGCCTCCGTATTTATTTTTTAATCTTTTATAGTACATTCGTTGATTAAAATTGCATAGTCCGATGCTTTTGAATTTCTCTCATTTTCTGAGATAAATACATTAGCTTGATCGTTATAATATACCTTACTTTAGTTTGAAGTAACTTTGATTTTAAATAGCTAACTTTTTAGATATTTGAAGTGCTAACATCCAAAATTAATTTTGGCAAGGATGCCAAAACTCTGACACCATAGGCTTCTGCAGTAAAAGGTTCTATTAAATTGCCTCGGTATTCACTTCTATGTGGTGACAAATGTTTAATAAGCACACCAATATCTAAGTTATACCCCTGTCACACTACGACATAATGAGCGAATGTGAGCCTAACCTGGTCATTTTTTGTCATTACGTTGACATACGTTGGGTTACGTTATGATGATGTCAGAATGATGTTAGACTGACGTCGAGCTACGTCACATTACGTCGTGTTACGTTGAGTTACGTTGAGGTTTTGGACATGTTCAAAACTTTCGACGTACCTCAAACGTAAGGGTTTACATTCGCCATACGTTCTGTACACGTTCAGCGAACGTCACTGACATTAAACGGACGTTAGTAAAACGCTGCTCACTACGTTCAACTACGTTCCACTATGTTGACCCACATTAAATCAGGTGGAAATGTCCACGCGGCATAATGGGAACATTGTCCTCTCTCGTTGAATGATGGTATCACTACGCTTTACCGACATTACGCTCTCGTCCACTATGCTGCATCCACGTTCAACTTGTGCCCAAATTTGCATACTACGCCGAGAAGTTCAACGTTTTCCACGTTCTCCCTATGTTGACGTCGTTACGTTGTAGTGTGACAGGGCCTTTAGATATGCAAAATCAAATCTAGATCTTTGTTTTGGTCTTGAATATTTGATGTTTTGATCGGACTATGCAGCTTTAAGCTGGGGAAATTTCAATCATGGAACAGGACATCCTCATAACATTGCTCTATCCTAGTGATGCCGGGCACCAGGGTGCGTAATGACAAGTATAAATTGCTAAGTCATCAGGTAGACTTAGCCCGATTTGAAACCTATGAGCTCGAATGCCATGACCTGCTACATGGGAAACGCACGCTCAACTCATTTGGCCATCTAGTTTGGTTCATGGTTCCTAATAAAACATTTAAAAATTCAAATCCATAACAGAAGAATAAATGATATAATAGATTATCTATAGGTAGTACAGTCAATGGAAACAAAAGAAGATCAGAATTGGGCATTGGGAGTTGTTTTGACATAGAGAAAGTGGCGATGTAAGCCTACATCATTGTGACCGATCTTCTTTTAATTGGGTGTCACTACTCTCAGGCCATCGTTACCTCATTTCATTCAGCAGAAAGCCACGCTTTGTCATATGAAAACCAAACCGACCTGAAGATTGGTTGGTTCTTGTTGTTTTACGTCCTAGTAACACATAAGGTCATATTCCCCATGCCATCACTTCTGCCAATTTGGATTTCCACCACTGTGTATAACTTACTGTGGCATCAAATGCCAGTTGCTCTCATACCATGTCTATATGGTGTGGGAGGTTAAAACTCCATTGGGTTGGTAAAGATGTAGGCTCAGGCTTTTTATCGACCAACTCTCTAATGGTGAAAAAAGTCTAATCCGACTTATCCATGATAAGCAGTATAAATCTTCAAGATGGTTACCGACTTGTGACAGTGCACACTCATGCTGACTTTATAGTGTTGCTCCACTGGGAGACTAGGCTACTGGCACCCTGACCCAGTATTGCCCACATTATCCTGATACTGCGCTAACCAGTCCTTGTACTATCCTATTAATGCTGAGAACCAGGGTAAGTAGAAACATGTATTAATTTTGTAAGTCATTGGTTTGACTCAACTCAGAATCAAACTGCTGATATTCCGCACGGGAGGCTTGCGCTCTATCGATTCGGTCACCACGTCCGCTGCCAACCTGAAGCTTGACGAGAGAAAACATGGCTGCGTTCTGTACATAAAATGTGAGTTAACTGTATGCCAAAGGTCCTCTCAGCCGTCACAAAAAGTAATGCTTGTTTTATTTAACAATGCCACTAGAGCATATTGATTTTGTTATTGTATCATCGGCCATTGGACATCAAACATATGGCGATTCTGAGAAACTTCTTTGGAGGAAATCTGCTGCCACCACATAGGTTACTCTCTCCAATAAGCAGCAAGGGGTCTTTTATATGCGCTTTCCCACAGACAGGACAGCACACACCACAGCCTTTGATGAACCAGCTGTGGACCACTGGTTGGAATGTAAAATAACTCAAACTGCAAATGGATCCACTGAGAAGGATCGATCCGATGACCAACAGCTTCACAGGTGGACACGCTACCACCTGAGTTACGTCCTGCTCTCATCTCCGCCGTCACGTGATATACCTTTGTTCCTCCCGCACCAGATGCGGTGGCCGAATTGATAGAACGCAGGCTTTCAATGTGGAAGGTCGGAAGTTGGAATCCCAGCTGAGTCAAACCGATGACGTATAAAATTGATACTTGTCACCACCTAATTTGCGACTCGGCATTAATAGAATAGGATAAGGACTGGTTAGCACAGTGTCAGGATAATGTGACTATGTGGGATATTGGGTCATGGTGCTGACAGCCTGGTATCCGAGTCGGGCAGTGCCATAAAGTCGCCACGAGTGCGCACTGTCACAAGTCGGTACCCGCCCTGATATGAACTTAGATGTTTCTAGGATGTAAAGCAACAATATCGCTGCCGCAGTTATCCCTCCATATTGCCCCTTCTGTTTATGTGAGTGTTTTCACTCTCCACCCACTCGACCATCACCTTGTTGCTCTGAGAACATTTTGTCAACAGTTCGTCGAGCACTCCAGCAGGGAGGAACTGGATTAAAAACTGTGGTCGCTTGATTGTACAATATATTCGGCATTAATAGAATAGAATAAGGACTGGTTAGCACAGTGTCAGGATAATGTGACTATGTGGGATATTGGGTCATGGTGCTGACAGCCTGGTATCCGAGTCGGGCAGTGCCATAAAGTCGCCACGAGTGCGCACTGTCACAAGTCGGTACCCGCCCTGATATGAACTTAGATGTTTCTAGGATGTAAAGCAACAATATCGCTGCCGCAGTTATCCCTCCATATTGCCCCTTCTGTTTATGTGAGTGTTTTCACTCTCCACCCACTCGACCATCACCTTGTTGCTCTGAGAACATTTTGTCAACAGTTCGTCGAGCACTCCAGCAGGGAGGAACTGGATTAAAAACTGTGGTCGCTTGATTGTACAATATATTCTTTGCATGAATATTCTATTTATCTCCACAAAATATTCATATTCCATAAATATCAATAGGTTGATTGTTATTATCTATTTTACTTTAGTTTGAAAAACAAACATTTCTTTGGTAAATTACCAATTTGTAAAACCGCTCTGTCGATTCGTTGATAAAACGCGTCCCCAGGCCGAAATGTCGTCTGCCGGCCGTGCAGGCATCCCTATATATGGGCATGGCGCGCAGTGATAGGGGACCGCTGTACGCAGCGTTTGTCGTCTGCTGCCCCGGCATTCCCGCCACTCTGCCCGCCCTGCCACTGCCACCTGTACTCCATCACCACACCCTTAGGCCACCCTGCTGCTCCCAACCTTCACCCCCACCTCCCAAAGGACATTCCCCCCCCCCCTCAATGCCCATTGCCCTTCCCAAAATGGCCCTTCCCACCCAGCCACGCTTTTAAAAACGCACCTGTCTTCTAATTAATCCCTTGTTATTGATGAGCACGCTGCACGCTGTGGAATCCTTATATGGCTCCTTCCCCCTCCCTCTAACCCTCCATCCCCATCCACCACAATGTGCCAAACCTACTAAGCACTTCCCGTTCCATAAAGCTGCTCCGCCCTTCCTATTCACTGAGCCTCTATGCGCCGGAATGGGCCTTACGGGACAGCTTTACACCGATTCGTCGGATCTGGCACATCACCGTTCATGTCAACTAGTTCCATGTCCTCTCGTTTCATTCCACAGTAAATGTGGCGTGGTTTTAGTGTTTTCCAACTCATTTTATCACTTCTTTCCTGTGTTGCCCATATGATCTGCAACACTACACCCTGCTATGACCTTAGATGTTGCGAGGACGTAAAATTCCAACAACGAACCAACCCTGCAGCCAAAGCTATTACAATCGCTGACCCCGCATCCTAAAGGCCCGGTCACACGCACGTCAGTGGACATAGTTGAACGTAGTGGAGGCTAACGTAATTGAACGTAGTTGAACATAGTTGAACGTAATTGAAAGTAGTGCAACATACAGGCATCCATACTTCTCCGTGATGAGAATGTGATAAGAATGTGCATGGGCCGTGAGTTCCAATTTAAGCTTTGGACATGTTCAAAAGAGAGGTATGTTTGAGGCAGACGTAGCCCCCATGATGATAACGTACTCTAGCATACTCTAGCGTACACTAGCATACTCTAGCATACTCTAGCATACTTCTTAATGTACTCTAGCATACTCTAGCGTACTCTAGAATACCCTAGCATACTTTGACCCGCACAAAACCTTGGCCATTCTGCCGTGGTCACATATCCGTTAGTGGACAAAGTTGAACGTAGTTGAACATAGTGGAGGGTAATCTAGTTCACCGTAGTTCAACATAGTTGGACGTACCAGGATCTGTACCATAACATACCGGGATACACACCGTAACATATTTATCTGTACTATTAGGTGGGTGATCAACCAAAACCTGCCGTACCTTAACGTAGGTTAACGTAGTGACAGCACGTTTCACCCATGTTAATCTATCTACGGATCAATATGTCCACTAACGTGTATGTGACCGGTGCTTTCCTCTTAATCTATGCAGTTTGTTTGTTGTTTATTTGTTGGGGACTTACGTCCTACCAATATTTAAGATCATATCAGGATGGATACCGACTTGTGAAAGTGTACACTCATGTTGACTTTATGGAAGACCTCGTCCTAATATGACCTTAGATGTTGTTAGAACGTAAAGCAACACTCAACAACCAATGGAAGACTAGGCGGATGGCACCATGACCTTATATTCCACTCAGTCACGTTACCTTGATACTGAGTTAACCAATCCTTGTCCTATCCAAGTAATGCCGAGTCTGGGTAGGGACAAGTGTCAATTTTCTAAGTTCTTGGTTTGACTCGGCAATTGTTTGAACCAACAACCTCCCGCACGGGAAGCCAACCGGCACTCTTACTGATTCAGCCAATATGATGTGGCCTTAGATGTTACTAGAACAAAAAGCCCCAACAACCAAACATATAGTTCACACACTTAAAGACCAGAGACCTGGCATTCAAAGTATATTGGACTTGCAACCATGTGTGACTATTGACATTCCAATGATGTTGGAGCTGGCGCAATTGGATCTCAAACAGCAACGCAAAAGAAATTTGTTGATTAAGTGTGGACAATTTCAATCGCGAACAATTGGTCTTCTTCCTTCCACTGTTCATTGCCCTATCTAATACCCCAGTCACACGAGGCCTGCATTCGCTAACGATCGATTCGCGACGTCAAAACCTCCTCCTTGCGCCCTCCTTACGCCCTGATTGAGTGCTGTCGCCGCGAGGACACCAACCTCCCGGCGTCCATTTCGGGAATTTTGGACGCAAGGAGGTTGCTGCTGCTGCACGGCAACCTCCTTACGCCCTGTTCCGGCGGCGCCATTCAATATGGTTGGCGCCCTGGCGCCGCCCTGGCGCCGCCCTGGCGCCGCCCTGGCGCCGCCCTGGCGCCGCTGGCCCGCCCTGGCGCCGCCCTGGCGCCGCCCTGGCGTGGCGCCGCCCTGGCGCGCCCTGGCGCCGCCCTGGCGCCGCCCTGGCGCCACCCTGGCGCCGCCCTGGCGCCGCCCTGGGTTAGTGCAAACACATGCGATGCTGCAGTCACCATGTGGTAGGCTCCGACATGGCGCCGACATGGCGCCGACATGGCGCCGACATGGCGCCGACACGGCGCCTAAAACGTATTTGAATTAATGTATCTGATGGAACGCTGGGTGGTTGGCGTCCTTTTGGGCGCAGGGAGGTTGCCGGCGAACGCTGCCTCCCGTGTGACTGGGGTATTAGTAAGGCATGCTGTGTGTCAGGCTAGGTAGCGACAAGCATGCATTTGTACGTAGTTGGTATGACTCTGTCGGCATTCGAACCCCACGACCTGTCAAAGCGGGAAACCAGCACTAAACTCATTCGGCCATCTCGTTTGGACATCATTAATAAGTGTGTAACCATAGACACATTCAGAAATGTAATGACGCAATAGGAGCATCCCCTAAAAGAGTGGAAAATAAAGCTGTCTCACTAATATAGTAATATAGGTGCCGTTATGAATGGTTTAACATATATTCTTAATATTATTGATTGTATCTTACCGGAATATTTAGAGCGGAGAAATATTGAACGGCATTGGTAGGTGAAGGTCATTAGTTTGTTTGTCTGTGTGTTGTTGTTTTACGTCCTAACAACAGCTAAGGTCATATCAGGACGGGTGGTCATTAGTTGATTGATCGATGCCTACCGCACCAGCTCGTCCTTACCTGCACATTGACGGAGATCTTACCGAAGTATAATGGTGCCGGCGGCCTGGTTTCCCATTGGGGCAGCACTATGAAGTCACCATGAGTGAGCAGTGTCACAAGTCACAGTACCCGTCCTGATATGACCTTAGATGTTGCCAGGACGTAAAGCTTCAACAACCAACCAATCATACCGAAGTTGCCAGAACTCCTCCGCGGTACCTAGCGTCCTTGACATGCGTTCACCCCCCACACCCCCAGGTGAAATCACAGCGTCTACAGCAATCGTCCTCCTACAACTGAAAGTGTACAACCCTACACCCCTACAGAACTGGAGAGGCTGGTCTTTGCCATACAATTCCGGCATATCTTTTAGCAAACACGAATGCACAAGACACACAACACCACACTCCTGCAAAGACTAATAGTAACAGGAAAACCCTACCATGCAACGCTACACCACCGCAAACACTAATGACGGAATCCTATCATGGAACCCGACCTTCCTTGCAGGAACTTATAGGTAAACCGTATTGCACAACCTTTATAAACACTAATGGGTAAACTCCATCTCACAGCCCTACACCCCTGCAAACACTAATGGACAATCCCTACAATGCAACCCTATACACTGCAAGCACTAATACTTAAGCTCTATTTCACAACCGTACACCCTGCAAATACTAATAGGTAAGCTATATTTCACAACCCTACACCCCCTGCAAGCACTAATAAGTAAGCTCTACTTCACAACCCTACACCCTGCAAGTACTAATATGTAAGCTCTATTTCACAGCTTTACACCCTGCAAGCAGTAATAGGTAAGCTCTACTTCACAACCCTTCACCCTGCAAGTACTAATAGGTAAGCTCTATTTCACAGCCTTACACCCTGCAAGCACTAATAGGTAAGCTCTACTTCACACCCCTACACCCTACAAGCACTAATAGGTAAGCTCTATTTCACAACCTTACACCCTACAAGGACTAATAAGTAAGCTCTATTTCACAACCCTACACCCTACAAGCAATAATATGTAAGCTCTACTTCACAACCCTACACCCTGCAAGCACTAATAAGTAAGCTCTACTTCACAACCCTACTCCCTGCAAGCACTAATATGTAAGCTATATTTCACAACCCTACACCCTGCAAACACTAATAGGTAAGCTCTATCTCACAACACTACACCCCTGCAAATAATAATGTGTAAGCCCTATCTCTCAACCGTACACCCCTGCAAACACTAATGGGTAAACTCTATGTCACAAGCCTATACCCTGCAAACACGATTGGACAATCACTAACATAGAACCCACACCCCTTACAGACAATAATGGCTAAGCCCTTCCTTGCAACCCTACATACCTTCAGACAGTAATGGGTAAGCCCTATCTCACAATCCTACACCCCTGCAAACAATAATGGATAATCCCTATATCGCAACCCTACACCCCTGTATACACTAATGGGCAATCCCTCACCACACCCATTGCAGCCAGTAATGCTTAAGGCTAAGATTCCTTATATGTGGTATGCGGCATGCGAATGTGACTACGAATGCGGCAAAAAATCGAAAAGCATGTAAATGAATAGTGGTGCTTCCATACGTCTGAGTGCAAATACGAACGCGAATGCGAATGCGGCAAATGGATCAACCCATGGACCGATCGGTGTGAATGCAAATGCGAATACTGCTGCGTTTGCCATAGAAAACAATAGTAACTTTGATTTTCCTTCACAAATTTGGAGGAAAAACCCCCAAAAATGTTATGGGTAACATTTTTGGTGTGTTTGTTTGTTTAACCATCCCCCAGCACAAAAAGTAAACATGGGCTTTTGGGGGTCGGCATATATCTATGCCGCATGTACCACATTCGCATACGTATATGGAATCTTAGCTTAAGCCCTACCGTGTACTGCTAAACCCTTACAAAGACTAATGGGTACGCCCTATTTCGCAACCCTCCACCCCTGCAAACAATGGGCAATCCCTATATTGCAACCCTACATCCCTTACAGACAGAAATGGGTAGCCCCCTACCAGGCAACCTTACACCCCTTACATACACTAATGGTTAACCCCCTACCAGGCAACCCTACACCATTGCAATGGCCCAGCCCCTCGGATGTCACAGCCTGGGAGATAGCGTTACCCACACAATACACACACGACCATCACTACCACGCACACTCTGCTCACCCTGGAGTTGAAATTGAACCACACCTGACCTTACTCACACCTCGCAGGCTTCCCGTGCGTAAGGTCGGGAGTTCGATTCCCTGTCGAGTCAAATCAATGACTTACAAAATTGATACTTCTCGTTACCTTGCCTGGCGCTTGGCATTCATCATCATCATCATCATGCTGTCGGTCGCGATGCGACAAAGACTGCTTTCATTACTTGACTGCCGCTCTCCATTTAGCTCTCTGCTGTGAGAGTTGCGTCCATGAGTCGGTCTTAATGTCTCTCAGCTTCAGGTTTCTCTTGATGGTATCTTTGAACCGGAGACGGGGGCGCCCTCTCTTTCTGTAGCCAGAAGACAGTTGAGAATAGAGGATCTGCTTTGGTAGCCTGTCTGATGACATCCTCATGAGGTGTCCAGTCCACCGGAGATTCTTTTTGATCAGAAGATCTTCCATAGAGGGCAGCCCCATCCGTTCGAGTATTTCCTTATTCGTCACTTTGTCCTTCCAGGTTAGCCTCATGATTGAACGCAGATGTCGCATCATGAAGGCATGCAGCTTTTTCACCTGCCGTCTGTACACTGTCCAGGCCTCGGCTCCATATAGTAGGGTGGATAGCACGATTGCGCGGTAGATCTTACCTTTGACCCGAATGGACACATGGTGGTTGTTCCAGAGTCTCTGGCGTAGTCGGCCGAAAGATGTTTGTTTGTTTGTTGTTGTTTTATGTCCTAGCAACATCTAAGGTCATATCAGGACGAAAGATGGCCATCCTCCTCTGTATCCCAGCATCAATGCGTCCATCACTTGATATAGTGCTTCCGAGATAGGTAAATTCCGGAACAGAGTTCAGCTTGTTTCCGTCAACCATGATCTCCTCCTCTTGGGTTCTTGTAGAGTTGGGTTGGTACAGCACCTCCGTCTTCTTGATGTTAATTTTCAGGCCAAACTTCTTTGATGCATCGGAGAAAGCGTCCACTATTTTCTGGGTCTCTTCAGCAGAGTGGGCAACCAGTGCACTGTCATCTGCGAATAGTAGCTCTCTCACCAGTATCTGAGTAGTCTTGGTCTTCGCTCTGAAGTGTGCAACATTGAATAGGTCAGCGCTCTGTCTGGACTGTATATAGATGCCATCCCCCATGTCTCGGAAAGCCTCGTCTAGCATTGCTGATAGGAAGATGGAGAAGAGCGTGGGGGCCAGTACACAACCTTGCTTGACCCCATTGGTAACCCCGAACGATTCCGAGACTTCCCCTCCAGCACTAACGTTCGCCATCATTCCTGTATGTAGAGCCTCGATCATAGTTGTGAACTTCTCTGGGCATCCGTACTTCCTCAGTAGCTGCCATAGCCCGGTCCTCCCGACTGTATCAAATGCCTTAGTGAAATCGACAAATACCATGTACAGTGGTCGGTCCTGCTCAATGCACTTTTCTTGTAGCTGTCGGAGACAAAATATCATATCCACAGTGCTCCGGTTACCTCTGAAGCCACACTGTGACTCCGGAACTACACCAGGTGTTATGTGAATAGATAGTCTGTTGAGTAGGATCCTGGCGAAGATCTTCCCTGCTATGGAAAGAAGAGAGATTCCTCTATAGTTCCCACAGTCTGTTCGATCACCTTTCTTGTAGATGGTTACAATGCTGGCATCCTTCCATGCTTGGGGTACAGAACCCTCCTCCCAGGCATTGGTGATTAGTTGGTGCAGTCTGTTGAGCAGATTGTCTCCTCCATGCTTCCATACCTCGGCAGGAATTCCATCACCCCCAGGTGCTTTGCCATCTTTCAGGCTGGCGATTGCTCTAGCCATCTCATCCATGGTTGGAATCTCATCGAGGCATGTTTTGGTAATGCGCTGCTGGATGTTGTCCAGAGCTTCGTGATCTATGTCACCAGGGACGTTGAGTAGCTTCTGGAAGTGTTCGCTCCATCTTGCCACAACTCTCTTGCTGTCGGAAAAGGTCTCCATTCCATCTGTTGATTTCAGGTGAACAGGTCCCTTCTTCACGGGTCCCCACACTTCCTTCAGTCCGCTGTAGAAGCCCTTCATGTTGTTTCTGTCTGCAGCTCTCTGCAGCTCCTCTGCCTTCATTTCCCACCAGTCTGACTTCAATGCACGGGTGCATTTTTGTAGCAATCTGCAGGCATCTTTGTATGCTGCAGTGGTGGATCTAGTGTTCCTGGTCTGCAACACTCTCTGGTGGGCTTGGTCTCTTCTGCTCATAAGATTCTGTAGCTCCTGATTGTTGGGGTCGAACCAGTCCTGATGTTTTCTGTCTGGCTTGCCGAGATAAGTTTTAGCTGTGTTGTATACAACCTGCTGCAACGCTGCCCATTCCTCATCTGGTGTTGGGCTTTCCTTCTCCTCCCATTGTGCGAGAGCGCTGTCCATCTCCCACCCATAGCTCTCCCTGTGACTGATGGTACTTAATTTTGCTGTGTTGAGCTTTGTTGGTTTATTTGTCCCTTGCCCGTTGTGTTTTTGTCGTATTCTGAATGCCACTTTTGACCTTAGCATCTGGTGATCGGTCCAGCAGTTAGCTCCATGCATGGCTCGAGTACTGTGGATGTCCATCTTATCCCGGCACCTTGTGATGATGAAGTCGATCATATGCCAGTGCCTGGAACGCTTGGCATTACTAGCTCAATATCAGGATAATGTTACTGAGTTGGAACTCGGGTCATGGTGCCGGCGGCCTGGTATCCCCAGCGAGGCAGCATTATAAAGTCACCATGGTCTGGTGGGCTGTTTATACCACCGGTCCAACAACAACGAACTAACAACGGCTGTTAGCCCGTGAGGAGTACGAAGCATTCATTAACAACATTATGCCACCTCCCCCCCCCCCACCCACCGGCAAGACACCATATATATAATATATGGACATTATAATTAGTAGATCAGTATTTAATTGCTTCATGTATAATCACATCGTATAATCATTGATATGTTATAAGGTATGCATATGTTCATGTCACTCATACACATCACATCGCTCATAAAAATATGCATGGCCTCTCTGAGTAGCCTCTCTAGACTATATCGAAATAAAGCCATGTATTCCCCAACGCGGCCTCACCCACGCGCAATGGTTGCACACTGTCACAAGTGAGTACCCATCCTGATATGACCCTAGATGTTGCAAGGAGGTAAAACTCAAAGAAACAAACACGGGCCTCTCACTCAGAGAAAACAACCAGCAACGACAGCCTGGCATCCTCACACCCAACACCAAGAGACGTAGATAACAGATTCACCTGGTACTTGTAGTACACAGGTGAACGACAACGTAGTCTAAATACTCGCAAAAATAGATTTAGTATGGAAAAGGAAGTAGAATGCATGTCTCCAGTATTAAATAGGTACTTATATCGGCACAGAGTTGGTGAAATGGGAGAGAATACAAAAAGACAAGATGGCGGCCATAGAACGCTCTCGATTTCACCTTTAAATTCTAGTAAACTATATGCTTTATTATATTTTTCAACTCAAAGGTAACGGGGAAATATGAAGACCTATATAAAGAATAATTGTTGCTTCTTACATTGTGAAATAAGGCTCTGATTTCATTTCCCCGCTTTCTCGACAGCTCTTATATAGGGTTGGTATTCACCCGTGTACTGCAAGTATGGGGTGAATCATTTATCTACAAGAGACGGTGATACCAATTTGGTGGTACATTACAAATTGCCAAACCAAGTGTGAATAGTTTGGTAACCGCTGTGGTGCTATTGTTCACGTCCAGTGTCAGAACTAGAACATGGACGCAAGAAGCAACAACACCACAACATACTTTCTGGAACGTAAAAGCAGTAGAGACACGGTAGTTATAGCCATAGAAGTAAGAACTGGCTAAACCTAGATTTGACAGTGACGACAAGAGAGTGTACCTTCATGCCCGGTCACATACACGTTAGTGGACGTAGTTGAACGTCGGTGAACGTAGTCGAGGCTGACGTGGGTCAAACGTGGTGTAAGTACATTAACCTACATTGAAATATGTTAAGGTACGCCAGGTTTTGGTATGGATAAATAGTTATGGTACGGATAAATATGTTACGGTACGGATAAATACATTACAGTACTGATGCTGGTATGTTCAACTACGTTAGCCTCCACTATGTTCACCTATGTCCACTAAAGGCTATGTGACCGGAGCTTCTTCCAAGTAGGCTAGAGTACACTAGAGCATGCTAGACTATGCTAGAGTACACTAGAGTATGCTAGAGTACGTTAGCATCACGGATGCAAATTCAGTCTCTTTTGAACATGTCCAAAGATTAAATCGGAACTCACAGCCCACCCACATTATTACCAAGTTAGCATGATGGAGAAGTACGGATGCCAGTACGTTCAACTACGTTCAACTACGTTCAACTACGTTCAACTACATTCAACTACGTTAGCCTCCACTACATTCAACTACGGCCACTAACGTGTATATGACCGGGCTTTCATAATCTATATTAATAGAGCATAGAAATGGGAAGCACCGTCAAAACAGACCAATATATGAACGGGATCTTTGTAAAATTATGAGTTATTTAAAAGTCATGAACCTATTTGAATAATTACAAAATTACATCAATAATCGTTTGTGATGGCAATCAAAGATTGGCTCCTTAGTCAACAACTGACCCTATTATCACATATACCAGCTACAGTAGCAACTCTAGATATACGTATCTAAATGTAGACCTAAATCTATACATATTTATATGTAAAATGCCAAACATATTAAAAAGAAATTGGTAAAATAAAACCACTTGCATCGATGACATCAGAGCCCCGCTATTTCTTTAGTCTTGCTTTGAACTAGGACATTAAAACGTGAATACAATTAAGAAAAGAGGATAATTAAATTGTGATCTTGGGTTGTTGACCAGCGAAATAAACAGAGGGACCAGCTGCAGTAGCGAGTCTTACTCTAGTTCTAAATCTAGACTTCTTGATATAAATTTAGAAAGTGCCAAATGTGTGGAGAGGCTCTTCGTAGAAAATTATCACTTTAGTAAACTCCCACAACACTTAGGCCTAACACATGGAACATTCCGTTCATTAACAAATATACTTTGATGCATTTTTGTGCTTTCTTTTTAAACGCCGATTGGGATTTTTTTAAACAAGATGGCGGATTTATTATTAACCACAACATAAACAATGCTATACGGTAGGCCTAAAACATATGGCACTCATAGTATCTATCTTAAAACCGTTATTCAAGTGGCAGTAATAACTGGTCAATCATAGAATGGCATATAATGTTGTAAATGGCATATAATTTAGTAAGTTAGGCCGGCAACAACGATTTGATAGTTGCCCCTTTTTTATTTATTCGCCAGTGGCCTTAATTGTCGTAAGCTAAGATTCCATACACACAGTAAGGCTACATATCTTAAGCCGTGTTCACACGGGCAAAATATAAAGCGATTTAGACAAGGCGAATCATATGAATCGATTTAGTTTTGCGTTCACACGGCAGTGCTTTGAATCGGTTTAAGGCCGAAGTGGATATCTGCGCATGAGCACGTCCATAAGAACCAGTGCTTAAGCTAGTTCGCTTCATATAAACCACCTCGCTAGGTGGTTTATATGAAGCGAATCATATGAATCGATTCAGCCCTAATCCGCCTCACATCGCGTTCACACGGCAAAATGTGAGGCGAACTAGGCAAGGCGCTTCATATGAGGCGGATTAAATCGCCCGTGTGAACACGGCTTTACACGCGGTATGTGGCATGCAAATGCGAATTCAAATGCGACAAAAAATGGAAAAGCATCTAAGTGAATGGGGGGTGATTCCATGCCTCCGAATGGGAATGGGAATGCGAATGCGGATGTGAATGCGAATGCGGCAACTGAATCGGTCCATGTAGCCATCGGTGCGGCATGCGAATGCGAATGCTGCTGCGTTTGCCATAGAAAACAGTTGTGAGAAACCTTACACTATTTGTGGGTATGGGTGTGGGTGAAAGGAATCAGCCTGTTCACATGCCTCATGCCGCATTCGCATTCGCATGCCGTATACCGTGTGTAAGGAATCCTAGCTTTATGTGGTATGCGGCATGCAGCATTTTCTATGATCCAATATTGAAGCATATTTATACTAGTCATCATCAATCTAATAAGTCTCACACTCTCCATGGATGCGAGCTCTACAGTTCACTGTTAATATAGTAGCAGCATATTCACTAAAGTCTGACTGTACTCTTTTATGCTTCATTTAACAATAGTTCAATTGTCATTCCAATACACATTGTCTCCGTACATTTGAAATCTGCATTTATATCTAGAAAAGTCAAGATTTAGAGATCGAGTAAGATTTAGTTTTATGGCCAATTGTTTTGATTTTATTTATCATATTATAATATTACTGGATGCCTGGCCGTCTGAGCACCAGATAATACCATAAACTCTCCCCATTCAGTTCACACCTGATGCCTCTCTTAAACAAACTCATAAGGAAGAAAGGGAAGACATGTCAAGCAAGATTGACAGTGAAGAAGTTGTGCTTTATTGGCAACAACTCCTGTTCACCTGCTAGTGACCTATCACCCTGACCCCTTACCTTCTGTCCACACAGAGCCTCATTACCTCGGTAGTCTGTCTATAAATCAGTGCTTACAGCCCATTGAACCGGAGTCTCCTGGTTGTTGCGCACAGCTCAGTTTGTATATATGAAAGGTGGTAGCATCAGACAGAGTGTCTGGGATGCTGCTCTAGGGTAGGTGTGTCTCACTCAAGAGCCAGGAGTAGAGTGTTCTGCCCAGTGTGTCTGGAGCAGTGTCCAGAAAATAATCAATATCAAAGTGAGGCTAGTGTGGTCAGGCGGCACAGGGGTGCAGAAGACTGGGCTTCCACAGCCAGCCAATCAGGCACCCTGCACAGCCTGGGAGGTGACGCCCCCCCCCCCCCCCCCACCCATGGGCAGTGGTCACCCAACCCAGCTGCAGGTGGTGTCCATAATAAATGCAGTATGCCTGGTGTGCTGGCCCATCGGCCCTGTGGTAACAGGTAGTTGCATCCAGTTACAATATAATATATATATACTAAAAATGTCCCTTTCCTCCACTTGCACTCTTTATGAGTGCTTAGAGGGAACATTTCACCAAACATTAACTGTCTCTTATATACAAACATGTTCTCACAATCTCAGGCGTGATGTACTAACATATATTTCACATAGCTTAAATATGTCACACAGTGAGTGGGACACCCATTGCTTTTCTATTACACAACCTTCGTCCCCACTCCATCGCCAGAGGATAGTAATGCTTTTTGCCAATATATAATTCCGAACTGAAAATCCGTATATTTTTACAATATGTTTACACTATTTATGATGGTTCATAGCAAGTACAGAAAATGAGTACGGTCCAGTAGTCATTACATGTATGCAGTTCTTGTTGAGAAAAGTAATATCTTCTGGATTTAAATCGAGATAATTCTAGAAGTAAATATATGTAGATTTAGACCTATATATACACATGTATATATATATATAGTTACTAATTTAGTTTGGATTACCTTAAGTAGAAGCCTAAACGGCGTAAAATTGTCATTATCACGAGTTGGCTATGGATGCATTCCTTATAATCAGCGCTCAAAACAGCAAAATCATCGAGATAGTTCACGGTGCGCAGCCCCCCATCCCTACGCGCACAGTGCACAATAAGGTCGGAAATTCTATTGAATATAAAGGGGCTAGAGGAGAGGCCCATACACAGGCGATTATTGAAAAAGATTTGAGTTCCCTCCCCAGAATTCCAGCATAAAGCCTGGCGAGGACAGTCGCTGGGGTGGATAGAAATAGCCCTATAAGCATCTTTTATATCGATTGAGACAATGAAATCCCCCCTGGACTATCATCTTGACAAAGTCATCGACCCCTGATAAGAGAATCTTTTAGTAATCTCCGACACAAAGTTATTTACTGACAGATGTGGCCGCTTGCTACAATCCACAATTATTCTAAACCCTCCACCAGTCGATTTTGGGGCTGCAAATATGTTATGAACACATATAGGATCTGACTCAGCACGACTTATATAACCCGATCCTCGCTCTGATAGCAGCTTAGGGTCAATGAAGCTCTTAGTCTCAGGATTGGCTTGCCCACGGAGGTTAGCACGGTAATTAGCGTGACACGAGGGGTTGATAACTTTAGATTCGAAAATGGCCCCATGCATAATAAAGTCGCAATCCGGGTCAGTATTGCCCCTAGCGACACAATCACAAATAGCTCGACACAGCTTAAATTTAATGGTTCTACCTGGGCTGCGGAGGCGCCTCGGCGATATCTCGGTGATGCTTTTTGGCCTATTTCCGTTCAGGGTGCGTTTCGGTGACGTCTTGGAGACGCCTCCCTTTTCAGATAGGAGACAAAAAGCACCTCGAAAATGGCCACCGTATTCAGTTGTTTCAGCCAATCACAGCGCAGCTTTTCCATTGCAAATGGCCACCGCCTATGGGGGCGGCCATTTTCGAGACAACTAACTGCTTTTGCCATTTAGACTAGCGTGACGTCAGTGCCATCTCCGAGGCGCCTCCGAGACGGACCTTGAATGCGGCCCTGCTATTAAGTGGGTACATAGGCAGGTCCCCTCAAAACATGACCAGGTGACTATGAATTCTATTGTTTCAACTGAATAAGTAACCGAGGCTGACACACATAAGCCTCGTTGACAAACAGAAACAGTTAGCCAGTCGCACCCAATACTCGCCCAGTCTGGGCAGAAGGCTGAGGGGCCCAGCAGAGGTACGGCCCTGAGGCTGTAATAACCCCCGCCCCCCCCCCCCCCACACACACACACCTTCTCCCCCAAGCGCGTCACGCGCGCCTCGTCACAAGGGCCCAAAGTACTTGGGGTGTCGCAACAAGCGACATCGTTAGGGCAATTAGTACCATTAGCAGGAACAATGTGGCACGTGCTCAGGGAAATTCAGAATAGGGGTGCCAAGGCGGCAACGGTCACATAGCCCACTCCCACATCTTCAATGAAATGCATAACGTTATTAGTTTGTAGGTTAACGTAATGAGGGGCAGGACAACCTGCAACACTAATCGGTATGGGCTCACAGGATAAACGATTTAAAGAAGGCGCGATAACAGCATTAACACAAGCAGCATGATGCTTCCTTCTCCCCCTGCCCCTTCACTCTGTACGGCAGTTAGCCCTGATATGTGATTTACTCGCGCAGCAGGAGCACCAGTGCCCAAAGTTGCAAGTCTTGTCATCACGCCCGCACCCTTCTTCTTTGTTATAGGCGAAGCACAGCTTCTTCCTATCCTTGGAGTACAATTGCCTATTAGCCCCCTGACCCCCTTACTAATATTAGATGAGCTTCCCTTATGGTGCTGTCACATTATGATGTCTCTCGCCAACCCGCGTCGACGTGTGTCACTTTTGGGCGAAATGTCGGGAGATGTCTGGAAGCGTTATGCGCGTGTTAAGCATGCATTGGTAATCGTTGATGGACGGCGATGGTTGGCGATGCGCGTCCTGGTATCGGCAAAGTTTTGTGCTTGCACAAAACTTTTGACGTGCGACAACGTGTGACAATGCGTGGGTGCCAATATTATGGCGACGTCAGAAGCACGTCGACATCGCTGGAATAATGTAATGTGAACGCCAAGCACATGTCATGCACACGTTAGGGTCATGCCCACACGTTGCGCCAAAATGTTGCTTTGTTGTTTTACATTCTAGCTAGATCTAAGGTCATATCAGGACAGCGTGCCAAAACTTTTTAGTTTTTTTTCGCACGCATCGATATACGTTTCCACAACGTTGGCCGCACACTACCAATACGTTGCGCTGACGCCGAAAAGTTTGACGTTTCTCGACGATTAAAAGTGATTTTGCGCATTGGCGGCATGCCGGCGAGATACGTTGTAGTGTGACAGGGCTATTAGTCGGATCACTACGTATGGACTCAAAAGCATAATATTTCAATGCTAGCTCCGGATTTCCCGCGCAGAATGCGACATACTGGTCAATCACTGCCAACTTTTGTATCGCTAAATCATAGCTTGCATGGGCCTGATCTTGGAATTTACCCATCTTGGCCTTACCCGCTATGTACTTAAGGTGCTTAACAAAGCGGCCCAAGTCTTGTAAATCTAGGTCCTTTTTATCTAGGACCCAGGCACAGGAAGCTTCAACAATTTCAAAAGGAGACAGTTTTTTAAGGTCGTTGAGGTCCTCAAGGTAACGTTTAATGGAACACTTACTCCATTGTTTCCTATCTCGACTGGTTGTACTGCCTGTCGCCGAACTCGAACTGGTAGACCGCCGGTCCCGCTGCTCTCGGGACCCGCTCCACCTCCTGCTTGACCTGCTTCCACCGCCTGTTCGTCAAGTCCGCCGCGTCGTCCTCCAGCTGTTTTTCGTGGCGGTTGAGCTCCGCCCACCGCTTGTGCCGCTCCAGCGCTCGCTCCTTCTCCGCTATGGCGCACTCCCATTCGTCCAGCTCCTCGTCACGGGATGCCCTCGAGGTGCCGATGTCGCACAAAGCGCCGGCACCTCCTCCTTTACAAATTCGCAATTGTCATCCGACATGGTGCCCGTTTTTTCACTTGTTCGCGTAGCGCGCCTCGTTTGCATAGCTACGATATGACAACTGTCATTCACTGGGCCTCGGTGTAGACAGCCGCAAGGGCCAGAGTACATAGCAAGTAGACGACGGCGATGTAGATGGTTGCCGGCGTTGTTGACGTCAAATGTAAACCAATTAAAAGTACAATCTTTGTATGGCATTTATGGCGAATGACAGAGTGGCCAGCTGGCCTGCGCCCAGTAGCGTATATGCAAGTGGGTCGTGCCGGCTGGTGGAATAGCCGCCCACCCCCTACTCGGTTCATCGAACCAGCAGGGGGGGGGGGGGGGGGGGCAGCACCGTGCATTACTTACATCTGCATATATGTAGTATATATGTTGATAAACAGTTACTAATGTTGGTACTACTTGTTACATATGTTTATATTTCTGACCAAAAAGCCAGGATACGATGACATAATGATTTTCACTTTCTTAGTTTATTCATTAAAATGTATTTTCATACATGAGAGGGTTCGGTAGTTATTGTGTTAAATAATAGTTCTATGCACAATTAATATTTACCTTCAGAGTTGATCTGCAACCCTCATCTCGGCTGAGGAAATATAAAGGGGTCCAGGCGCAAAATCCGAAAAATCCATTTGAGTGGTTTTCTGTCAAATAGAATTTAATGTTATTCTTTCCAGTTAAATTCTATCAATTTCATATTGAACAGTGCATTATATATGGGATGTATCAGCTTCTGCACACAAAACTGATTTGAATATCGGAATTATGGCAACTTCAGCAAAATTGTTTCAGTGCAAAAGAAGCTAATTTAAAATTTCAGATTTCTATCGAATACCTATGCGACAGTATTTGCATTCTTTACTACTATGGTTGTTATTACTCAATGATTTATCTGCTCGACCCCCACCACAAAAGAAACCCATACAAAACAAAGCAATTCTAATATAAAAACGTAGACCACCATATTCCAAAACCCAATCCTTGCGCGCCTACCTTCACACCACCACCAACAGAATGTTCTGCCCCCCCGGACCCCCAAAAAAGATTTTAAAAGGAAGAAGTAATTGAAAAGTATACCCCATCAATGCCATGGTTAGATTCATGAAAACGACGACTTTAACTGAAACATCGTTAAGTGAAACCTTTTAAAGCTAGTCCTTGATTGTTGAAATAACGCCCTGAAGTCTTTAAAATAGAATCTCTACAATCTTAAACGAAATGCATGGATAATCTTTAAACATGTTGTACGATGCTTAAAGCTCGGAACACAGACACGATTTATATGTGGAGATATAAGGTGAATCTGGAAAAAGACTTAAGTTCTGCAAATATGTGGATAGGTCATCATAGAGTCGTTGCGTTGCTTTTGCAAATGAAGTGAAACATTCCATCTAGAGCAGGCTTTTAGAATGCACGCTTTTGCCATTATGGGGCTAGCATCCGAACCATTAATCTATCTAGGATCCCGGATTCAATCAACTCAGGGCTTTGCTAGTAATTACTGCAGGAGTCATTCAAGGGCCTGAATAACCAGGTAGGCTCTATATGCATTGAAGGCAAGTATTGTTTGTGTTTCTCTGATTCTGGTAGGGAGGTCATTCCACATGACACTACCTTTGTAGATTGGTGCTCCGATTTATTTATTTGTTGAAGGGTGGTGTACATTGAGGAGAGTGGAAGCCCCTCTTCTTGTTATTCTATTTGTGCGGTCAATGAATTTTTCAACTTTTGCGCATTTGTGCATTAGTGCCATTAGGTGTAGGTCCCTTCGTTCTGAGGGAGTATCCAATTTGGGTTTCTTGTGCAGTTCAGCAACACTGACTTTCTTGCCTTGGTAGACTGTTCTCAGTGCTCGGTTCTGAATTCTTTGCAGTTTGATCTTTTGTTGTTTTGTTAAGAGATCATATATGATGTCATTTAATAAGCACGAACAGAATCCTGGTCGTGGTGCCAATTAATTTCGTTTGTTTGGGGGAGGTGGGTTCTAAATGAAGGGAAGCATTGCAGCTAGATCAGGCTTTGAACCCACACTGTAACCATTCCGGGGCTCGCGTCCGAAGCATTACACTCTCTAGGCTTCCTGACATAATCAACCTACCGACGTCTACACATGACATTTCACATGACGAGGTCAGTGAACAGTTTGTACACCACGTAAGTCTGTACAGTGTACATGCATAACATGGGGACCGAGAAGCAGGAGAGAGTTGTTGAAAAATACTGGACAAAAAACAAAAAAAGGTGGAGTATGTTACGCCCTCTAGCGCCTCATATCCACATATCTATGTTCTTCTCTGGAATACCGGATCCTTCCGACAAAGAGGGTTAATTCATAGCCTATGCAATCCATATTTGAAAAAAAACACATCAATACTGACACAACATGGGTGCACTTAAAACCCATATGGCCGCCGACTACAACTAACCAGCTCCAGGTTAAGGACTTGTTACCGGTGACCTTTCTCTCCGTCGAGGAAGCCGGAAGTTGCCGAGAATGAACGACTCGGGTGGAATTTGCAGGAAACAAGCATTGATTTGTTGGTTTAATCGAACCCAGGTTTCCCGTCGGTGTTGCAAAATGAGCTCTCTGAAGCGTATCCACGGTTACGTGGCCTGGAATGCTGGAAGGTGAGTTTTTTGTACCCCCCCCCCCCCACTTCCCACCTCATTCCGTGTGCGTGTATTTTCTCTCCCCCCCCCCCACGTCTCATCCTCGTTCCCATCCCCTCCCTTACCGGCCGCTTCCCTCCTCTCACACCACCTCCCTCCTCCCTCCCTCCTCCCTCCCACCTCCCTTCCTTCCTCCCCTCCCTCCCCCTCCCTCCTCCTCTCCCACCCCTCCCTCCTCCTCTCCCTCACCCCTCTTCCCTCCCCATCGCGGCTTCCTCCCCTCCCCTCCCCTCTCTCTCATCCTTTCCCTTCCCTCACCTCCAACACCTCCCCCCTCCCTCACTCCTCCCCTCCTCCCCTCCCTACTCCCCTCCCTCCACCCGTCCCTCCACCCTCCCTCCACCCTCCCCCCTCCCCTCCCTCCTGCCTTCCTCTTCTCCTCCCTCACCCTTCCACCCTCCACCCTCCTCCTGTCCTGCTCCTCCCCCCCCTCCCTCCTCTCCACCCTCCCTCTCTCATACCCTTTCCCGGCCTCCCCTACCCTTTTTTCCCCCTTCAATTAAAGAAAAGTGGAACTCTTGCAAGAACATAAATTTATGGCGGGTGAAGGTTGTAGAGGTAGTGTTGGAGGTGGGAGGGGTAGGGAGTGGGTAGGAGATGGGTTTTTGCGGCGAGAGGGTGAGTTCTCGCAGATCGGGTGTGACGCTGTCAGATTTGGTGTTGGTGCTGATGGGGTGGGGATGTCGAGTGTAATTTTATAGCAGAAGCAGTTAGCGAAACTGGGGGTGTGGGGGGGGGGCGAGGAAAAGTGGGTGGGGAGAAGGTTGAGGGGAGAGCGCTGAGAAACGCTCAAAATCCAAAGTAATGCTTCGAGGCAAAACAATCCCATCATGCCCAACATAGGGATTACACATAGGTTTGTTATAACCATAGATCGTATAGCCCCGTTAAACCTAACTTGAAGGGACCCTAGCAATTTGTTTGGATTAATCGATCATTAGTTTAACCAAGCTTTGGCTTCGACTTTGACTTTGAGTAAGTGTGTATTGCACATGTAATACACAATGTATGTGGACACTTTGATTATTTTTTTTTTATGTATATACAGTATAACCCCATTAAACCAAGCTCGGTTAAACCAAACGATCGGTTAATCCAAACTTTTTTCGGCGGCCCGGCAAAATACAAAAAGTTGGTGGGGTCTCAGATGACTACATGAAAGTTTGGTTTAACCATACCAGAGTGGCCTGGTGTACGACAATTTTGTTTGCATTAACCGATAATTTGGATTAACAAACTTTGGTTTTACCAACTTTTTTATATGATAAATGGTAGTATTTTGCCGGGCCGCCGAAAGAAGTTTGGATTAACCGATATTTTGGTTTAAGCGAGCTTGGTTTAACAGGGTTATACTGTAATTAGAAATGTGTCAAATTGTATATTGGGAAACACATATAAATATGTAAATATGCAAATCAGTGGATCCAATCACCGATACCAAATGCGAGAAACTTGCCCATTTTTTAATCCCATCGAAAGTGTTCTGTATTGTGTGGCCTCATGATGGGATCGGAAGTCTGAGATTGCAGTGGGGACTTACATCAGAGGTTTTATGTCAATTTCAAGGAAAATGTTAGGTAATAGATTTTGAAAGAAGGTGTAGTAGGGGTGGGAAGGGGATCAGTGTGCAGGGCTGTGTAGTGCATTTGAGAACATTTATACATATATATGTATGTACAAGAGTCAGGGCAAGGATGGCCTTTATAATATCTATAACTGTGTAGGGGTCTGACAGGCCTCTTGTATTTTCATTAAGTTTTTAAATTCAAGGAGAGTTGTGGGCTCTCTTGTCCTCACTGGAAGTTTATTCCATAATGTGCCACCTCAGTAAATCGGTGTTTTAGTCAGCTTGTTTGTTAGTGGCTTGGGTATTTTTAGAAGTGTAGCATCGCTCTGTCTGGTTACTCTGTTTGTATGGTCAACATATTGTTCATCATTGGATCTTTTATACATGAGACTGAAGAGATGTGTGTCCCTCCTTTGGCTAACGTAGCTGACTTGTGCTTTAGCATGCATTTCCTTTACAAACAGGTTTTTTCCTCTGTAGACAGTTCTAAGTGCACTGTTTTGAATTCTCTGTAATTTGTTTTCTTGTTGTTTTGTCAGCAGTCCATATATTAAATCATTGTGGTCAATTATTGGAAGAATAGTGGCTTTATACAGTAACAGGGCTGTATTCTCGCTCATGTAGTACCTAATTCTTCTGAAAGTTCTCATTTGTATGCTATCATTTGATTAAGTCTTGTCTAGATAGTTGGCTATAAATGTACAAGATTTAGGACCAAGTCCTGCCCTGTCAATTTTCCATAGTAAAATGTCATGGTCTATTGTGTCAAAAGCTTTCTTGAAATCAAGAAAAATGGTTATTGTCAGATCTCCTCTATCCATGTTAGTCAGCAGTTCATCTCATAGAGTGGCTCGGGCTATTGTTGTTGATTTATATTTTCTGAAGCCATTTTGCTGTTTGGCAAGGTAGTTGGTGTCTTCCAGGAAGGTTTTTATTTGATCATGGATTATTTGTTCGATGACTTTGCCAGGGAAGGGCATTATTGATATTGGTTGCAGTTCATTGCATGATTTCGGATTACTTATCTTTAGTATTGGTGTGACAGTAGCTATTTTCCATTTATCTGGGAATACACCTGTTTCAATGAGAAGGTTGTAGAGATGTCTAAATTTGTTTATTAGGATGCTAATGGCAGTCTTAATGAAGGCTGAATTTATATTCATCATACCAGATGATTTATATTATGGGAGTTCCTCAATCTTGGCGAGTACTTCTTTTCTTGCTGTTTTCTCAAGATTGTATTCATGCTTATTTGTGACTGGGTGATAATTTTTTGGATACTTGGTTTTTTGTTTGAATTTTTTTCTGAGGTTTGCCCCAATGTCTACAAAATAGTTGTTTATTACTTCAGCTAACAGACCATCAGGTACTCTCTCACCTGTGCTGTCATCTATTATGCTGTTTATCTATGGTTTGGTTTCTGGTTGAATTTGACTTTGTTCATACCAGAATTCTTTAGGATTCTGGTTGTGCTTTATGGCTTGATCAATGTAGTACATAGATTTCACTTTCTTCACCTGTGTTCTTGCTTTGCTTGTTAAGCATTTTGCTATAAACTGGTCTCTTGCGTCTTTGGTCAGGTCAGCCTTTTGCTTAAAATAATCTCTAGCCTTTTGTAGTTCTATCAGTTCACTGGTGATGTAAACAGCCGTGTTCTCTTTTATTTGTAGTTCAGTCATCTCATCGGACAAAGTTTATCTGCTGCATGGTTGATCATATCTTCTAAAATATCCCAATATTTGTTGGGATCCTGCTCTTCAAATATTGTAGTGGGGTTATAACTCTGCACGATTGTCGTTAGTGCATCAGTTGAAAAGTTTCTTTATGTCGTTCAGCAGTTTGCAGTGGTTTTTGGTTGTTTCTGGGTTTCTTTTTGATAATATAGACTGGCTTATGGTCACTGATGTTGTAGTTAAGGAATCCTGCTTGAGTGCAATACTTGATGTTCGTAAAGGCTAAATCGGGAATTCGAATCCCAGCCGAGTCAAACCAATGACTTACAAAATTGATACTTGTCGCTACCTAGCCTGGCACTCGGCATAAATAGGATATGGCAAGGACTGGTTAGCACAGTATCAGGATAATGTGGCTGTGGGATATCGGTTCATGGTGCAAGCAGCCTGGTCTACCAGTGGGGCAGCACTATAAAGTCACCATGAGTGTGCACTGTCACAAGTCAGTACCCATCATGATATGGCCTGAGGTGTTGCTAGGACGTAAAACAGCAACAAACTAACAACTACTACTAGATGAAGGTGTGAGTATGCAGTGTGTGTCTGGCGGGGAGAGGGGCGAGGGGGGAGGGGGGCGAGAGGGGAGGGGGGGGGGGAGTTTGTGTCCAAGGAGGTTCCCGATAGCCACATCCTGTAATTCGCGATGCTCGTAGGGTGGAACAGTGCCAAGAATCCCCTTTCGTATAAAACAGTTTCCATGGCAACCAACTAACTCAAAGATCCACTGGTCTGGGTAAAAGTGATCCAGTTAGAAGACAGTTCCTCGGATTACAGGGTTCGTTCCTAAATACGCTACAGCTCTCAATTTCAGCAACACCTCGGCCGATGCACTTTTCATCACGTTGCTGATTTTTAATTATAAAGATTATGTAAATCAACAAAGAAATACATTATCCCCCACCTCTTATACCTGAGCTATCGTACGCCTCCCACGATATAATATTGAGTATAAACAATAAACAAAGAGTTGTAAACCCTACTAGCATTGTCTTTGATATGGGTTAATTACCAGGCTCTGGGACGACGCCATCACAGATGGGGGAACTAGAACCCATAGTATCTGATGTATATATAGTGCGATCAGATGATGTCTGTGTCTATATTATCATAATTGCACTATGCTGCACACATATTTGGAATTGTATTTAGGTATGGGTTTCCTGGGCTGTATTTTTGTGTTTGTGGTTTGTGTGTAATATATGATCTGAGTATCAACCAGCATTTGTTGTATAACATATTGTAGTAGTCTGCATTGACCTTTCAGGCAAGGACAGGGCATAACCAGGTAGGTATGGATATGGTGATTGCATCAGGGAGCCTATGTAGTGTAATGGTTAGCATGCTAGACCAGGAATGGCGCAAGAAGTGGGTGGTTCAAATCCTATTCTAGGCACAATATTTGCCATTTTCATCACCCCTACAACACTGATTGCTGTGACCTTATCCCATACAAGCTATGTGTTGTATGGTTGTATAAATAGCTAGTTAGATATAACTGAGCAAGCTATGCGTGTACTTTTACAAATACTTTACAACGCATTCCTGAGCCAGTCCCTAGAAGGATGATCTTCCTGTAATAGCTGTGCCGTTCGCATTAATTGTACATGTTTGGAAATTAGAATTGAAATTAAAAAAGAAAAGGGTTTGGAACAAATTGAAATTAGTTTGCTACAAACTGAAAGTCTGCAGCATTTATAATAAAAGAATAATTGAAATTTAATTAATTTAACAACGTTATTTTTTCAGCGCCGCAGCACTGGTCTTTCGGCCATCTGGCTTTATAATTATTTACGCAATTAATATTTCCTAATCCATCCAACATGGGGTGGATTTTGTTGTTGTTGTTGTACACCTTAGCCAGCCTTAGGGTCAGTTTCATATTATGTTTATAGAAACACATGTTCAGGAGTAGGGACTGATTTACATATTATTTTGCCTAAGATCAAGAAAGTTAGAAAGATGCACCACTACTAAAGCCCCAGTCACACTAGGGCTTGCGATCAGTTTGCGACCAAACAACCCACACTCACGGGCGACCTCCTTGCGACAAAAGCAAAAAAGGCTGGAAGAACAATGGTCGGCGATCAGTTGGCAACCAGTCGGCGACCAATTGTCAACAGGGAGCTGACTGGTCGCTGACCTGTGAAAATGCTTGGCGACCTGCTTGGCGACCATTTTGGTTGCAAGGAGGTTTTTGGTGCAGCAGTTGCAACCTCCTTGCGACCAAAATGATCAAAAGGAGGTCGGCGTCCACTGAGGACTGCTTTGTGACCACTCTAAAACCACTTTGTGACCACTTTGCGATCATTGTCAACCACTTTGTGACCACCCAATTTTTGGTGCTCGCAACGTGGTCGCAACTAGTCGCAAGCATAGTGTGACTGGGGTATAATGAGGACAACATGTGTTGCCTCCAATGTGTTGATTGATGTATCTATCAATTTACTAGAAGGACGCAGAACCAAGGTGCTTATTTGTGCATAGCGGTTTGGATTTAGTGAGCATCAATACGCTTTATACCCCATGAAAGGGTTGGTTGTTGGTTGGTTGTTGGAGTTTTACGTCCTCGCAATATCTAAGGTCATATCAGGATCTGTACCGACTTGTGACAGTGCATACTCATGGCGACTTTATAGTGCTGTCCCACTGGGAAATCAAGCTGCCAGTACCATAACCCGATATCTCACCCAGTCACATTATCCTGACACTGAGCTAAACCAGTCCTTGCCCTATCCTATTAATGTAGAGCATCAGGCTAGGAAGCGATCAATTTGATAAATCATTGGTTTTATTCAATCAGGAACCGAACTCCCGACCTCCCGCACGTGATGCCTGCGCTCTAGCGATTCGGCAATCGGCCCCGGTTCCCCATGGAAGGGTTACAACACGTTTTGTTTATAAGGCTCTTTAAGCGATGCTATATGACCTCAATGGTTTATAACCCAGATACAATTTCAAAGCCCTTTATAAGTCGATCGGCCCACATCCATGAGAATTCGGGCTGGTGAAAAAAACCTTCAACATAATGACTTTTTATTTTATGTCTATCATATTCCTTTGAGTCAGTAGTCTAAATATTGTTGCAATATCCCTTGAAATATCCTGAGTAAATATTAGAGCCTGATCACACGGGACGGTATAGTGGGTAGGGCGTCTGTTCTCCTGGGTTCTATCGCCAACCCATGCTGTCAAACCAAATACCTATGCATTTGATAATTGTCACACCTATGTCTGCTGCTCAACTGTATTCGGATATGGCAGGCATTGGATGGTTTACTAACACAATAATCTGACTGAGTGGGATATCGAGTTATGTTGCCGGCTGCATGATATCTCGGTGGAGTAAGTATAATTTGATTAAGCCCCCTTGAATGTGCACTGTCAAGTTGTATAATTTATTATGCAAATAATATTAAGCAATAGAGCAATTGTATTATTCGCTGTCAGAATTAATACAATTCAATACTAGTCCGGTCAACAACCAACCAACCAACCATCTCACATCTCAACACTGCTGCATTACCACTTATCGTCTAATTTTTTATTACTCAGCACATTCGTCCTTACTTCACCAACAACCCTGCCTCATTTCTAGGATTAACTTCAATCATATTCACGGCTATCCAGCCTTTCTCCCACTGCCAGTACAACCAGGACCTCGTCCAGGGCCTATTGGTTGGTTGTTGTAGTTTTACGCTCTGGTAACATCTAAGGTCATATCAGGACGGGTACTGACTTGTGACACTGACAGTGCACACTTATGGTGACTTTATAGTGATGCCCCACTGGCAAATCAGGCCTCCGGCACCATGACCTGATATCCCACTCAGTCCCATTATCCTGACACTGAGCTAATCAGTCCTTGCCTCGTCCTGTTAATGCCAAGTACCAGGCTAGGAAGCGACAAGTATCAATTTTATAACTATAAGTCATCAGTTTGACTCGACCGGGAACCCGATCTCCCGGACGCGATGTCCGCGCTCTACCGATTGGACCACCACGCCTGGTTGCCCTGAAGCTATCCTTGATTACACTCACCATTCTCACTAATGTAGCCAATCAACACCTCAGAGTAAAGCCACACACAAACCCACATACCGACAGAGGGAGCTCCTCACAGACGGCCCTCCCACCTCATTAAATCTGCACAGTCCGATGAAAGCTTTAAATTTGTCAAAACCAAAATACTGATCTAGATTCGATTCTAAATATATTCTACTTTAGATACGGGTGCACTTATTAAGCATTTGATGATGCATAGCAGGGAATGCTAATTTAATTTAAAACAACCTGTAACTTACTGCTGAAGCCTATGGAATCAGAGTTTTGACAAACACGCCAACGTTAATTTGGCAAGTTTCAACTTCAAATATCGCCAACAGTAGCTATTTAAAAGTAAAGTTCCTTCAAGTCAATGTATGGTAGATTATAAAGAATATATTTATCTCAGAAAATGTCAGAAACTTTAAATGCATCTAATAAAATGTCTTCTTTGGGACTGCCTTTAGAGATTTACATAAGATTATAAACAACTGGGTGAGAGGGGCGTAGCTCAGGCGGTAGAGTGTCCACCTGTGAAGGTGTTAGTCACGCTATCGATCCTGCTCAGTGGACCCATTTGCAGTTTGGGCTATTTTCCATTCCAACCAGTGGTCCCCAATGGTTCATCAAATGCTGTGGTATGTGCTGTCCTGTCTGGGAAAGTACATATACAAGACTCCTTGCTACTTATCGGAAAGACTAGCCTATGTGGTGGCAGCAGGTTTCCTCCAAAGAAATATGTCAGAATGACCATATGTTTGATGTCCAATAGCGAATGATGAAAATCAATTTGCTCTAGAAGCGTCATTAAATGAAACAAACAACTGCTACATTTGCACATGTTGGATCTCTTTTCTCTACTTTTCTAAATAAGTTTTATTTAAGATTTAGCCGGAAGATCTCTGCCCTAGCATGTGAAATAATAATAACAACATTATTGCCACTACAGCAGGGCACCAAGCTTCCCCAAGTCCTAGGGTGTCGGTTTAGCTTTCACTCGCCTCTAAATTAGCTCTATTGGAAGCTTAGAAGTTGAAGGACTGCTGATTGAGACTATAAATATGTGTATATATATGTATGGTTTTGTTGTTGCGGAAAATCCAGTTTTGAGAATCTATAGGGGGATAAATATGTTTGTATACATCTATATATATGTGTGTTCAATGTATGTATATACATAACATATATAGTTATATATATGCTTGTATATACACATATATGTATGTATATACATGTACATATATACATGTGCATATATACATGTACATATATACATGTACATATATATCTGTAGATGTATATTCATACAGACCCACACAAACGTATTTTTTGTTCCCGTAGATTCTCCGAACTGGTTTTTGCGCAACAAAACGAATATATATATATATATATATATATATATATATAATTACATAGTGGAGTAAGTTCAGTCCAGTAAGTTAAAGTGGATTAAGTTCAGTCCACAGTGCTGAGATTACGATGCAACTAGGTTGCTCTAATTTAGCCTCTAATTGTTTTTACACTTTGAAGGAAAGAACATAAATCTTCACTAATGCCAGAGTCAGTAACACACGGGTTAGTTAAGAAAATCCGATTTATTCTATTTCAGATCAGCTTGATATTCTCATTCCAAGATAGGCTATTTCTAGCCTATAAGAGCCAGCTTCATATGTTTTCCATTCTAAACCAAGCCCTACTGATCACATTGTCATTGGGGGGAGGGAAATATACAAGCAGGGAGAAAATTGCTCCAAGACCAAGATTCGAACCCACCACCTGCTTTTCATGGACTAGTGTCCTAACCATTAGGCCGTTTTGGCTCCCTGATACAATCACTATATTCACGCATTAAGATCAGGCAATATACCATCAGATACTTGTCATCATCATCATCATGCTGTCGGTCGCGATGCGACAAAGACTGCTTTCATTACTTGACTGCCGCTCTCCATTTAGCTCTCTGCTGTGAGAGTTGCGTCCATGAGTCGGTCTTAATGTCTCTCAGCTTCAGGTTTCTCTTGATGGTATCCCTGACGGGGGCGCCCTCTCTTTCTGTAGCCAGAAGACAGTTGAGAATAGAGGATCTGATTTGGTAGCCTGTCTGATGACATCCTCATGAGGTGTCCAGTCCACCGGAGATTCTTTTTGATCAGAAGATCTTCCATAGAGGGCAGCCCCCCTTGTACAAGTTTATTATTTAGTGATGAGCTAGGACTAAATATATAAGTGCATACCTTGCAGTTCTTCGGTGTATTGTAATACAACAGAGAAATCTACCCTGTTCAATTCTTCCTACATCTGAACTGGACGCGGTGGCCGAATCGGTAGAGCGCAGAACTCCCGATCTCCCGCAAGGTAGTTCAATCCCCAGTGGAGTCAAACCAATGACTTAAAAATTTAGAGCTGTCACTTCCTAGCTTGACGCTCGGCATTAATAGGATAGGGCAAGGACTGGTTAGTTCAGTATTAGGATAATGTGACTGCATGGGATATCATGTCATGGTGCTGGTGGCCAGATTTCCCAGTGGGGCAGCACTATAAAGTCACCATCGGTGCGCACTGTTACAAGTCGGTACCCATCCTGATATGACCTTAGATGTTGCCAGGATGTAAAACTCTAATAACCACCCACCAACCAATCCTACATTTGCCCAGTATATTATCACATAAACTTGTGGATGGCCATGTAACCTTCGTTCGCTTGTACTCATGATCTCACATTTTTAGAAGTGGTATTATTCTTTTAGTATTGTTTATCTTATGCAAAATGAAATAGGGCTAGGGAAATTAAATCGATGTCATTCTAGTTAAAGGACTTCAAGTTCGAACACCTTGGATTTATTCGTCACGTGATGCTACACTTTTAGCATTATAGCCCTCTGCGCATGTCACATGGCTTTGTAGGTCCGGTATTTTGTAATTTTGTCAACATTTATTTAACATTATTTCTTCCCTTTTCAAAGGATCCATTAGATCTGGCAGAGTCAAGTGGAGGTGATAGTGTCAAGTGCTCAGGCGCCACTTACAGAGTGTACTCTCACCGCTGAGTCATCCCCCGACACCTGCTACTGGTGGGCTCCAGATTGTTGTGAGTGTCTTATATATAGTGTCCATTAATATCTTCCTTGAATAGAATGTGTGTGTGTGTGGGGGGGGGGGATATGAGGGGAGGGGGGTATTACTGATGTGGACAACTGTGGGGATCTCCTGCACACACAATCATGGACCCAAGACTTGAAAAGGCTTGGTTTTGTTTATTGCGGTATTACGTCCTAGCAACATCTAAGGAAATATCAATTCAAATATCAACTTGCGACAATGCAGTTGTGGTGACTTTACAGTGCTGCACCTATGAACTACCAACTCGTTGATACCATCGTAAAATATTCCGATATTCAGCAAGGGGGAATGCAATTGTTCTATTACTGTTTGGTGTACTTGGTGGCCAGGTGCATATATATACAGTAAAACCTCCCTAACCGACCACCTCCACAGATCGACCACTCCCCTGTATCGATCACTTTATTTGCGTCCCAACAACATCATTGTGAGCATATTCCAACTCACTAATCCGACCACCTCCTTAAATGGACCACTTAAAGACGGTCCCAAGGTTGGAGGATTTAGAGAGGTTTTACTGTATATATATGTGGGTTGGCGGTGCATGAGTGGGATGTAAATAGACATAGTGGTGCTGGCAGGTCTGGGTGTGATTGCACTCAGGGCCTAGCCCTTCTGCTGGGGTAGGGGTCACCACACTTAAAAGGTCAAGGTTGGTGGTGGCCAAGGGGCCATACAGCTACTGGTGGTGGGCAGACCACTGGTATCCATAGAGACCGGGAATGCTAGATTCCTACTGGTGACACCAGGAATGCTCGATTCCCACTGGTGGAAGGATTTGGTATGATACTCGACCAAGAGCCCATGTAACTATATAATAATAAACCAGAGGGTGGACTCTCTCTCTTACACTTTACTCTCTTCCTTTCTCTTTGTCTGTATTGTTTCCCTCATAGCCTACGCACACAGCCACAGATCCGAGCATTAGACTCTACACCATGACACAATATCCCTCTCAGTCACCTTGAGTGAACCACAACCGGTCCTTGTCCCATCCTTGTAATGCCGAGTTCCAGGCAAGGTGATAACAAGCATCGATCCTTGCAACCATTTGATTTGATTCGGCCGGAGATTGATTCCACGACCTTCCACATCGAAAGGGAGCACTCTATCCACTCGGCCGTCCCGTCCAATTTGGAGATTCAAAGTGAGATGAAATTTAGGTTTGTACGTTTGGCGGCGCTTCACGTCCTAGCAACATCTAAGGTATCAGTATATAGTAAAAGTCTTCAAGTTGCATTGTCCGATAGTTTTGAGTTTCTAACATTTTCTGAGATTAATATATTAGGTTGGTCGTTACCATCTACATTACTTTACTTTGAAGTAACTTTGATTTAAAACGACTAACTTAGATATTTGAAGTGAAAACATGAACAAATAATGTTGGCCTGCTTGTCAAAACTCTGACCCCATAGGCTTCAGCAGTAACAGGTTCTATTAAGTGACATAGTATGCCCTGCTATGTAGTTGATACATGCATCCAAAAAGGAAAGTTTGTTTTATTTAACTACCCCTCTAGAGCACATTGATTTTTATCATCGACCATTGGATGTCAAACATATGGTCATTCTGACATATTTCTTTAGAGAAAACCCACTGCCACCACATAGGCTCCTCTTTCGGATAAGCAGCAAGTGGTCTTTTATATGCACTTCTCCACAGACAGCACAGCATATACCAAAGCCTTATATGAACCAGTTATGGACCACTGGTTAGAACGGAAACTAGCCCAACCTACAAATGGGTCAACTGAGCAGCTTAGGATCGATAGGATGACCGACACCTTCACAGGTGGACAGTCTACCGTCTGAGCTACGTCCCGTTCCCTCTTGATACATGCACCAGTATCTAAGTTGAATAGATAGGTTCAAATCTCGAAAATGTGTTGCTTTTATTGAGCTATGCAACTTTAATGGAATATTATGATAAGGCATGCATTGCATCGTTTGGCCGTTCTGATAGTTTGCTGCTGCTACTTAAAGTTGCATAGTCCGATAATTTAGAGTCTCTATTATTTCTTAGATACATATATTATGCTGATTATTATGATCTACATTAATTTAGCGCGAAATAACTTTGATTTAAAGTGACTAACATAAGAGATACTTAAAGTGTAAAGCTGACAAATTAATGACACATTCTATTAAGTCGACTTATTATTCCCTTCTATGTAGCAACAAATACTTAGTAAGTGCATCAGTATCTAAGTTGGATATGTAGGCTCAAATGTAATTAAGAGCTTTGCTTGAGAAACTGTGATGCTTTTATCGGCCTATGCTGCTTTAAACTACACTTCATGGACGCAGTGGTCGAATAGGTAAAGCATGGGCCTCGCATACGGGAGATCGGGAGTTCGGTTCCAGGTCGAGTCAAACTAATGACTTATAAAATTGAAACTTGTTGCTTCCTAGCATGGTGCTTGGCATTAATAGGATATGGCAAGGACTGGTTAGCTCAATGTCAGGATAATGTGACTGAGTGGGATATCGGTTCATGGTGCTGGTGGCCTGATTTCCCAGTGCGGCAGCACTATAAAGTCACCATGAGTGCACACTGTTACAAGTAGGTACCCGACCGTAAACGATGCTAAGACTAACACAACAACAAACAAACAATTAAACTACAATTCAAGTTGACTGTAAGTCCCCCTACCTTGGACGCCACCCAAAAGAGAAAGATAATGCGACAACCTCATCCTATTTTCGGCCAAAGCTTTGACTGAGGGTCTTTGAGAGTGCGTCTGAATGCTTGCAACAGATAACTTGGTTCCAGTTGTGATTAGAGATGAGAATACCGGTAGGGTTTAACTCGTAGTGACAAAGCCATGAAAGATGTAGGACTGCTGATAATGCAAATAAGGCAACTTATTATAGAAGTAGTATGTGATAAGCCCTATTATAACCATATATATTGTTAGGAGGTAAAACTCCAACAAACAATGTGGTAATTTATTCTTTCATTATTATTTTTTACGAATATTAGGATAGTAAATAATATCATGCCTAGCTTTTTTTTTTTTACTAAATGTATTTTATTCAGCGAATAATGTCTTTTGTCAGCGCCGAGCACTGGTCTTCCGGCTGTCCATTACACTTTGTTGGTACATAAATGACAATATCAGGTGCAATAATAACCACATGAAAAACCTGTTCAATAATAGAAGCATAATATAAATTGTCTATTCATCGTAATAGTAACTGCATGCAATTCCCATTCAACATACGTATTTTGCACTTGGTGAGCATGTATCAATAAATGTACAAGATGATTCTAGAATTGTCGTTAAACACTTCTTTCTTCCTTTGCTTTCTCTCTTCTTTTTTCAAAAAGATATAACATATCTCCAATACACATATATATATTATATTGTAAATATGCAAATCAGTGGATCCAATCACCAATACCAAATGCGGAAACCTGCCCATTTTTTAATCCCACAAGTGTTCTGTTTTATGTGGCCTAATGATGGGATCGAGGTCTGAGATTGCAGTGGGGACTTACATCAGACAGGTTTTATGTCAATTTAAAGGAAAATGTTAGGTAATAGGTTTTGAAAGAAGGTGTAGCAGGGGTGGGGTAGGGGTGGGAAGGGGATCAGCGTGCAGGGCTGTGTAGTGCATTTGAGAACATTTGTATATATATGTATGTACAAGGGGCAGGGCAAGGATGGCCTTTAGAATACCTATAACTGTGTAGGGGTCTGACAGGCCTGTTGTATTTTCATTAAGTTTTTAAATTCAAGGAGAATTGTGGACCGTCTTGTACTCACTGGAAGTTGATTCCACAATGTGCCACCTCTGTAAATCGGTGCTTTAGTCAGCTTGTTTGTTAGTGGCTTGGGTGTCTTTAGAAGTGTTGCATCGCTCTGTCTGGTTACTCTGTTTGTATGGTCAACATATTGTTCATCATTGGATCTTTTATACATGAGATTGAGGAGATGTGTGTCCCTCCTTTGGCTAAGGTAGCTGACTTGTGCTTTAGCATGTATTTCCTTTACAGACAGGTATTTTCCTCTGTAGACAGTTCTAAGTGCCCTGTCTTGAATCCTATGTAATTTGTTTTCTTGTTGTTTTGTAAGCAGTCCATATATTAAATCATTGTAGTCAATTATTGGAAGAATAGTGGCTTTATATAGTAACAGGGCTGTATTCTCACTCATGTAGTACCTAATTTTTCTGAAAGTTGTCATTTTTATGGCTATCATTTGATTAAGTCTTGAGAGTTGTCGATTACCATTTAGTGTAGAATTGAGTGTGGTCCCTAAATATTTGTATAGTTCTGCCTCATTCAATACTGCATCACCCAAATGTAAATTGATAGGTTGTGCTCTGGACTTTTTTACTTTGGTTGCAAAAATTATGTATTCAGATTTCTTTGCATTAATTGTCAGTATATTTTCCTTACACCAGATGTTAACCTTAGCTAGTACATCCTCAACTACTTCTGCCGCAGATGCAATGTTTGGGCTATGGACTGTTAGGGCCGCATCATCAGCAAACAGTGTGAACATGGCGTCATTTGTTACCAAGGGCAAGTCATTAATGAATATGAGGAAGAGTAGTGGCCTAAACGTGGAACCCTGGGGTACTCCAGTTGTAATTGATGTCTATGTTGACTTAGTGCCATTTATTTTCGTAACTTGTTATCTATTTGATAGATAGTTGGCTATAAATGTACAAGATTTAGGACCAAGTCCTGCCCTTTCAATTTTCCAGAGTAAAATGTCATGGTCTATTGTGTCAAAAGCTTTCTTGAAATCAAGAAAAACAGTTATTGTCAGATCTCCTCTATCCATGTTAGTCAGCAGTTCATCTAATAGAGTGGCTAGGGCTATTGTGGTTGATTTATCTTTTCTGAAGCCATTTTGCTGTTTGGCAAGGTAGTTGGTGTCTTCCAGGAAGGTTTTTATTTGATCATGGATTATTTGTTCGATGACTTTGCCAGGGAGGGGCAGTATTGATATTGGTCGCAGTTCATTGCATGATTTAGGATTACTTATCTTTGGTATTGGTGTGACAGTAGCTATTTTCCATTTATCTGGGAATACACCTGTTTCAATGACAAGGTTGTAGAGATGTCTAAATTTGTTTATTAGGATGCTAATGGCATCATACCAAATGATTTATATGATGAAAGTTCCTCAATCTTCACGAGTACTTCTTTTCTTGTTGTTTTCTCAAGCTTGTATTCATGTTGATTTGCGACTGGGTGATAATTTTGTGGATACTTCGTTTTCTGTTTGAATTTCTTGGCGAGGTTTGCCCCAATGGCTACAAAATAGTTTTTTATTACTTCAGCTAACTGACCATCAGGTACTCTGTCACCTGTGCTGTCGTCTATTATGCTGTTTATCTGTGGTTTGGCTTCTGGTTGAATTTGACTTAGTTCATACCAGAATTTCTTAGGATTCTGGTTGTGCTTCATGGCTTGATCAATGTAGTACATATATTTCACTTTCCTCCCCTCTGTTCTGCCTTTGCTTGTTAAGCATTTTGCTATAAACTGGTCTCCTGGGTCTTTGGTCAGGTCAGCCTTTTGGTTAAAATAATCTCTGTCCTTTTGTAGTTCTATAAGTTCACTGGTGATGTAAACAGCCATGTTCTCTTTTATTTTTAGTTCAGTCATCGGACAAAGTTTATCTGCTGCATGGTTGATCATATCTTCTAAAATATCCCAACATTTGTTGGGATCCTGTTCTTCAAATATTGTAGTGGGGTTATAACTATGCAAGATTGTCCTAAGTGCATCAGTTGAAAAGTTTCTGTATGTCCTTCCGCAGTATGCGGTGGATTTTAGGTTGTTTCTGGGTTTCTTTTTGATAATATAGACTGGCTTATGGTTTAAGGAACATAATATACGTTTATCAAATGACATTTGGACTGGTTCTTGTTTGCTTCATTAGTTGGCTTAAAGTTGCATAGTCCGATGGTTTTGAGTTTCTGTTATTTCCTGAGATAAAGATATTAGGTTGAACATTAGAATCTACCTTAAATTAGATTGAAGTAACTTTTATTTTAAATGGCTAACTTTTGAGATATTTGAAGTGCAAATGTGCTAAATTAATGTTGGCATGCTTGCCAAAACTCTAACACCATAGGCTTAAAGTTGCATAGTCCGATGAAAATATCAAATTTTCAAAACCAAAACAATTATCTAAATTTGATTCTACATCTTTTAGTTAGATACTGGTACAGTTATTAAACATTTGTCATCACACTGAAGGGAATACAAATGCAATTTAAGAGAACCTGTTACTGCAGATGCCTATGCTGTCAGAGTTTTGGCATAGTTGCCAAAATTAATTTGGCATGGTTGTACTTCAAATATCTCCAAAGTTAACCATCTAAAATAAAAGTTAGTTCAAACTAAAGTAAGGTAGTCTATAGCGATCAATCTAATGTATTTATCTCAGAAAATGACAGAAACTCGAAACCATCGGACTATGCAACTTTAATATAATGTCAGTCTGAAATCAACCTGTACACAATATCAAAATTAATGTAAGAATAAATGAATATGCAAATTCTGGTTTAAGTGATAGCCTTTAACTATATAGAGATTTCTGCTTAAAGCTGAATAGTCCGAGAAAAGCACACCATTTCTTAAACAGAAACACTTACCTAGAGTTAATTCTACACAGTTATCTTGAATATTAGGGCAGTTATTGAACATTCATTCCAGTTTGGTGCTTCTCTACTACACTGCTTTGCTAAAAGATAGGCAGAGAAACCCCATGTCCAGCAGTATGGTGTGCCACCATAATTAATTTAGCATATTTTCACTTTAAATATCTCTTTAAAATAAAGTTATTTCAATCTAATAGAACGTAGATTATAATAGTCAACGTAATATATTTATCTGTCTTAAACATTCGGATTATGCAAATTTAAAAGGAGAGTACTATTACCAACACCGCTTTAGATATTCGCAATTCATGTGTTTTTTTAGCTTTATGTCCTAGCAACATTTAAGGTCATATCAGTGCCGACTTGTGGCAGTATACACTCATGGCGACTTAATAGTGCTGCCCCACTGGGCGACCAGGGCACCAGCAGATGACCCGATTTCCCGCTCAGTCAAATTATCCTGATACTGAGCTAATCAGTTCTTGAACTATCCTAATAATGCCAAGCACCTGGCTAGCTAGCGACAAGTATCAATTTTGTAAGTCATTGGTTACACTTGACCGGGAATGGAACTCCCGACCTTCCACAAAGGCAGCCTGCACCCTACCAATTCGGCCACTGCGTCCTGTCACAATTAAAGCGGCATAGTCCGATGAAGCATCACATTTTCAAAACAACAATTATCTAGATTTGATTCGATATTTGTAACTTTGATACTGGTGTGTTTGTTAAGCATTTGTTTCTGCGTAGAAGAGCATACTGAGGAGATTTAATGGAATGTGTTACTGCAAAAGCCTGTGGTGTCAAGAGTTTTGGCATGCGTGCCAAAATTAATTTTGCCTGCTTGCACTTCAAATATCTCAAAAGTTAGCCATTTAAAATAAAAGTGACTTCAAACTAAAGTAAGATAGATTATAGCGATCAAGATAATATATTTATCTCAGAAAATGACAGAAACTCAAAACCATTGGACTATGCAACTTTAACGTGATCGCAATTTACTACCCTGGGTTTGGAGATTTTGAAACAACCTGATGTTGGTTGTTGGAGTTTTACGTCCTGGCAACATCTAAGGTCATATCAGGACAGGAAACAACCTGATCGCTGGGACCTATTTATGGTCCAATCAAGATTAAAGGGTTCGTTGGTCAAGCTATTATTGTTAGGGTCATTTAGCCCTAATGATCCTTCCAAGCTGTTACCGTGACACAGACCAGAGACTGCTTGCACAGTTTGATAGGCTTCTTCTATAACAAACAGAACTGAAATACACTTAGACTGATGATTCACTAACTATAAAGACAGATTACAAAGAACCAGTTCACAGCGATACAATTCTCCGAGGAAAGTCTCCTACTGCTCAGCGAGCAGTCGCTAACAGATCGGCCACCGATCGGCGATTGGTCAACGACCACCCCCACCCCCCGCCCTCCAAAACAGAACTCTGGTAGATCGTGGGATTCGAACCCTGGTCGAGTCAAACCATTGACTTAAAAATTGATACTTGTCACTTCCTAGCGAGGCACGAGGCAATATTAGGATAGGGCAATGACTGGTTGGCTGACTCTCAAGATAATGTGACTGAGTGGAAATATCAGGTCATGGTGCTGGTGGCCTGGTCTCCTGGTGGGGCTGCAGTATAAAATCGTCATGAGTGTGAACTTTCACAAGTCGGTCCCCGTCTTGATATAACCTTAGATGTTGCCAGGACGTAAAACTCCAACAACCAAGGAACCTACCGCTCGGCGACCGATCGCCAAGCAGTCGGTGACTGGTCGCTGAGTGGTTGGTGACCGATCGGCGACCCATCGGTGACCCATCAGTGACCCATCGGCGACCGGTCACCAACCCATGTTTTCCCGCCTTTTTCTGCTTCGGTCTTAAGGTCGTCTGCAACCTTGGGTTTTTTGGTCGCAAAGTGGTCGCAAATGATTGCAAGCCATAGTGTAACTGAGGCCTTAACATATGAGCACCAAACTGCAATACATGTTTAATACGTATGACGCTTCTCGCCGGCGCGCCATCAATGGGCAAAATCACTTTTAATCGTCGAGACATGTCAAACTTGTCGGTGTCAGAGCAATGTATTGGTAGCGTGTGCCCGACGTTGTGAGAAAAAAAAAAAAAGTTTGGTGCACCGTCCTGATATGACCTTTGATGTTGCTAGGATGTAAAACAACAACAAACAAACAAAGCAACAGTTTGGCACAACATGTGGGAACAATCCTCACGCTTGCGTGGCGTGTGCCTACCGTTCGCATAATGTTATTCCAGCACGTGTAATGTATCTCGACTTCCCCCTAACGTCGCCATAATGTTGTCACCCGCGTGTCATCGCACGTCGAAAGTTAAGCGCAAAACTTTCGACGTGCGATGACACGCGTGCTGACCCTCGTTGACCATCACCGTACCTCAAAGAATACCAACGCGTGCCTAATGCGCGCATAACCCTTCCTGACGTATCCCGACGTTGCGCCCAAAAATCACGTACGTCGACGTGCATTGCCGAGAAGCATCGTAATGTGACAGCACCATAAGCTTGGTGATATCGGATGAAATCTAGATAAACATCGGTTTATGCATTTTTCTGGGAGTTGGATCTTAATTGTACCTGCATGTTTTCCATTGAGTGGTGATGATTTATTACCATTGTTTGTCTAAGATTATATTATAAATGTGAATGAATATAACATCATCTTGGCAGAAGATCAGTGCCACGGTATTAAAAAAACACTCACTTATTCACAAAGCAAAATATCACCCCCCCCCCCACAAAGAAAATAACTGTAGTGCTAACAAACTGACTATAAACTTAAGAGGCAGTAATTACTGGAAATACCCAGCACCCACCAACTGACGGGATCCCGGAATAAAGGAATTGAGTTTGTTCGAATCCAGGCCGAGTCAAAGCAAAGACTTACAAACTTGATACTTATCGCTACCTTGCCCGGCGCGTGGCGCAGCTAGAATAGGGCAAGGACTGGCTTGCTCAGTTTCAGGATAATATGACTGAGTAGGATATCAGGTCACCGGTGCCGGAGGCAGACTCTCCCAGCGGGACAGCCATTTGAAGTCGCCATGAGTGTGCACCGTGGCAAGTCAGTACCCGTCCTGATATGACCTTAGATGTTGCTAGGATGCAAAACCCCATAATCATCCATTATTCAGATTACACATTACCTGTGTAATAAAACAAATTCGGATGCTCAGAAGTTTGCTTACATTGGTCGATGTGTGAGTTATACGTAAAGTTGCATAGTCCGATGATTTTGATTATCTGTAATTCTTTTGAGATAAATATAATAAACTGATTGTTATAACCTACCTTACTTTAGCTTGAAGTACATTTTAAAATGTTTAAATGGCTAAATTTGGAGATATTTGACGTATAAACATGATACATTAGTGTGTATAAGCAATGCCAAAACTCTGACATGATAAGGTCCTGCAGTAACATGTTTTTATTAAATTGACCTCGTATCCCCTTCTATGTGGCAATACATGCTCAATAAGTGCATTAGCATCTAATTTAAATATGTAGAATCATATCTATAAATAATTGTTTTGGTTTTGAAAATGTTCATGCTTCATCGGACTATGCAGCTTTAAATGCAACAGACGGGGATGGCCGAATGAGTTGAACGTCCGTCTCCCGTTCTGGTAGATCGTGGGTTCGAACCCTGGTCTAGTCAAACCAATGACTTAAAAATTGATACTTGTCGCTTCCTATCCTGGTGTTCGGCTTTATTAGGATAGGGCAAGGAGTAGTGGAAAGAGGAAGACCAGTCATCCACACTTGAAATTTCCCCTGCTTAAATCAACTAATCTACCCCCCCACCCAAAAAAAACCCTATAATTTGGCGTTTTAATTATTTTCCAGGGCGACATTTCTATGCGGGAAAATACCGGTGCAAATCTTATTGGCGCCTGCTAAGTGACAGCATACAGATGTAGGTGTTGTTATTATGAAGAAGCTGCAGTCGTAGTGTATGTACAAGAAGCCGGAGGATTACGTGGTTATGGGTTTAGTTTTAAACCCGCTGACTTCCTATGCACACTTGCACAGAGCTGATTTAGATTTAACGTGAATGGGGCGCCAAGCGTATTAAGCACTTCACTCCAACGTGTTGCTACAGTTTAAACAAATCCTACACATGAGTGAATAGCTGTGATGTTGTTTACTGACCAAACAAATGCTTGTTTGACTTCACTACCCAGTTCACTGGGTTGGTAATGGCATACATAGCACAATGTAGGTGTTACATGACCTGCTCCCACTGACCGCACAAGATGGCCGAATCGGTAAAGGCCCTGTCACATTACGGCGTATGGCGGGAGCGTATGGCGGCGTAGCGGCTTACGTCATATACGTCGCCATACGCCGCATACGCTACGCATACGCTACGCATACGCTACGCATACGCTACGCATACGCCGCCAGTGCCGCAACACGCCGGCGTATGTGAAGCCTATGATGCATACGCCGCCATACGCTTTCATAAATCCGTCCGTCCAAATTTTTTGTGCATGCTCAAAAAAACGCGACCTATGAGGGCGTATGGCCCATACTGTCAAAAAATGTCACAGCACGCTCCCATACGCTCCCATACGCTACGCATACGCTACGCATACGCTCTTCATACGCTCCTCATACGCTCAAACACACCCGAAAGTGGCACCCGATGGCGTACGTAGGTTTTCAATACGCTCCCGCCATACGCCGTAATGTGACAGCCCCTTAAGAGCGCTGGCTGGCTTCCCCATGTGGGAAAAGCAAAGGAAAGCTTCTTTTATTTACCGACATCTCTAGAGCGCATTGATTTCTATCATCGGCTATGGGATGTCAAACATATTGCCACTCTGACATATTTTTTTGAGGAAACCTGTTGCAGCCACATAGGCTGCTCTTTCCAAAAAGCAGCAAGGGGTCTTTGATATGCACTTTCCCACAAACAGGACAGAACATACCACAGCCTTTGTTGAACCAGTTTGGAACCATTGGTTGGAACGGTTAGTCAGTTAGTGGTGATTGCTTAACGCCGTGTCGGCAGCAAAGGCTATAATCACGGCGAAAACGAGGTTGGAACGGAAAATAGCCCAAACTGCAAATGGGTCTGCCCATCTGAGAGGTCATGGGTTCGAACACAGGCCGAGTTAAACAATGGCTTAAAGAAATAATACTTGTCACTACCTAGCTTGATGTCGGATATAAGTGAATTCGAGTTACTGAGTGTTTCAAAAAGCGCTAGAAATTTTTTTATTTAAAAGGAGATAGTTCATGTGACCACTTTTGTAGTGCTTATCAATTTGTTTGGTTGTTGGGGTTTTGCGTCCTAGCAACATCTGAAGTCATATCAGGACGGGGACCGATTTGTGACAGTGTACACTCATGGCGACTTTAGAGTGCTGCTGCACTGGGATACCATACCACCAGCACCATGACCTGATATCCCACTCAGTCACATTGTCCTGATACTGAGCTAACCAGTCCTTGGTTAGTTAGGAATGCCGACCACCAGACTAGGTAGCGTCAAGTAACACGTTGTGAGTCATTGGTTTGGCTCAACTGGGAATCAAACTGTCGACCTCCCGCACGGGAAGCATGCGCTCAACCGATCCGGCCACCCCTTCCGGTTAGTGGTTATCAAAGTACCTTAATCACACCTGTCATCTGTATTACTCATCACACCACTGTCCGCCCAACGACCACAATTATGCAGCTTCACACTTCACATAGCAGCCACCTCCTCACTACCACCACCTCACTACTACCGCCTCACTACCACCCACCTCACTACCACCCACCTCACTACCACCACCTCACTACTACCGCCTCACTACCACCCACCTCACTACCACCACCTCACTACTACCGCCTCACTACCACCACCTCACTACCACCACCTCACTACTACTGCCTCACTACCACCCACCTCACTACCACCACCTCACTACTACCGCCTCACTACCACCCACCTCACTACTTAGCCTCACTACCACCCCCTCACTACCACCACCTCACTTACGCCTCACTACACCCCACCTCACTACCACCACCTCACTACTACCGCCTCACTACCACCCACCTCACTACCACCACCTCACTACTACCGCCTCACTACCACCCACCTCACTACCACCACCTCACTACTACCGCCTCACTACCACCCACCTCACTACCACCACCTCATTACTACCGCCTCACTACTACTGCCTCCCTACCACCACCTCACTACTACATCACTACCACCACCTCACTATTACCGCCTCACTACCACCCACCTCACTACCACCACCTCACTACTACCGCCTCACTACCACCCACCTCACTACCACCACCTCACTACTACATCACTACCACCACCTCACTACCACCACCTCACTACTTCCACCTCACTACCACCCACCTCACTACCACCACCTCACTACTGCCGCCTCACTACCACCCACCTCACTACCACCACCTCACTACTACCGCCTCACTACCACCCACCTCATTACCACCACCTCACTACCACCGCCCCCCTACCACCCACCTCACTACCACCACCTCACTACTGCCGCCTCACTACCACCCACCTCACTACCACCACCTCAGTACTACCGCCTCGCTACCACCCATCTCATTACCACCACCTCACTACCACCCACCTTACAACCACCACTCAACTATCATCACTTCACTACCACCCACCTCAGTAACACCGACCTCCCTACCACGTACCTCACTACCACCCACCTCACTACAACCATGTCAGTACCACCGACCTCAATACCACCGGCCTCACTACCACCACCTAAATACCACCACCTCACTAACACCCACCTCACTACCCACCTCACTAGCACCTCCTCAGTACCACACACCTTACTACCATCCACCTCACTACCACCCACCTCACTACCACTCACCTCACTACCACCCACCTCACTACCACCATGTCACTACCACCCACCTCACTACCACCCACCTCACTACCCACCTCACTAGCCCCACCTCACTACCACACACCTTACTACCATCCACCACAATACCACCCACCTCACTACCACCCACATCACTACCACCCACCTCACTACCCACCTCACTAGCCCCACCTCACTACCACACACCTTACTACCATCCACCGCAATACCACCCACGTCACTACCACCCACATCACTACCACCCACCTAACTACCCACCTCACTAGACCCACCTCACTACCACACACCTTACTACCATCCACATCACTACCACCCACCTCACTACCCACCTCCTCACTACCACACACCTCACTACCACACACCTCACTACCACCCACCTCACTACCACCCACCTCACTACCACTCACCTCACTACCACCCACCTCACTACCACCATGTCACTACCACCAACCTCAATACCACCGCCCTCACTAGCACCACCTCACTAGCACCACCTCACTAGCATCACCTCACTAGCACCACCTCACTACTACCACCTCACTACCATTCACCTCACTACAACCTACCTTTCTACCACCCAGCTCACTACCATCACCTCACTACCACCACCTCACTACCACCACCTCACTACCACCACCTCATTAGCACCACCTCACTTCCACCACCTCACTACCACCCACCTCAGTACCACCCACCCCAGGACCACTACCCACCACCCTCCCACCCCTCATTGTACACTATCCAGTTCACCTGACTCTTTGTCTACCTTGGCACATACATAGCAAGAAGGCAGTCCGCTTCCTCCTCTCCAGCCTTTTCAGCACCCCTCTCCTCTCTCCTCCCCCTCATCACCCCTCCCCTGCCACTTCCCTCCCCTACCTCCCTCCCTCCCACCTCCCTCGGTCCCACCTCCCTACCTGCCTCCCTCGTCCCTCACCCCGTCCCGCCCCCGTCCCTCCCTTTCAACTCCCTCCCTTCCTCCCACCTCCCTCACTCCTACATCCCTCCCTCCGTCCCTTCCCCTCCTCTCACCTCCATCCTCCCTCCCACCTCCTCCCTCCCACGTCCCCCCTCCCCCTCCCCCTCCCTCCCACCTCCCTCGCTCCCACCTCCCTCCCACCTCCCTCCCACCCTCCCTCTCTCCTCCCCCCCCTCCCCTTCCCTCACTCCACACCTCCCTCCCACCTCCCCCCCTCCCTCCCACCTCCCTCACCCTTCCCTCTCTCCCCCCCCGCCGCCCTCACTCCCACTTCCCCTCCCCCTCCCCTCCCACCTCCCTCCCTCCCAACTCCCTCCTTTCCTCCCACATCCCTCCTTCCCACTCCCTTCCCTCCCACCCTCCCTCACTCCCACCTCCTTCCCCCCCTCACTCCCTCCCACCTCCCTCCCTATGCCTCCGTGTCCTGTGAGACATGCGGCTTGCGTTGCCCGCGGCAGTATTAGGCAGGTCGTCTCATCCGGCGGCCTGCCTCACTAAAGGCCCTGTCACACTACGACGCTTCCCGCGGCGCGCCGGCAACGCGCAAAATATTTGCAACCCGTCGAGAAACGTCAAACTTTTCGGCGTGTTGGGGGGGAAGTTGGACGGGCGGCAGCGTGTTGGTAGCGTGATAATAGCTTGTTATTAGCGCGCCGTCAACGGGTATAGACGTTGCGGGCGGGAAAGGCCTCCCTCCCTCCCTGTATCTGTGTGTGTGTCTCTGTGTCTATATGTGTGTCTCTGTGTCTATGTGTGTGGCTGTGTGGGTGTCTGTATGTGTGTGTGTCTCTGTGTATCTATGTGTGTGTCTATGTGTGTGTCTGTGTGTGTCTCTGTCTATGTGTGTGTCTGTGTGTGTGTCTCTGTGTCTCAGTGTGTGTATCTGTGTCTCTATGTGTGTCTCTGTGTGTATCTCTCTGTGTTTGTGTGTGTCTCTGTGTATGTGTGGGTGTCTCTGTGTGTGTATTTGTGTCTGTGTGTGTCTCTGTGTCCCTGCATGTGTCTCTTTGTTTATATGTGTGTCTGTGTGTGTCTCTGTGTGTGTCTCTGTATGTGTCTCTGTGTCTGTGTGTGTGTGTCTCTGTGTTTCTGTGTATGTCTGTGTGTGTCTATGTGTCTCTGTCTCTATGTGTGTCTGTGTGTGTCTCTGTTTGTGTGTGTCTCTGTGTGTGTCTCTGTGTGTCTCTGTGTATGTGTGTCTCTGTCTCTGTGTGTGTCTCTGTGTGTGTCTCTGTGTATATGTGTGTGTCTCTTTTGTCTGTGTGTGTATGTGTGTGTCTCTATGTGTGTCTGTGTCTGTGTGTTTCTCTGTGTGTCTCTGTGTAAGTGTGTGTGTCTCTGTGTCTGTGTGTGTGTCTCTTTGTCTCTGTGTGTGTCTCTGTGTGTGTCTCTCTGTGTGTCTATGTGTGTCTCTGTGTGGGAGGGATGGGGGGGGGAGAGGGAGAGAGAGAGAGGGAGGAGAGGAGGGGGAGGGAGGGAGGGAGAGTGTCTGGGTGCTCTCGCAGAGACACAAACACACAGACACTCCCCACAACACACAGAGACACACACAGACACATACACACACACATACACACACAGAGACACACACAGAGACACACACAGAGACAAAGAGACACACACAGAGACACAGAGACACACACACTTACACAGAGACACACAGAGAAACACACAAACACAGACACACATAGAGACACACACATACACACACAGACAAAAGAGACACACATATACACAGAGATACACACAGACACACACAGAGACACACACAGAGACAGAGACACAAAGAAAGAGACACACACAGAGACACACACATAGACACAGAGACACACAAAGACAGAGAGACACACACAGACACACACATAGAGACACAGAGACAGAGACACACAGAGACACACACATAGACACAGAGTCAGAGACACACACAGAGACAGAGAGACACACACACAGACACAGAAACACACACACAGTCACAGAGAAACACACACAAAGACACAGATACACATAGAGAGACACAGAGAGACACACACAGAGACACACACAGAGACAGAGGCACAAAGACACAGAGACGCACAGAGACACACACAGAGACACACACAGACAGAGACACACACAGACACACATAGAGACAGAGACACATAGACACACACACAGACACACACAGAAACACAGAGACACACACACATACACAGAGACACATACAGAGACACACACAGAGACACACACAGACACACACATAAACAAAGAGACACATGCAGAGACACAGAGACACATACATACACAAATACACACACAGAGACACCCACACATACACAGAGACACACACAAACACAGAGAGACACACACAGAGACACACCTAGAGACACATATACACACACTGAGACACAGAGACACACACACACAGACACACACATAGACACAGAGAGACACATACAGACACAGAGACATACACACACATACACATAGACACACACAGACACAGATACACACACACAGTCACAGAGACACACACACAAAGACACAGATACACACACAGAGACAGAGACACACACACAGAGAGACACATAGACACAGAGACACACACCGACACACACACTGACACACACAGACACGCGCAGACACAGAGACACACACACAGACACACACACACATACACACACACGGACACAGAGATACACACAGAGACACACACAGAGACAAACACCGAGACACAGAGACACACACAGACATAGAGACACACACATACACACAGAGACACACGCACACATATACAGAAAGACACACACACAGACACAGATACACACACAGAGACACAGATACACACACAGAGACACAGAGACACACACAGACACAGAGACACACACAGAGACACAGAGACACACACACACAGACACACACAGTAACATGCGAGCAACGCGCTGGTAACGTGTGTCCACGTGCTGCAAACGCGCCCGTCGCGCCCGTAACGTGGGTCCACGTCATGCCAACGCGCCGGTAACGCGCGATCCAAGACGTTGGGGTGCGTCGGCGCGCGTCGAAAGTTTTGTGCATGCACAAAACCTTGACGCGGCCCGACGCGGCCCGACGCGCGCTGACGCGTCCATTCACACGTTGCTATGTACCGACGCGCCGGTAACGCGCCGGTAACGCGCCGGTAACGCGCCGGTAACGTTCCGGACGTGTACCGACGGTTCGCCCAAAAGTGCAACACGTCGGCACGCGTCGAAGCGCGTTCGTGAGAAACGTCGTAGTGTGACAGGGCCTTAAGCCTCCCAGTGATATCAGACATTCTCCAATCTATACAGCGCACACGACCCGTCTAGTTAGTTCAAGTCGCGCACCGTGCCGATGGGCTAATTGCGCGAGTTATGGCTATCGTCAGTCCGCACTATGGTTGGTGTATGTGGATATGATTAATTTGATTAATTGCGCCTTATTTTCTGTAATTTAATCAGTATATTGATCGATTTGTACTGCGGACATTTATATCAAAGACTTTCTGGTTCCGCTTCTAAAGAAGATGTACTGAAGAGCTCATCTTTACCTCCGGGCGTTCATTATTATTATATATATTATGTATGTATATGTAGATATATATATGTATATCTATATGTATATCTATAACTTATAAGTATATATTATAAGTATATACATATGTATATATATATATATCTGTATGTATATCTATATGTATATCTTAATATCTATATGTATATATCTATATGTATATCTATATGTATATCTATATACATATCTTTATGTATATCTATATGCATATCTTTATGCATATCTGTATGTACATCTGTATGTATACATATGTATATATCTATATGTATATCTATACGTATACCTATATGTATATTTACAGTAAAACCTCTTTAAATCGACCGACCATGGGACCGACTTTAAATGGTCCATTTAGGGAAGTGGTCAGTTCAGGAAATGTTTTTTTCATCATTACAATGGTATTGTATGGGCAATCATTTTGGACCCAAATAAAGCGGACGATATAGGGGAGTGGTCGATCTGTAAAGGCGGTCAGTTAGAGAGGTTTCACTGTATATATATATATATATCTGTATATGTAAGATTATATATGTATATCTATATGTACATACAGTAAAATCTCTCTAACCGACCACCTCCACAGATCGACCATCCCCTATATCAATCGCTGTATTTGGGTCCAAACGATTGCCAAAACAATACCATTGTAACAATGAAAAAACTCCCTAAACCGACCACCTCCCTAAATGGACCATTTAAGGTTGGTCCCATTGTCGGTCGATTTAGAGAGGTTTTACTGTATATGCATATGCGCAGTAGTTAATTTGTGAGATATAATAACAGCATATAAGGGCCATGTTCACTGCGGTCATGCCTGTCTTGCTCAATCAATCAATCAATAGTTCCATCCTCTAGTCGAGGGTTGGATGCAATGGTTCTCCACTTGTCCCGATGGTGTGCTGTTCTGATAGACTGTGAATACTTCAAGCCTGTCCACTGTGAAATATTTGTAAACCATGGTGTTCTTGGTCTCCCTCTGCTGCCATTCACCTTCCCTTCCAACAATGCTACAGGTGCTATTTATAGCCCTTTGCTTTATCTATGCATTGAGTCCTAATTATGTTCCCCTGTGACGTGGCGTAAGCCTGGGGAAAGCGTCACAGTGCGATTTGCCCATCCGCCATGACAGCTCGATTGGCGCTAGGCTACATGGGATTTCCGGCTGAGGCGTAATGCATGCAGCGCAGGCGCAGAAAGGGAAAAGAACACACAACCAAGATATTGGTGCATATTTCCCTATCCTAGCAATGCCGAATGTCAGACAAGTATCAGTTTAGTAAGTCTTTGTTTTGACTCAGCCTGTCGTGGCGCAATGTTGGTGACCAGTAGACCTGTGTGATGGACCCGCCTAAATCCACATCCTTTCTGAAGAGATCGATAAATAAAAAATAACGCAAATTTAATAATAATAGAGCGATCCTGCCAGCGGGATTCATTCTCAGGCACTGTACAATACGACCAGCTAGGATGTGTTTCTAAGCTGGTTTAAATAATTGTTGAAAGATGCAGAAATTTCATCTCTGTCTACAGAGAAGTGACCAGGCAGGATGGCCGAATGATTTGAGCGTCCAGGTCCAGTTTTGGTAACCCACGGGTTCGAACTCTAGTCAAATCAAACCAATGACTTACAAATTGATACTTGTCACTTCCTAGCTAGCCGCTTCACATTATTAGGATAAGGCAAGGACTGATTGGCTCGGTGTCAGGATAATGTGACTGAGTGGAATATCAGGTCATGGTGCTGGCTGCCTGATCTCCTAGTGGGGCAGCATTATAACGTCGCCACAAGTGTGCACTGTCACAAATCGGTACCCGTCCTAATATGACCTTGAATGTTGCCAGGACTTAAAACTCTAACAACCAACCAATGTATATATATATATACTTATATATATATATATACTTATATAGCAAATGTGATACAAAAAAGGCCAACTATAACAAATGCTAATTAAAGTGATGAATTGCCATTCCTCCACGGTTGGTTGTTACGTGCAGCACCTCCCGACTGCCACGCCACCAGGATGCTGCGCATGCGCAGTAGCTAGGGGAGAGATTGATAGCCGGGTACCCTACCCAACACAAAGGTTATATCGAGCGTCGGGCTGCTCTCAGCTGAGAACTAATTATATGTAAGATATGTTTAAATACTGGTACCATAGGAGGGTGAACTGACCTCGCCAGGTCAGGAGCCACTCGGACAGGTAAGTTTGCGGAGGTCGATTGGTTGGTTGTTGGAGGTTTACATCCTGGCAACATCTAAGGTCATATCAGGACAAGTACCGGCTTGTGACAGTGTGCACTGATGGTGACTTTATAGTGCTGCCCTACTGATGAATCAGGCTGATGCCACCATGACCTGATATCCCACTCAGTCATATTATCCTGACACTGAGCTGAGCAGTGCTGGCCCTATCCTAGTGATGCCTAGCGCCAGGCTAGGAAGTGACAATTATCAATGGTCATTGGTTTGACTCGACCGGGAACTGAACTCCTGATCTCCGACACGTGAGCCCCGCGCTCTCCCGATTCGGCCAGCGTGCCCGGTACGTAGGTCGACCTGACACTGTAGGACGCGCCAGTGGCTGAATGAGTAAGAGCACAAACTTCCCATATGGAAGGTCAGGAGTTTGAATCTCAGGTGAGTCAAGCCAATGACTTACACAATTGATAATTGTCGCTATCTAGCTTGGTGCTCGGCATTACTAAGGTAGGACAAGGACTGGTTTGCTCAGTACATGTATCATGATTATGTGACTCAGTGGGAAATCGAGTCAGTGGGTCAGCACTATAAAGCCACTATGAGTTTACTATATCAGAAGTTGGTACTCATCCTGGTATGATTTTAAATGTTGCCAGGAAGTAAAACAAATCAACAAACAAACTATAGGAGGCTGTCATGACCTCATCAGGTAAGGAGCAACATGGGTCAACCATTCGAAAGACATGATTCCAAAAGGACAAAGGTATTAGGCTGCACTAAACTTACAAGGCTTGGAGTTACATGAATATGTAAGTATCAGTAGGTTTATTGCTTCAGGCAGTCTAGGTAGACCAATGGTTAGAAGACTCACCTAAAAATCGTAGGATTGTGGGTTCGAGTCCCATTCTTGACATTTTGTCCCATTTGTTCATGTGTTGTGACATTTTGTTCCACAACCAATGATTAAACCTGCTCCAGCAAATACAAAGTTTTTCGCACTGTTATCATTGTGTTTGATTTGGCGGGAACGACATGACATGCCCCCACCCCCCTTGCTGTTACGCTTTCACCTCACTCTCGGGTGGATGGATGGATCAAACCATCCGTCCACCTGATTAGTTTGTTGACTTTCACACCTTTTATTCCGGATATAAGCCAGTCGACTGGCGTTCTCCTCACTTCTTGGCGAGCCAGCAAAGCACACACCATTCTTCTCCACTGATATCTTCCACCCACCCACCCACCCACACTACGAACTGATGACGGTGGGCCCAGATAAGTTCAACTAAATGTAGGATCTAATGAGGACCCGTAATAAGATTATTCCCATTAAGCACCTTTCAAGGCTTTACTTGTGTGAACCCCAAATTAAGCTTTATTGAGCCTTGTATGACCTACTGCCTTCTCCACTGACTGGCTCCAACTCTCCTCCAAGCCCCCCCCCCCCCCCCACCTCTCCATGGTAGTGTAAGGCATTTCTTTAATGCTGAATTACATAATGAACAGAGTGAATGCTTCAATAGTGTCCGCCCAAACAATGCAATTCAGAAGGCTAGAAGTGGAAGTCACATATGAATAATAGGAAACTAACTATGAGGACAGGTTGGGTGTTTGCTTTCTGGAACAGTGCTTGCATAATGGATCCATTGCCTACAACCCTTTTAGAAGGCGTTAACTTTCATGGGCGAGATGGGCGGGATATTAGTAAATTTACCTAATTTTATTTCATTTTTAATACTAAAATACAATCAAACCTCATTTAGCGCTCTAAATACTTTTAAAAAGTGGTCTCTATGCAAATCAGCGCTGTATGGGATTATTATAGGATATCATAAATAGACATTCATCTTTGTACAAATATTCCGATAAATATAGCATACTAAGCTGGCATTATTAGGATAACACAAGAACCAATGTATTAAATAATATTGTAATGTAGTGAAGGAATTGTGAATATAATGGATGAGTAGGAAAATCGGCCTCAATAGTCGATTGTGTTATAGTTAGACGGGCCCCCATGTGTGCATGGACGAGAGCAGCAGAACGAACCTAGGTTTGATTCCCGTTTATTGAATAGATGTTAATTAGGAACTCTGATTCTATCTCCCATGTATAGGGGGTGGAGAGACGTGGTTACCGTCTTCCTATTGGCTAGTAGGCTGTGAAGGTGAATAAATGAGTGCTGTAGCGAATTAGCGCCAAGCGGTGTAGCACTGAGTGAACTATGTATTTATAGACATGTATTTATGGACATTATTTTCTATACGCATCTCGAGAATGTTATATATGTGTTAAGTATAATTAAGACCAGTTTATTCATTTCAAAGAACAGTATGTTGGAAATATACCCATGAGCAAATATGAATGTAAGGCAGCAGTGTTTATCAAGATCTGTCCATTATATTTATAAGCTGTTGTCATCTCACACATTAAAGTAAAACTAGTCAACAGCTTTGATGATCCTGTTAGTTAGTGACATGATGAAGGTCGTTCCTTCGTTGGTAGGTAGGTACCTGTCTGTATGCATTACACTGCAGGCCGCACCTGTCTAGGGTCATTCCACATCACCCTGCCTCAAGCATTAAGTGTGCATTGTAGACGATTTTCGCCATCTGACGGCAGTTGCAAGAACTAATTTTGTGGGTTTGACTTCAGAACTCATTTATTAGACAGCACTTAAGATTACAGGAAAATAGAATAGTAGTAATGCAAAATGTACTTTAATTTATTTATAAAGAACCTCTCTGAAGCTGACTATTGACTTGAACTTGCACACTACCTATACTCCTTGATTTAATAAATTCCCATACCATGAAGTTCCTTGTCGTGTTGTGAATTAGGGTTTCACCGCTTAGTCTTAGTAACTTGTAAAGTCATGTTATTCACACCATTCATTCACACCATCCTGACACTAAGCCGACTAATCATTGCCATATCCTGGTAATGCCGAATATCAGACAAGTTAGCAGAAACTATGCATTTGGTAAGTCTTCGGTTTGACTCGGCCTGTAGTTGTGCTATATTACTGACTGTGTGATGGACCCAGCTCAATCCACATTCTTTCCAAAGGAACCCGACTCTAAGATTCTCAGACTCATTTGAACAGAAGAAAGCAATAGGGATTAATGCTGCATAGTCTGATGAAGCATCAAATTTTCAAAACCTAACCAATTCACCCTATTCACGCCGAGGCCATATTGAAATCAGGCCGAGGGCACTTACGCGTCTGCGAGGCGCCGCTGTATGTAAAGTAATGTGAATACTTTTTTGTCGACCAAAACCTCTCGAAATCACTCAAATTTGAGGGTATTCATTTTTGAAAGTAACATATTCATCTTTGCATAGCTGTTTTCTATCTATTGGCCAATGTTCACGAAGATTGGGTGACCCTTGCATGGTGATTTTTTCCATTTTTTAACTACAATGTGACTGTCAACTTCAAGTCTGCATAGTTATGATGGTATCATGTAATGCAGCACTGTCAGCATAGCTATCTGTGCAACACAGTTAAACAACTAGTCTTAGTAATTACAAATTAATAAAAGCTTTAAAAGGGTTCAAATATATTTTTTAAATATATCTATATTAAGAAAGTTATGCAATTTTGAATTTAAGAAAAGATTGGCAGCCAAGGTGAGTGACTTTCTTGACATTGCCTACTGAAATGCATCTGATCATCACTCAATCTTCATGAAATTTGACCAATAAATAGAAAAAAGGTAAGCAGAAATGATTATGATAGTTTCAAAAGTTAATATCTTCAAATTTTACTCCTTTAATTTCTGTAGTAGTTCATACACATTGGCACACAGTAGTGTCTTCTGGCCATTTCCAATACCGACGCTTACTCAGCCTCGTTCTGATGCCTAATTAGGTCGTACATGAATAGGCTGAATAATGGAGATTTGATCATACATGTCTACATTAGAGACTGATGCACTTATTAAACTTTTGTTGCACCTAGAAGGGACTACTGAAGCAATTTAATACAAGGTGTTACTGCTACAGCCAATGGTGTCTGAGTTTTGGCATGCTTGCCAAAGCTAATTTGACATCTTTGCACTTCAAATATCTCAGAGCATAGCCATTTAAGATCAAAGTTACTTTAAGGTTAAGTAAGGTTTATTATAATGATCAATTTAGTATGTTTATCTCAGAAAGATGGTGTGATGGGGGCTTAACGTAGCTTTGCACATTTTCTCTTTCAAATATAGATCTCCGTGACATCTGGAATATTTATATTTGTGGGAGAAGAGGACTCAGGACATTATTTAGAGTAAGCTGCGCGAAGCTCTCTCCTCTATCCTCTAGTTTATCTCTGACTGGTAAGGATGTCTATTTTCATAAGAGCTACATATAAATATAAAATAATTAATGCGACCTTGCTATCAACTGTCTATGTCACAGTTATCTTGTTGTTGAAACTGTTGGCTAATGAACTGTATGAAGCATACACCATCTATCACTGTAGTTGTTTATTGGAGTTTTGCGTCCTAGCAACAGACCATATACCAAGCTTTCTAATGTTCTGTTTGTTGAAGGAGAAAACCATTAATTATATATATACATATTTGAAATACTGACTAGAACCTCTGCTCTATCGGGCGGGATGGCTGAATGAGTAGAGCGCTCACCTCCCACTAAGTATTACTAAGATAAGGAAAGGCACAGGGCAATCGATGAAGAAAGAATGTTTATAGATAGGGGATGGATTTGGGGTAACGGCAGGGAGATCACCCACTATAGACATGCTGATCAAGTCACCCATGCCATATTTTATGACAAAATTATATTAAATCTACTTTTACAAAAAAGGAGTAGTGGAATTTATATTCTTTTTACGCTTCAAATGTCTTTCCTTTAACCAACACATGTCAAATAAGCCTACCATATATGTCCCAATAGAAGTACGCTACCCAATAGAAGCACACCCCTCATTTCAAGATTGAAAGCACAAACAAATTTACTATCATATTCAGACTGAAGGCACATAAAATAAGACAATCCCACTTTTTTCAAAGCCATGACAAAAACAAATAAAAATGTATGATCATATTCAGACTGAATACACATAAAATAAGACAATCCCACTTTATGAAATTCTTTAACTTTGAATAGATGTGCATCCATGTGTCTGCACTCACGCAGTGCGCGTCTATTGGGATATATACGGTAACCGGGAATAACAAACACATCACCACTTAGTTTAATCAACACGTGTCAAAAAGGCAAACAAAGAATAACAAAACAACATAAAATAAGCAATAATAACAACTTATGGCTACTGGTCAACTTATGCTAAGAATTCTGGTTATTCATTGACGCAATGAATCAAACAATTTCAGGTTTTCATTATTGGAAAACACAGAGTAAAAATGTGTAGAACAGGAAAGGTTTCTTTATAGTCTTTTTTTTGTGATTGTTTGTTTATTCTGCTCATAACAGTTAAGTGCATGCACTTGATTTTGCCGCTATACCATAGTGGTCATAATCCACATGGATTGATCTCCTTTATCAACAATTTCAATAAAGTTGATAAAGCTATATACACGACAGCCTCTCCCCAATAACCTGCCTAAATTTGTGGGTTTTTTTTGTCTTCTCCTGTTGCTGGGGAGGAGGAAGCTTCCTTGAATTAGAGGATGCTGAGATTAACGCCGGGTAAGCCATCTCACCCTGCCTCCTCATCTGAGCCTCTATGCCTCCACCTATGGCTCCTGTTGCCGGTCGTCTAGACATGAAGAGGAAGCTGATTAAAGCAGATGAGCTCTCTTCATCTCCTCACTGCCTCAGACCAAACACACTGTTCTCCAGGCGCATGTAGGCCAAAGACCCTATCATACTAAGACGGCTCACTCCCTATCGCTCCCATGGTAATATGAATTTTGCAGTGCCACCTTGTGGTGGGTTTGATCAGACGGCTGCTGGTTGGTGTTTCACATGTAAACACACACAATTATATTATACATGAGATAGGTAAGTATGAATACACATCAATATGAAATTGCTATGAACAAATACACATCATCATCCGCATCATCATCATCATCGCCGTCATCACACATCTTTCACATTCATATATACATTTATACATATAATATAGCACCTGTTTAACCAAGAGAACAGCCAGCGCACCAAGTGGTGGGTTTGATCATTTTGATTACACAGTACAGGCTGAGTGAGCCGTCTTAGTATTATAGGGTCTTTGTGTAGGCTTAAAGTTGCATAGTCCGATGGTTTTGAGTTTCTGACATTTTTCTGAGATAAATATATTAAATTGATCATTATAATCTACCTGACTTTAGTTTGAAGTAACTTTTAATTGAAATGGCTACCTTTTGAGATATTTGAAATTCAAACATGTGAAAAGAATTTTGGCAAGCACACCAAAACTATGATACCATAGGTTTCTGCAGTAACAAGTTCTATTAAATCGACTCAGTATTCCCTTCTATGTGGCAACAAATACTTAAAGCTGCATAGTCCGATGAAAACATCAAATTTTCAAAACTAAAACAATTATCTAGATTTGATTCTACATATCTAACTTAGATAGTGAAGCACTTATTAAACATTTGTTACCACATAGAAGGGAATACTGAGGCAATTTAATAGAAATTGTTACTATAGAAGCCTATGGTGTCCGAGTTTTGGCATGCTTGCCGAAATTAATTTGGTATGTTTGGACTTTAAATATCTCAAAAGTTAATCAGTTAAAATAAATGTTAATTCACCTGAACTAAAGTGGATTATAATGACCAACCTAATATAGTTATCCCAGAAAATTACAGAAACCCCAAACCATCGGACTATGCAACTTTAATAAGTGCACCAGTATCTAAGTTAGATATGTAGAATCAATTCTAGATAATTGTTTTGATTTTGAAAATTTGATGCTTCATCGGAAATAGGTATATATATTTTGAGATATTTCTTTTAAAAAGAAAAAGGAAGAAGTGCTTAAAGACAATTCTAAACCCATGTGATACATATTCACTGAATGCATGATACTTTTATTGGACTGAATGTGTACACAGTTACTACTACAACTGATATTTCATTTATAAAATGTATGGTACTTTTGGTAACAAACAGGATTTGTATGCAGTCACTATTACAACTGATAGTAGTTTCATTTATGCACGATACCTCTATTGGACTGGATTTGTACACAGTTAGTACTACAGCTGATACTTCATTATAAAATGTATAATACTTTTAGTAACAAAAGAGGATTTGCATGCAGTCACTATTACAACTGATTGTAGTATCATTTATGTATTAAGGAGTTGTACTGTATGGCCGGAAGACCAGTGCTCTGGCGCTGACAAGAGATATTTTTCGATGAATAAATACTTGAAGAACAAAAAATCGGTCTATGCAGCTTTAAATTGTTGTGCGGATCATGAATTATAGACTATGGTGAAATATAGCACGATTCTACAACCTCCTCAGCCGACGACGGTGAAATATTGCACGATTCTACCACCTCCTCACCCAACCACGGTGAAATATAGCATGATTCTACAGCCTCCTCACCTGACCATGGTATAATATAGCACAATTCTACAGCATCCTCACCCAACCATGGTGAAATATTGCACAATTCTACCACCTCCTCCCCCAACCATGGTGAAATATAGCACGATTCTACCACCTCTTCACCTGACCATGGTATAATATAGCACGATTCTACCGCTTCCTCACCTGACCATGGTGAAATATAGCATGATTCTACCGCTTCCTCACCTGACCATGGTGAAATATAGCACGATTCCACAGCCTCCTCACCCTACCACGATCAAATATATCACGATTCTCCCACCTCCTCACCCAACCATGTTGAAATATAGCACGATTCTACTGCCTCCTAACCCGACCACGGTGAACTAGAGCACGATTCTATCGCCTTCTCACCCAACCATGGTGAAATATAGCACGATTCTACCGCTTCCTCACCTCACCATGGTAAAATATAGCATGATTCTACCGCTTCCTCACCTCACCATGGTGAAATATAGCACGATTCCACAGCCTCTTCACCCTACCACGATGAAATATAGCACGATCCTCCCACCTCCTCACCCGACCATGGTGAAATATAGCACGATTCTACTGCCTCCTAACCCGACCACGGTGAAATAGAGCACGATTCTATCGCCTTCTCACCCAACCATGGTGAAATATAGCACGATTCTACCGCCTCCTAACCCGACCACGGTGAAATATAGCACGATTCTACCGCCTCCTCACCCGGCCACGGTGAAATATAGCACGATTCTACCACCTCCTCACCCAACCATGGTGAAATATAGCACGATTCTACTACCTCCTAACCCGACGATGGGGAAATATAGCATGATTCTACCGCCTCCTAACTCGACCAACCCCCACCCCCGCCTGATGTTTTTGGGAGAATAAATATCAATAGTCTACTAATACCCAAAAGGATGTGTGATGAATGTGATGATTTATGATAAATAGTGATTGACATAGCTTCCCCCCCCCCCCCCCCGCCATTTTCTTCTTTTTAAGTTTGGGGTTGGGGGTGGGTTACAATTCGCTGATTAAGCAAGGGGAATTTCAATTGCAGACAATTGGTTTTCCACATTTCACTGCTCCTTGTCTTATCCTGGTAATATAATGTCAAGCCCCAGTCTAGTGACGAGCATCTAGTGATCAGCATCACAATCTAGTGACGAGCATCTAGTGACAAGCATCACACATCTAGTGACAAGCATCTAGTGATAATCATCTAGTGACAAGCATCACACATCTATTGACAAGCATCTAGTGACACACATCACACATCTAGTGACAAGCATCTAGTGACACACATCACGCATCTAGTGACAGTCACCTCGTGACAAGTATCACACATCTAGTGACAAGCATCTAGTGACAAGCATCACACATCTAGTGACAAGCATCTAGTGATAATCATCGAGTGACAAACATCACACATCTAGTGACAATCATCTAGTAACAAGCATCACACATCTTGTGACAAGCGTCTAGTAACACGCATCACACATCTAGTGACACGCATCTAGGAACAAGCATTACACATCTAGTGACAAACATCTAGTGACAAGTATCACACATCTAGTGACAAGCATCTAGTGACAAGTATCACACATCTAGTGACAAGCATCTAGTGATACACATCACAAATCTACTGACAAACATCACTCATCTAGTTACAAGCATCTAGTGACAAGCATCACACATCTAGTGACAAGCATCACACATCTAGTGACAACCATCTAGTGACAAGCATCACCCATCTAGTGACACACATCACACATCTAGTGACAAGCATCTAGTGACAAGCATCACACATCTAGTGACAAGCATCTAGTGAGAAGTTGGTTTGACTCTGCCAGGGATTGAACCCATGACCTGCAACACACGAAGCTAACACTCTACTCATTCAGCCATCCCTATTTACATTTTACACACGATCAATTTTGTAACTTTTTAGTATGACTCGACCGATGATCGAACCCCATGACCTACCGCACAGGAAGGAGCTGCTGAACCCATTTGACGATCTGGTATATCTGAAGGTAGTTTACAATTTGTTGATTATAGTGCCATACACATTGATAGCGCTAATTACTTAAGTAGGCTCCAACATAAGACCTCAGTCACACTAGGCTGGGAATCATTTTGCGACAACTTACGACCAAAAAAATCCCATATCAATTGGCAACCTGCTCAACCAAAGCCAAAAGACGGGGACAAAGGGTTTCCGAAAACCAGGGAAGACTAGTTTGTGATCAATCGCTGATTGAATGGCGATCACTTGGGGATTCGTTGGTAATCAGTCGGTGATTGGTTGGCGAGTGGTCAGGGACTGGTTGGGGATTGATTTGCGACTGGTTTGTGACCAATCGACCTTCAATTGCAGATCAGTTGCAAATCAGTCCCTGACCAATCGACGACTAATTACCAATCGATCGCTGGCTATCGCTAACCATTTGCCAACCGATCGCCAACCACTCGCCAAATGATCACCAACTGATTGCCCAGTAGTCGGAGGTGCTTGGGAGCGGTGCCAGGGTCAGCGATCAGTTGGTTATGGTTCCCGACTGATTTTCAACCTATGAAAATGATTGGCGACCTCATGGTGACCATTTAGTCACAAGAAGGTTTTGGTGCAACATCTGCAACCTCTAAATGTCCTTGGAGTCAAAAGGGTCACCAGGTCAGCGACCAGAGAGGACCAAATAGACTTTTTTGCGACCTCTTGCGACCACTCAGGTTTTTTTGTCACAAGTGGTCGCGAAGTGGTCGCCGGCAAAGTGTGACTGGGGTCTTAGGTAAGACTTATTGGATATTATTACTAAAAAGGACTAGGGAATTGACTGGTTTAGCCTTATTAACGTCACCTTCATACAGGTGATAGCCCTGTCACACTACAACGCATCGCACAAGTGTGCGCCAATGTAGGTGATTGTGTGCCAATCCGTCAGTGTATGTCGATATGTGTTACTCGAATGTTATGCATTCGCTATGCTTATGTTGGTATATGTCAATGTACATCGATGTTCATTGTTATATGGCATCGCTCATCAAGGGGTCATGAAAGTTTTGTGCATGCACAAAACTTTCGACATTTGACAATGTGTGGCTTTTACATCAGGCGTACATTATGTATACATTAGACATATGTTGATGTAGGTTAGACATACGTTAGACAAACATTGTTCATACATAGCACTACCTTGACCTACATCAGTCGGACAGAGAGCCAGTGGAAAAGTATAGTCTGCGTATTGACAACATATTGACAATGTATGGATAGTGTATGTCTAATGTATGTATAACGTACGTTTTGTGTTTCTCCACCATGTCTTGACATAAGTAACATATAACGTGTGTCAGTCATACGTTCTGCATACTTTCGTCATACATTCAGCATGTTGTGTATACAGTATGGATATGCTACACATACGATGGCCATACGCTAGCAATAGGTCGGACATACATTCTGCATACGTTCATTACGTTGTGTATACAGTATGTATACGTCAAGCTTTGCGCCCCACGCCGAAAGGTTTGATGCATCTCGACGTTTGATACTTGATAGTGATTTTATCAGTTGGCCATGTGCTTGCATGATGCATATGTAATGTGAGAGGGCCATAAGTGAACTACTAGCACTACATATCCAAGTCAAAGTCGTGACCACGCGGGATGGCCGAATGAGTTGAATGTCCGTCTCCCGCTTTGGTAGATCGTGGGATTCAAACCCATAGGTTCGAACCCTAGTCCAGTCCAACCAATGACTTAAAAAATTGATACTTATCGCTTCCTAGCCAGGGACTCGGCATCCTTAGGATAGGGTATGGCTGTTTGGCTCAGTGTCAGGATTATATGACTGAGTGAGATATCAGGTCAGAGTGCTGGCAGCCTGTTCTCCCAGTGGAACAGCAACTAGTTCTTGTCCTAATACTCCTATCCTAGTGCATATCAAAATACCAGACACCATAAACTTAGGTAATAACAGATTCTATTAAATTGACTTAATATTCCCTTTTGATACAATAACAGATATGCTTAATAAGTGCCCTAGTGTCTATCTTATCTATCATAAGTGTTTTGGTTTTAAGAACTTGATGACCAGACGCGGTGGCCGAATCGGTAAAGCGCAGAGTTCCTGTGCGGAAGGTCAGGACTTCGAATCCCAGCCGAGTCAAACCGATGACTTATAAAATCGATGCTTGTTGCTACCTAGCCTGGCACTCGGCATTAATTGGATAGGACAAGGACTGGTTAACATATTATCAGGATAATGTGATTGTATGGGATATCGGGTCATGGTGCCTACAGCATGGCTTCCCAGTGGGAGAGTGCTATGAAGTCAACGTGAGTGCACACAGTCACAAGTCGGTACCCATCCGGATATGACCTTTGATCTTGCTAGGATGTCAAAACTAAAAAAAAAAAAAAAAATATTCTTCCATTCTTCTGATTGCTTCCATTGGACTATGCAGCTTTAACCTACCAGGGTTACTGACACCGACTTTGGTTCTGCTGACTAAGCAAATTTGTGCTGGTCAACAACAAGCTACATGATGGTGTGAAGTTGTGTTTCCCAGTTCTCATATTATTAGCCCGAGAGAGGCGCCTTAGTAGCTTACTAATCTGATAAAGCTCCTTTTAGGCCTTAGCATATGTTGCCTATCGTGCAATCCCTACAATAAACTGACAGCTATGAAGTCATGGAAAGGTTGTTTGTTCGTTTAACGACCACCCAGGACAAAAAGTAAACATCGGCGCGATGCCCTGATCGGCAGAGCGCGAGCCTCACATGCGGAAGGTCGGGAGTTGGGTTCCCGGTCGAGTCAAACCGATGACTTTAAGATTGATACTTGTCACTTCCTAGCCTGGCACTCGGCATTAATAAGACAGGGAAAGGACTGGTTAGCTCAGCGTCAGGATAATGTGACTGAGCGGGATATCGGGTCACGGTGCCAGCATCATGATTTTCCAGTGGGGTAGCACTATAAAGTCGAAATGAGTGCGCAATGTCACAAGTTTGTACCCGTCCTGACATGACCTTAAATGTTGCCAGGATTTAGAACTCCAAAAACAAACCAACCCTCTTGTAAATTGACAGCTATAAAATCATGGGAAGTAGACTTCAGCAAATGCGGCTATTGTGTATGTTAGGTTATTGACATTACCAAATAAGGTTTGCTGTCTTTTCCCTCGCAATTTTATTTTATAATTATGAGTAAATACCAGACGCCGTGGCAGAATCGGAATGGGTAGAGCGCAGGCTTTCCATGTGCAAGGTCAGGAGTTTGAATCCCGCGCCGAGTCAAACCAATGGCTTATCAAATTGATACTTGTCGCTACCTAGCCTAGCGCTCAGCATTAATAGGATAGAACAAGGACTGGTTAGCACAGTATCAGGATTATGTGACTGTGTGGGGCCAGCCGAGTGAAACAAATGACTTATAAAATTGTTACATGTTGCTACCTGTCCTGGCGCTCAGCATTAATAGGATAGAACAATGTCTTCAGCGGCCCCTGTGACCAGTTATTTTTTAATGTGCTGACTTTTTTCTTCTTTTCATTTGAGTGTCCCTCCGATGACATGACACCCTCTATTGTCAGGACAGCGGTAGCCGATTCAGTAGGGAAATTATCAATACCCTATATCAATTGCCGTGAATAGGCCTTTTTGCTACCGACAGGGCATGAAAATCACTAATCAATCAATCAATCAACCCTGTATGAATCACATTCCAGGTGCTACACACAACACTACATAACCCCATTCAATCCAATATGACATATAAGTAAAGTGTTGACAATCGCAGGCTCATGGTGGATTCTACGACTGTGTAAGAGGCCTCAATGCCAAAACCATTGAAATATGAAACAACAATGGGTGGTAAAGCAGACTTTTAAAATATCTTTGTTCAGGTACAACAAATTAAATGCCTAAATGGTGATATAACTGATATCCATTGAAATCCCAATGAACTGACTGATATAACTTATATTGGGCTAGTAAGTCCCCTATCTTGTGTGTTTGAGTTTTAAATCCTAGCAACATCTAAGGTCATATCAGGACGGGTACAGACTTGTGACAGTGTGCACTCACTGTGACTTTATAGTACTGTCTGATTAAGAGACCGGGCCACCGGTAGCAATACTACCATGACCCAATATCCCACTCAGTCACATTTTATCCTGATACTGAGCTGACCAATCCTTGCCCGTTCCTAGTAATGCCGAGTGGCTGGCTAGGGAGCGACAATTCTGTATGTCATTGGTTTGACTAAGCCGAGATTCGAACCCCAAACCTTCCGCACGAGCATTCAGCGTTCTTACTGATTCTAGTACTGTATCCTGTGTCAGTCCGATGTCACTTTATGGTAATTTTGGTTCTATGTACGAAATACTTTTAAAATTCAGCTTCTGCTGATCAGAAAAGCTAAGGTTCGTATAATAAATTAATGTTTTATCGCCTTCATTTTTGTTTATATTCAACTGAACAGGGTGGCCTAGTGTGTAGGGCACCCGATTCCCATATCGAAGTATCAATTCCTGGCTGAGTCAAGCCAACGTCTTATAACATTGATAATTATCAAATTGATACTTATGGTTACCTTGCCTGATTCTCAGGATCACTAGGATAGTGCAAATACTTGTTACCACCTCAGTGTCAGGATACTGGTGCTGAATGGGATATTGGGTCATAGTGCCAATGGCTGGGCAGCATTGCAAAACCACCACCAGTGTGCATTGGGAGAAGACAGTACCTGTCCTGATATGACCTTACATCGTCCTGGGACGTAAACCCTAATAAACCAAATTATATGTATTACACAGGTATTTACCTTATATGTTGCTAGGATCTAACACCCCAAAGGGAACCACCTTTACCTATGGTGTAAACCTATCCTTTCATCCATTAGTGTTGCATATTTTAATTATCCTTTCACCCATTAGTGTTGCATATTTTAATATGCCAATGTTATCTATTACCAATGGAGCTATCTTTACCGAGTTTGTTTGTTTGTTGTTTTACGTCCTAGCAACATCTAAGGTCATATGAAGACCGGTACCGACTTGTGACAGTGCACACTCGTGACAACATGTATAGTGCTGTCCCATTGGGAGACCATGCCGCCAATGCCATGACCTGATATCCCACTCAGTCACATTATCCTGACACTGAGCCAACCAGTCCTTGCCATATCCTAATAATGCTGAGCGCCTGGCTAGGAAGGACAAGTGTCAATTTTTAAGTTATTGGTTTGACTCGACCGGGGTTCGAACCCACGATCCCACGATCTACCAACACGGGAGACGGACGCTCTAACTCATTCGGCCATCCCGTCTGGTCCTTTACCGAGTTAGTTCGGTGAGTTGCCACTACCCGGAACTGGCGCCCTCTTCGCGGTACACCAGGGGGCGGCACTCTCCACTCCAGCTTCTGCCTCCCTGCATACATCACCAACTATCATATACTGCCATACCATAATATTAACCAACAGTCAGTGGCGATTCAATTGTAAACAAACAAAAAATGTGTAATACCAAATTTAGTCGACGCGACGGTACAATACTTTTAAATAGGATTGTCAATGAAAAAATAACAAAGAACTCAGACTGCAGGCCCGATAAGTGCCTCAGGTACCTGACCACCTCTCACCCCATGGACTACAGGCGGTGGCCGAATCGGTAAGGCGCAGGTTTCCCGTGTAGAAGGTCGCGAGGTCGAATCCCAGCCGAATCAAACCGAGGACTTATCAAATTGATATGTGTCGCTACCTATCCTGGCGCTTGGCATTAATAGGATAGCGCAAGGACTGGTTAGCTCAGTATCAGGATAATATGACTGAGTGGAATATCGGGTCATGGTGCGGCAGTCCGATCTCCTAGTGGGGCAGCACTATAAAGTCACCATGAGTGTGCACTATCACAAGTGGGTACCCATCCTGATATGGCCTTAGATGCTGATAGGATGTAAAACAACAAAACAAGCAAACATCTCACCCCATGTCTTGACTTTCCCACACATCCCTGACTGATATTTCCCACCCACTCACCCACCCACCCTGCCACCTTCTTACACTGCCAGTCGTTGAGCATGCGGACCTGCGCAATCACCACCTTAACGAAGTAACACTCGAAGCAATTACGCTGATGCCTACGGGGCGCTTTAGCATACCTCAGACAGCGGGGTAAGTGACCAGGCGACCAGGTAACCAAGTGGCGAGGTAAATAAGAGTTTATTTCTGAGCAACTAACCTATTATATATATATATATATATTTATATATATATATATATATGAGACTGTCTCAAAAGGTGCTAAGCAATATGGGACAAAACTTTGTCCATTGTAACGATCAACATACTATCTGCTTATGCATTTGCTCAGGATAAACTGATTTGTTTTTTACATGGTGTTTCATAATCCCAATAGAATACATATTGATTTGAAGCAAATGTCCTTGTGTTTTCAGTGTAACCGTTTCTGTGCTGTTTTGTGTCAATCGTTACAATGGATAAACAAAACTTTGACTTTGACTTTGAGACAGGCTCATATATATATATATATATATATATATATATATATATATGTCTCTATAATCTATTATGGGAATATACACAAGGACACTACCACTTATCAGTTCTCTTCTATATATTACTTATTACCTACTATCCTACTGTTATAAGACTTAGTTCCTGCTTCTGCCACTATGGTGCCACCTGTGAGTGGCTCCTGGCCACCCTGATACCACCTGTGTCTGGTCACTACCAAATTCAGACTAGATAAAAGATTCACCCCATACAGTGGTGAAAACCAACCCATTAGAAAAGCTGGTGAAGAATTTTGACGTGCTGTGGTAAATTAACTGAGCTGGTCAATTCTTAATTTAATAAGCACAATATATTCTTTATGTATGTCTTCATATTTACCCGCTACTTTTGAGTTGGAAAATATAATAAAACATATACTTTAATGCAATTTAAAAGTGGAATCGATGGCGTTCTCTGGCCACCATCTTGTCTTTTTGCATTCTCTCCCATTTCAACAACTCTGTGCTGATATAAGTTACCATTTGACACTGGTGCCAGGCATTCTACTTCCTGTTCCATACTAAAGCTATTTTCGCCCATATTTAGACTATGTTGTTGTTCACCCCTGTACTGGAAGTACGGGTTGAATCTTTTATCTACATTCAGACCTGCTCAGATGGTCCCACACATGATACTCTTTCCGATAAGCAGCAAGGGGTCTTTTATATGCACTTTCCCATAGAGAGGACAGCACATACCACAGCCTTTCATAAACCAGTTGTGGACCACTGGTTGGAACGGAAAATAACCCAAACTGCAAATGTGTCCGCAGAGCTGGACCGATCCGATGGCTCACACCTCTCCTATATATATGTGTATGTATGCATACGCCATTCGATCCTTCAAGTATGCCATCGTGATTGTCAGAATAATTGTACAGTCCACAATTTGATGGATTTGTAACTTAACTCAGCCATGTGATTGTTTGGCCTTTACGGCCTAGCAACATGTAAGGTCATATCAGGACGGGCATCGATTTGTGACAGTGCGCACTTCAGCGAATCTTTATCTGTGACTCCCCACTAGTAGGAGACTAGGCCGCGGGCACCATGACCCGATATCCCATTCAGTAGCATTATTCTATTACTGAGGAAAACCAGTCCATGACCTGTTCTATTAATTCTGATCGTCAGGCTAGGTAGTGACAAGTATACATTTTGTCAGTCATCGATTTGACTCGGTCGGGGATCGAACCCACGACCTCCCGCCGGGAAATCCAGTGATCTTACCGATTGGGTCTGTAAAGTCCACAGTCGGAAGAACTTTTAACTTAATTCAGCCATGTCCTCGGTAAATGCTGGATTCCTCTAACTACAGTAAAACCTCTCTAAATCGACCGACTATGAGACCGACTATAAATGGTCCATTTAGGGAAGTGGTTGGTTTAAGCCCCTGTCACACATCACCGGATTGGAGGAAACGGAAAAAAACGAACAAAGTCTGTTGATAGTCCGTTTTGTGTCCGTACAAGTTTTGAACATGCACAAAACTTGGAACGGATGCTGCCGGATTGACGTATATGTTTCTTGTCTGGTTTGAGTCCGTTTAGTCCACTTACTGTCCGTTGGCTATCCGTTCATGTCCATTTCATGTCCATTTCATGCCATTTCATGTGCGTTCGTCCAGAGGCCTTTGACCTGATATCACAACATTTTGACACATTTGAATACATTTTGATACTTATGATGCCCGGACTAGACAATTCTGTGCATTGCTCAATCCGGTGACGTGTGACAGGGGCTTTAGGGATTTTGTATGTATTGTTTCAATGGTATTGTATGGGCAATACAGGGGAGTGGTGGATCTGTGGAGGTGGTCGGTTAGAGAGGCTTTACTGGAGTTGAGGTTGTTAGGCCAAGAAGTGATGATGATGATGGCGTGTGGGTAAGTGCTGCTGTGGGCATAGACTTAATCTCCGCTACCTTTCAGCACACATTATTGTGATGTGTGGTGGTGGGAGGTGCGGGTAGGGGTGAGGGGAAGCGTAGACTGGTACCCTCTGAAATATATACAGAAATACAGGTATCTACCAATGAAAACCAAACACGGCCTTCACCTCCTCGCTATGCTAATCGATCCGTGATGTTAAAGTTGCGTTGTCTAATGGTTTTGAATTTCCACAATTTCAAAAAAGATAATTATATTACATTTATCAATATCAGTAGAACCTCCTTAATATTAGTTTGTAGTAACTTTTCATTAAGTTGTTTATTTTGTTGTTTTTACTTTCTAGCGACATCTATGGTCAGATCAGGATGAGCTTTTATTTTTTTTAATTATTATTAAGAATGGCTGGCTTTGGAGATAATTGAAGAGAAAACATGTACAACTAAGGTTCATGTGCCCGTCGAAATCGTTGACACCATTGGCTTCAGTTCTACATGTTCTGTTAAATTGCCTTCACATAACTCATTTATGTAGGAATAAATGAGCAATAAATGATAATTTGTCTGCTTGTTGTTTTACATCCTAGCAACATCTAAGGTCATATCAGGTTGGGTACTGCCTTGTGACAGTACGCACTCATGGCGATGTTATAGTGCTGCCCCACTGGGAAATCAGGCCGCCAGGCACCATGACCTAATATCCAACTCAGTCACATTATCCTGACACCGAGCTAACCAGTCCTTGCCCTATCCTAATAATGAATGCCGAGCACCAGGCTAGGAAGCGACAAGTATCAATTTTTTAAGTCATTGGTTTGACTCGACCGGGAACCAAACCCGCAAACTCCTGATCTTCCGCACACGAGGCCTGTGCTCTACCGATTCGGCCACCACGCCCGGTCACAATAAATGCTGGATAAGTGCACTAATATCTAAGGTGAATATATAGAATCCAAATCTCCGTAAGTGTCTTGGTTTGGAGGGACTTAAAAAAAATATTTTGTCCCAGAATGATTAACTTCTACCACCGGGATTGCCTCCGATTCCACAAGCTGAAACCTTGCATCGGACGAGAATAAGGTCAGTGAGTTAGGAGTGATTAGGAACTATCTAATAAAGAAATAGTTTTGTGCTCCGTCCTTAATATATATACCGGGCAATCTACTCATTAATTTGTATAATGCACTTTAAAAGTTATGGTGTTCTCTTCGGCGAAACGTTGCAGTTCTGTATGGATTTCTCGATCTCTGTCCGTCCTCATATGGCCTTAGATGTTGCTAGGATGTATAAAGTCCCCAATAACCAAACTATTATCGCTCTTTACCTCTTCCTCTCTCTGTCCGCCTGCCCTCGTCCCTTTCTCCGGCTCTCCCTATCTCTACCCCGCTGTCTCTCACTTGCTCTATCTCCATCTCTCTATCTCAGTATCTTTCTTTATCTCGCTGTTGGTCTCCGTGTCTGTCTCTGTCTTTTTTGTTGTCTCTCTGTTGGTGTCTCTTTCGCGTTGTCTTGTATCCCTGCCTTGCCCTATCTCTCTGTTTCTCTGTCTCTGTCTCTCTCTGTTAATCCATCTCTCTTACTCTCTCCTTGCACTCTCTGTCTCTTACTCCTTCTCTCTCTGTATCTCCCTGTCTGTATCGCTATATCTCTGTATCCCTCTCTGTATCGCTGTATCTCTGTATAGCTATATCTTTGTATCTCTATATCTGTATCCCGGTCTGTCTGTGTATCCCTCACTTTATCTCTCTCGGCCTCTGTATATATCTATGTAACTCTCGCTGTCTTTCTCACTATGTAAATCTCTCTACCTCTGTATCTCTCTCTATCTCTATACATCTTTCTATATCGCTGTATCTCACTATGTCTATATATTCAATTGTTTATTTCACTCTCAGGATTATGGTAGTTACATAATTTGGTCCATAGTCGGTACATATAAAAATTAATGTGAATAGGATATAAGTAATAGTATGAATACTACCATACTAACCAAAATCGAAATGTTGGTCTACATACAGTAGTTTGTACCAATGCCTCCATATTGCAGACGTAAATCTGAGATCGCTCTCTTCTATTTTTACAAGTCCCTGTATTATAACATTTTCTGACTTCTCAAGTCTAGTAATAAATTTGAATATTAGATTCCTGATAACAGCCTGGAAGGCTGGCACATCAATATTGTCATCAATATTGGCAAACAGCTATATTTCTCTATCTCTGTATATCCGTCCATCGCTTTCTATCTCCCACTATCTGTATCTCTCTATCTCTGTCTATCTCTGTATATCTGTGCATCTGTATCTATCCCTCTATCCCTGCATCTCTCCCTGTATATATTTACTCTCACCGTGTCCCCGTGCTTCCCAGGTTGCTGCAAGAGTCCGCACACAGCGCACCACCACGTCACCACGTCACCAAGTCCCATCCTCCAGCACCGCTCACCCAACACCACAGCGCCAACACCGGCCACCAAGGGGACCCACCACCCTCCCCCTCCTCCCACCCCTCCCCCTCCTCCCACCCCTCCCCTCCTCCCACCCCTCCCCTTCCTCCCACCCCTCCCCTCACCACACCACACCGCATGGTACCGCGCCGCGCCGCACCGGCCTCGCGCGCCCCCTGGTGTGGGGCGGCGCATCCGCACCTGAGCAGGCAGGCGGTCACGTGACGGCGTGCGCCGGCCTGCTGCACGCCTAGACGGCGCAGGTTACTACGGAGGTGGGTCGGGAGGGTGCGCCGGCCGCCGACAGCGCTCACAGGACGACGAGCCCCGGGCCTGGCGTAGCGCCTCAGTAGGACGGCAGCAGCAGACCGCTGTGCACGTCTTGGACGGCCTCGGGCAGGCGCTACCAAACTCCTCTCCCCACTCATCGGGCCGCATCGCCCACACCGCCCGGCCATGGATTAAACTCACCACAGCCCAACCCTGGGAGGAGGAGGAGGATACAGCAGCAGTAGTACTAGTAGCTTTCGTGCCACTACTACTTATTATAACACGGCCTGTCTTTTGTTTTCACTTAGTCTGTTCCTGCTACTTTTTTTTCTCTATTAAAAGAAATATATATCTGGTATCTACCAATCTGTAGTCTACCCTATATATATACTTATATATATATGTATATCCTCAACTGACCCTCGCCTCTTTTTCTTTACACATCCACAAATATATATTACGCAATAAGGAACATATATAGCTCTTCTGGTGGATTATAATAGTACAACTAGCTAAGCGCGGCTTCTATTGTCGGCGCACAGTGGACCGGCGCATGGTGGACCGACGTATGGACCGGCGCGCCTAAGACGGCGTCGCATGGTCGGCGCGCACCAGCCGCCGCCGCTTGAGCAAAGTGCGGGCGTTGTTGTAAGGACTCTGGCCTCTCCAGCTTTCCACTCCAGCTTAGCATCCAGCGGCCCAGCCGGCCTCCCAGCCAGGTGGCCCCCTATCCGGTCAGCCTGCAGGAGGAATTACCGCCAGGTCGCCTCCATGTGCCGGGGCTGTGCTCTACCACTCGCCGACCACTCACCGGCCAATCACCGACCACTCCGCCTGGCGCACCGAGCCGCTGGTTCCCGGGTCGTTGTCGACTTGTCGTCCCGAGCGGTCGTCAATTGGAGTTTGCCGATGCTGATACCGCTGCATAGCGCAACATTGATGATGATGTCGACGAGGATGAGGACGATGAGGAGGATCCAGATGATGGTAACACCATTGGTAGCGATGGCTACCACAACCATGGTGATGACGATGCTGATGCCAGGTCGGTCGGCGACCTAATTAGGGCTGTACAGACACTCTACTGTGTACACGCTGCTTCTTCGCCTGGACCCCTATCAACCCCACACACCCCACACACCCCACACAACTACCCTCACATCTGCACAGTCACCACAGGTAGGGTCTGGGACATTGCCCCACCCCCCACACACTCTAATCCACGGGCGGCTGCCTCCCCAACATCAACATTCCTACCTAAACCACCCGCATACCCACAACACCAATCTCAAGCCACACCGCTACAACTACCATCACCACCACCACCGCAACCACCACTATCAACACCAACAGAAACAGCCCCAACAGAAACAACACCAACAACAGCATCAACAACATCAACACCACCAACAACATCAACAACAACACCACCAACATCACCAACAACAACTTAACAACACAACAACTCCCATTCGCAAGCACCCAATTGTAAACAATGGCAATCCTGTAAAACCACAAGTGTGGCTTCGCCAACGTCAGTCTAAAAAAAAAATATCCGCCTGACTCCCAGACGCACACCTAGTAGGAGACAGACGGGGCGACGGATAGAAACCAGCACCAGAGACATAGAGACAGAAAACGTGGAAATAGGAAATGCTGGCAGAGGAAAGGAGTGTCTGGTTTTGGGGATTGCGCCGAGCTGTTTGGGGCTTCCCACGGCAGAATTACTGCCCAGTTTGGACCCTAGGAGGGTGAAAGGTGGTCAGGTGGGCAGGCAAGGCAGGCAAGTCAGGCAGGACAGACAGGGCAGACAAGGCAGGCAGGACAGACAGGGAGGATGCATGCCCTGCGCGTGTTAGAATTTGCGTGTAATGTGGCCAGTGAGTCTGACTCTGCGTTCAACCCCATGACCTCTGCACTGTACTAAAAATACGCCACCTCGCCACGTCTACCCGCTAAGTGCACAATTAGAGAACACGCACATATATACATACATATATATGCGTACACATATATATATATATATGTACATATATACACGTATAAATATACATATCCCTATATAAACACGGCTGTCTTGATTGGAGCAAGAGCCTCGTGGATTTGGCGTCATTGTTAGACTATGCGGTTGTTATATTGTTGAGTATGTGTGTATAGCGCCACTTTGAAGGGCGCGCGTTTAAGTGTCATTAGTGGTGTGTGTGAACATTGTGACACATTCAGAAGCCTCCTTCTGGTGCCGGTCAACTGTGCTTCTGCGTCGACTGAATAGTCGGAGTGTAAGCGCAATGGAAACCTAAACAAATGGATATTTTGCTGGAGGGGAAATAATGTAATATATATATAACTATATATTTAACTACATATATATGGTGTGATACAGTTGAGTATTCCTACAGACCCATTGCATATATTACTCTCTTATCTGTATATATATATATATATATATATATATATTTGTTGGGAGCCACATTTGGATCACTTATTCTGAGGTGTTATACTGACGTGATATATTGAAGTGATATACTCACGTGTTATACTGACGTGATATATTGTAGTGATATACTGACGCGATATACTGACGTGTTATATGACGATAGGAAAGCCACCTAGCCATATGACCGTCATATCCCATGTTTTATATCTGGAGTGTAGATATTGCTTAAACCGGAAGTGTGGAAATACCGGAAGTTGGCGAAATTACTGTGCATAGTGGATCAATAACCAAGAGTACTAATACTCAGCGCCGTTCAAGCAGCTCCCACTATAATAATTATAATATATTATAGTAAACTGTTCCAGCTGCTCAGTGTAAATGTTAACGCGCCTCCACCCATTTGCACCTCACCCTGGAGGGGGTGCTAGTGCTCCAGCAGGTAGCAGGTGAACTCTCCTGAGTGCCTCTAGAGTTGGCTGGGCGCACTCACTGTTGGAGGCGCGGGAAGGAAGGAAGGAGTAGGTACGGGAGGAGATCCCACCTCTCTGTGTCTCTCTCCATCTTCCTCTCTCTCTCTCTTGGTGGAGTAACAGAGGAGTGTAACGCTGACTTGTGCTGCGCCGTCGCCGCTGGTACTTGGAGAGCGGCGTGGCGGCGGTCAGTCAGGTCACACACAGTCCGTCTATTTGTGTTTCTGTGTGTCGACGGGAAAGAAAGCCCCTGGAATGTTGTGAGCGCGTCTCCTCGAAGGAGGGACGCGCGCGACATCACCGACCGACCGCCGGGGTTAAGGTCGCCGCGGTAACTATGCGCAGCGGCGGACAGCAGGGGCACGTGCACGGTGACCACTGTAAGCTCGGCTGACAAGCGCCGGCCGGGTCGACCTGCTGCCCCGGCCCCCGGCTCCTACCAAGGTGGCGGCGGCGGCGGTGAGCGAGTACGGGGGGACCGGCGGCACCGGCACCGGCACCGGTGGCGGCCTGGGGACCGAAGGAGGAGGCGGCAGGCGCCGCTCGACGCTGAGGAACCTCGGCGGCGCCGCCTCCATGTCGACGGAGGACTCAACGATCCACGGCGCGGGCGGGCGCCATGGAAGAGGAGAAGGAGAAGGAGGAGGCGACAGCCGCGGCAGTGGGACCGGGAGCAGGAGCCCGTCCGCCTACCGACACCGGCCGCGGCACTCCTTCTCCGGACGCTTCATGATGCGCCAGAGGGCTCGCCGGGAATCGGCGCCGGCCGAGCAGAGCATCGCCCGGCTGCCGCGCGCCCGGCACCGGCCCCCGCCGCGCCGGGAACCCAGCCTGGAGGAGGGTGACGACGATGGCAACCAGTTCGGGGCGGACGACGAGGACCTACCTTACCCGGACTTCGTGCCCTACGCCTTGTACTGCATGCGACAGAGCAACCCCATCAGGAGCATATGTCTGCGATGCGTCTGTTGGCCATATCCTTTTTTGTCCCCATGTTAATTAATGGATTACTTAATGAATTAGTAAATTCCCCTAATATTATTGCTAGAATAATAGTATCCACCCCTCCCTTCCCCCATCCAAAATCCAAACCACGAGATCCCAACATCAACAACATCAACAACAACCAAGGGCGACATCATCATCATCTGCGTGGGAAATAAGGTAGGGTAGAGAGATCACGTGACCGACGGTGTCTGGATCTACGTACAATGCCAGGTAGGAAGTTATAGTTATAATCTCCCATTCACCGTGTCCACAGAAAACTTGCACTCAGTGTACACATAAAACTCACATTTCCCCCCGCAACACCACAGCATTGCGTCATACTACCACGACATCAACATTTACCAGTTTCTCCAATGTGATGTTATTACAGCCCCTATGTTTCCTAGAATTAGTTAATATCGAAATTATAGAGCGTGTACACAGGGTAGGACAATAAGGACTGCCCGGTTGCCCGGGGCACTTAGTTTACTCAGTTGGGCAGGTGAAGTTCTTGGTGACATGCCTGAACGGGCAAGTCATTATTTTTCTGATCTGCAGTTGCAGATTTCAGATTCAATTGGCTGATTTTGGCTTGGGCAAGTAGGTTTGCTACTCAGGTAAGTAGACAATTCAGTCACTTTCCCGATAGGGTAGTTGGGACAAAAGTCACTGTCCTACCCTGTGTACATAACCAATATATATTTTATAATTTTGGTTTATTATTATCTCATTCATCATAATATCTTCATTATGTTATTTAGTATTGCTATCATCACCGTGAATAGTTTTGTAACTTAGTAGTGCATTCTTATTATTTTGGGTATACCTTCTTTTGCGTGGATATATGATTTATATTTTTGTATGAGTTACCGTTCTGTAAATAGGTAGGTTGATTAAAATCTTGTTTGGTGTATCTTTTTCCGTGGATATAATGGCTATTACTATAATCCATTTATATCCGGATATCATTGTTGTTACTATTACCATTTTAAACGATATGATTGATATAACTATTATCATTTTAAGTGGATATGATTGAAGTTACTAATACCTTTTTACATGATATGATCGGATAACTATGATCATTTTACATGATATGATATAACCATTATAATTTTAAGTGGTTACACTGTTATCATGTTACGTGGATATGCTGTTACTATTTGTATTTTACATCTGACTGATATAACTATTATCACGTTACGTGGATATGATATTATGATTGATATTACTATTATCTTTTACATGGATATGATTGGTGTCACTAGTATCATTATACATGATATGATTAATAGTTGTATTATATTTTACGTGGATATGATTGGTGTTACTATTACCTTCACATGGATATGATTGATGTTACTATTACCTTTATGTGGATATGACTGATGTTACTATTACCTTTACATGGATATGATTGATGCTACTATTACCTTTACATGGGTATGAACTGATGTTACTATTACGTTTATGTGGATATGATTGATGTTGCTATTACCTTTACATGGATGTGATCGATTTTACTATTACCTTTACGGGGACATGAATTATGTTACTATTACCTTTACGTGGATATGAATGATATTAGTACTACCTTTACATGGATGTGATCGATGTTACTATTACCTTTATGTGGATATGAATGATGTTACTATTACCTTTACGTGGATATGATTGATGTTACTATCACCGTTACTAGAGATATATCCATGCGTTATTACACAGTAAAACACGGTGTTGTCTCGTGAGGAATATATCGCACTGATATGTCGCACTGAGTCCCACCGATCTTGTCAGTCAGTGCGGGTTTCTGAAAACTGGAAAGCAGAGGCGACACAGGTTTGACATGGAAGTGACTTTGGGTGACACGGGGTGACAGGGGTGTGACACGGAATTGACATGGGTGTGACTCGGGTGTGACACGGTGTGACACGGGTGTTACACGGGTATGTCACTGATGTGACAATGGGTGTGATACAGGTGTTTACAGATGTGACACCAGTATAGGTGTGGCACGAGGTGACATTTTGATGACGTGGGTACGAGGAGTCTGCACAGGTATAATACAGGTGTGACACGGGTGTGACACGGGTATGACACGGGTGTGACACGGGAATGAAACCGGCATGACACTGATGTGACAATGGGTGTGATACAGATGTTTACATATGTGACACCAGTATGGCATAGGTGTGGCACGAGGTGACATTTTGATGACGTGGGTACGATTACGGATGTGACACCAGTGTAACACCACTGTAACATGCGTGTCACGTGGTTGTGTCATGGCCGTCACACTGGTATGACGTTAGTGTGACATGATAGTGGCATGGTTGTGATATGGCAGTGACACGGCCACGAAACGGCTGTGACACGCCCGTGACACACCGGTGACACGGCTGTGACATGCATGTGACACGGCAGTGACACTGTTATGACACGCCTGTGACACTGCTATGACACACATTGACATGGCAGTGACACGGCTGTGACACGGATGTGATGCGGCAGTGATACGGTTGTGATATGGTTGTGACATGAATGTGACATGGGTGTGACATGGGTGTGACATGGCAGTGACACGGCTGTGACACAGCTGTCACACGGCAGTGCCACGGCTGTGACACGGCAGTGACAAGGTTTTGACACGGCAGTGACACGGCAGTGACACGGCAGTGACACGACGGTGACACGACTGTGACATGGCAGTGACACGGCTGTGACACGGAAGTAACACGGCCGTGACACGGCTGTGACACGGCTGTGACACGGCTGTGACACGGCTGTGACACGGAAGTGACACTGCTGTGAAATGGAAGTTACACGGCTGTGACACGGCTATGACACGGCTGTGACATGGCTGTGACACGGCCGCGACACGGTGCAGTAAATGCCCGCGTTCCGCCCATGCCGGCGTGCATAGCTTAAGGCCGCAGATCAAATAAAAGCGCCTTGTCATCAGGGTGCCGAGCGGTGGCGCGGCGCGGGATAAAACTGCCATTACCCGCCGGGCAGTGTACGAGAGGCGGCGGCCCCTGCGGCGCTCCCGGCCGCCTGGGGTGAGGGGGACAGGGCGTGCGAAGGTAGGTGTGGGGCGGGGGGCGGGAGAGGACAACCATGCAGGGGTAGGAGTCGGGGTGAGGTTGGCTTTGAGGTTATAAATATGTACGGCTTATTTTCCCGATACCCAACACACGATACCCTTCCCGAACGCTAAAAGCTCGACACAATACACTACACACGATGCAAACATCAATTATGATGTTCTTTTTCAGAGATAAATCCTTCGTCTGATCATCGTGGCCAATTTCATACGCCTCCTTCTCTACTTGTGTTCTGTTGCTCCCTTCTACATTCTCTTCCCCTGCCTATGAACTGCTCTCCTCCTTTCCATTTCCCCTTCCTCCTTCTCCGTCTTCTTCGTTCCTACCTTCTCTTCCTCCCTCTACCCACTTGCCCCTTCCTCTCTCCTTCCTCCTCCTCCTACCTTCCCCCTTCTTCCTCCCACCTCTTCCCCCTCCTTCCTCCTCTCACCTTCCTCCATCTCTCCTCCCTCATTCACCTCTCGCATCACCTCTTCCATCACCTCTTTCATCACCTCCTACTTCACCTCTTCCTTCACCTCTTCCATCACCATATCCATGACCTCTTCCATGTCCTCTTCCATGACCTTATCCATGACCTCTTCCATGATCTCTTTCATCACCTCTTTCATCACCTCCTACTTCACCTCTTCCTTCACCTCTTCCTTCACCTCTTCCATCACCTTATCCATGACCTCTTCCTTAACCTCTTCCGTCACCTCTTTCATCACCTCCTACTTGACCTCTTCCTTCAACTCTTCCATCACCTTATCCATGACCTCTTCCTTAACCTCTTCCAACACCTCTTTCATCACTTCCTACTTCACCTCTTCCTTCACCTCTTCCATCACCTTATCCATGACCTCTTCCTTGACCTCTTCTTTGACCTCTTCTATCACCTCTTCCTTCACCTCTTCCATCACATCTCCGCTGACCTCTTCCTTGACCTCTTCCTTCACAGTTTCCTCTCCCTTGATCTCTCCCTTGATCTCTTCCTTGACCTCTTCCTTGATTGCTTCCTTGATCTCTTCCTTGATCTCTTCCTTGACCTCTTCCTTGACCTCTTCCTTGACCTCTTCACTTCCCTCGTCCACCACCTCTTCCTTCATCTCTTCCACCACCCTTTCTTTAACCTCCTACATCTCTTCCATTATCTTTTCTCACAGACCTTCATTAACACATTCCTTCACCCCTGCTTCTCACCTTCTGCCCCGTCCCGACCCTTGCAATGACCACAAACAAAAACAACAACCAACACCACAACAACCCCAAACAACAACCACAAACAAAACTAAAACAACAACTACAAACATCAACTACAAACGACAACTACAAACAACAGCCACACACGACCACAACAACAACCACAAACAACAACCACAAACAACAAACCCAAACAACAAACACAAACAACTACCACAAACAACTACCACACACAGCTACAATAAACAAAACCACAAACAAAAACCACAAACAAACCCACAAAAATAACCACAAACAGCAACCACAAACAACGACCACAAACAACAACCACAAAGAACACGGACAATCACCATCCTGTTACTACCGTTCCACGTCGCCCGTAGACCCCCCATTCTTTTCGTGCCCCATCCAACCACCTCCCTCCACCTGCACCCCTCAACCCTCCCCTCACCCTCCCCCACCTCTCCCCCCCCCCCCCCCCACCCCGAACACCATGCCTGTAGCAGCCGGCAGCAACATGGTAGACAAGGCGGCACTGCGGCGGGGCGATAACGGCTACAACAGCACTAATGACGGTGGTGACGTCGGCGGTACTGGGGACAGATAGTGGTGCTCGGGGCGCTGGTGCCGCGGGGTTAGTGGTCGCCGTGGTCTCCCTGGTGATGGTGATTGTGCTGGTGCCCCCCGGGGGTGGAGGCGGCGCTTATAGTGCCACAGGGCCGGTCACGGCGAGGCGTCAGGTATACGTGGTGCGAGGGGGGGGGGGCACCCACCAATTACCCAGACAGATGTGGGGGGGGGGCACCACCAATGCGCCAAGAAGGAATATATATACAGTATATGTTCCCCTTTCATTTATACTCATATAATGCGTTATAAATCACATATATAGTATATATATTTATGTATATATAAAGCAATTCTGTTATTTCTTTGACCGCAGAAACAACAGCTAGATAGCAACACCAGTAATATGCACTGCAATGTAGTGTCCCTCTTGATAATTATTTGTACTGTTCAAACACTGTATCAAACACTGTATCAATCACTGGTTCAAACATTGTATCAAACACTGTATTAAACACTATATCAAACACTGGATCTGACATATTAATTAACCGTTAAGGCTAAACCACCATCTGGTTTATCCACACACTCCTGTCAAACAAACTGACACTAAACCCGCACTAATTACTTTCAGAATTAATCCAATTTTGAAAATCAAAGGGTAAAGTGTGTATATTTGCGTGTGTGGGTATACCATCTATCATCATAATGACCAAGCTTTGAACATTAAAGGCATAACAATCGTGATGATGGGAGGATATGGTTGAGTTCTGACCTTCAGATCTTCTCCTTCAATGCTCAGACCTGTCCATACCTGATCGTCATAGTGGCATGGTATTGCTTATTGCCATATGATTCATCCATTAGTCGTGGGTTTGTGACTTGTCATTCATGCCTAGTTGGTGTAATAATGGGGTGTGTGTGAGGGGAGGTGTGTGTGGGGGGGAGTGCTTATGATGTGGATGTGCGTGTGTGTGGTGGGGTATGTGGAGTTGTGTGTGTGAGGGTATGGGGATGGTGGCGTGGTGGTGTGGAGGGGTGTGGCTGGTGTATGGACAGGGGTGAGAGGGGTATGGGGAGGGGCGTGGGTGGTGTATCTGGAGGGGTGAGAGCGGTGTGGGTGGGGTATAGGGAGGGGTGAGAGAGGTATAGGGAGGAGAGGGTGGGGGATGGAGAGGAGGGTGTGAGGAGGGTAGGAGTGTGGGTGGGTAAAGGTGGAGGTGTGTGGAGGGGTGCGATGGCGAGGGTGGGGGATGGGAGGGGAGGAGTGTGGGTGGGTAAAGGTGGAGGTGTGTGAAGGGGTGCGATGGCGAGGGTGGGGGATGGGGAGAAGGTGTGTGGAGGAGGGAGGAGTGTGGACTTAGAGATGTGTGTGTGTGTGGAGGGAGGAGTGTGGGAGGTGGGGAGGAGTATGTGCGGGGGGCGTAAGCGTTAAGTTAAGATTCCTTCTATGCGGCATGCGGTATGCGAATGGGAGGATTCCTTCTACACGGTATGCGGCATGCCTCTGCCCACCACCGCCACTACCATATGTTTCCCCTCCACACCCCTGTGTGTGACCATTCCGTAATGATCAGTCGCCTCTCCTCATCTAAAACTAATTGACATGTGCGACTGAGGTTTCTATTCGCATACCACATGCTGCATGCCGCACCGATCGCTATAGGGACCGATCGAGTTGCCGCATTCGCATTCGCATACCGCGTGTAAGGGATGTAGCCCATTGACTTCAAGGCGTTTCGATTTTTTGCCGCATTCGCATTCGCATACCGCATGCCGCATGCCGCGTGTAAGGAATCTTAGCTTTAAAGCCTGACTGGAGGTAGTAGTGCATGCAAAGGGGAATTGGCCATTGTAGGATCTAATTCATCACCTATCTGTATCACACTGAGACAGGGAAGGACCGAGAATCTACGCATGAGCACACAGGCAGGCCTCACTCAGCATGCTTTTCAGACTAAACGCGTACACGCCCTATATAGAACACACCCAGAAACGGGTTGCAGTAACCAGCCGCAAAAATTAGCCACGCCCAATTACCTGCAGCATAATAGTTAGGTATAACTGGAGAAGCCCACTGTGTGAATGGACTTTTGTGTAATTTCTACCATTTTTGTCAGAACTTTTCTATTAAGAGTTTGATTGACGGGATTCAAGTAAAGTTGCACACAGGCAGGCTGCAGCATGCCTTCAGACTAGACGCGCACACACCCTATATAGAACACGCCCAGAAACGGGTTGCAGGAACCACCCGCAAAGATTAGCCAAGCCTGAGTATCTGCGGCATATTAGTTAGGTATAACCAGAGAAGCCCACCATGTGAATGGACTTTTGTGTAATTTCTACTATTTTCGTCAGATCTTTTCTATTAAGAGTTTCATTGGCCCGATTCAAGCAAAGTCTCTGAGCTTTGAAGGAGGGCAGAAGAAGGGGGGGGGGGGCTTGGGAAAGGAGGAGCAGGGGCCTAGCTTCCACATATGCAGATATGCAGCTCAGATTACATATATTTCTTTTATTAAAATATTTTATGTACTTATTTTTGTCAATGCAAAATAAGCCTTAAATGAAGTGTGAGCATGATTTATAACAATTCTCGGACCATCCAGATTTCGTATGTATGGCGATGGGCATGGGGGAGGAGTTCGCACAACCAAAGCTGTTTTATGCCATCACCGAAACAGTCTGCATACCACCTGACAATCTCAAACTAGGCCCCTGGCTCAGAGGGACAATGCTCATTGAACTCGTATGAACAACGCTTAGATCTGCAGATAAAACAATTGCGATTATATATAATACTTCTAGTATCAAACAGGATTTGCATTTCAGTTACAATTACAAGTGATAATAGTTTCAGTTAAGTATAAAGGAATTGTACCGTACGGCCGGAAGAGCAGTGCTCTGACACTGACAAGAGTTAATATTCGATGAATAAAATACATTTTAGTATTTAAAAAAAAGGAAGAACGAAGCATACTGGGAACTACCGCCGTTTAAGCCCCAGTCACATCTTACCGGACTGAGTACCGGACACCACCGGACAAAGAATTGTCTAGTCTGGTATCAAAATGTACCGAAATGTACCAGACGAAACGAACGCTAAACGGACAAGGAACGTACATTAACGAATAGCCACCGGACGATAACCGGATGATAACCGGACGACACCAGATAACAACGGACAAGCAACGGTCAACCGGCCGGCGAAAACTGAGTGTCAGCTACCGGACAGCTACCGGACACCAACCGCACTGATCACAGACACACCACAAACATTAATAAATGCGATGGACCGAATCCCCGCAGCACTGTCAATGGACTCTTCAGAAAACAAACCGGTCACCTAACGGATGGGTACCAGACATGAACCGGACAAAACAGAATAAAAGGACTTAAACCGGACGCCAACCGTGCACTTCAGTCCGGAGGTGTCCGGTACAAGTTGTGTGCATGTTCAAAACTTGTACGGACACCACCGGAGATAGAACGGACACGCCGGATGGGTACCGTATGTAAACCGGACATTGACGTATTTCACCGAAAAGTGTCCGGTTTCTGTCTGGTTCCTCAATCTGGTGAGGTCTGACTGGGCGTTTACGCTTGTTGTCGTTGATTGAGTCAATCCACATGCACACAGTGTGGTGTCAATTATTGCACTTGTCTGAGACAGTGACCCGTGACCTTCTGCCTAATGTCAGACATACCTTCACGCCAACCCTGAGTGTCCATAAGTGAGCTAATTAATTTGTACTGTTCAAACACTGTATCAAACACTGTATCAATCACTGGTTCAAACATTGCATCAAACACTGATCATGTAGGATAGCATGTCAGAAGTGTATTACCAAGAACACTTCACGCAGTTCATGCCCTAGCCCTAACCAGGGGTTACCTTGTCAACAAAGCGTGACATGTGAACATGAACCCTGCTTCTCCGAAACAGATTGTGTAGGACACTTTCCTTAAACATAAATTTAGTCATCTGAATGATGTATTCAGCAACAGACCGGTGCCTCGGAGCTAACAAAATACCTTTATTCGCTGAATAAAATAATCATTTACCCCCAAAAAACCCACAATGCCTGGGTGATGCAATTCTTCTGATTAAGGTATTTATTCTTCTGAATGATGCCTCAATGATGTATTTATTCTTTTGAATGATGCCTAAATGATGTATTTATTATTCTAAATTATGTCTGGATGACTATGTACTGTTCTGAATGATGCATGGATAATATATTAAATTAGAGTTCTGATTAATGTATTTCTTCTTCTGATTTGATGTTGTTAATCTTTTGAATGATGCCCGAGTGATGCATGTGTTCTTTAGGATGATTATATATGCTTCTGAATGATGCGCAAATAATGCATTTATTCTTTTGAGTGAAATCTGGATGATGTACTTATTCTTCTGAATGATGTTTTTATTCTTCTGAATGATGTATTTATTCATCTGAATGATGTTATTTATTCTTCTGAATGATGCAATTATTCTTCTGAGTGATGCATTTATTCTTCTGAATTATGTTATTTATGATCCAGTTTCTAATATGAGAAGAAGACACGAAGTCTCTAAATAAAGAAATGCTAAATGGAAGGAATTTAACCCCTCCCTCCTCACACAACCTTATTCAAATCAATGAGTAACAGAGAAACTGCAAAATATAAACCAAAGTAGAACGTCCACAAGCTAATGATGAAGCGAATATATGAAGATATGTCTACACACATATATATATAAGTATATGTATACACATATATATATATATATATATATATATATGTGTATAAATATTTCATACATTGGACTTATACTAATTTTAGCGTTCACCTCGTAGCGGGTCAAGGGGCAAAGGTCACGGCGCATTACTAAGGTCACGTGGCAAGTCACACCGGTTCTGAACCAGTGACTCAACCAAGACGAGATCCCGGAATGTGAATTCACCTTAGAACCCCCACAGGGTGCACACTATCAATCATATATATATATATATATATATATATATATATATATATATATATATATACAAACTTTGTGAATGCATTGTTAGATATATAAATATATGTATATATATAGTTATTTTCCAGTATACAATTCAATGCCTTATGGTCTCTGGATTAGTATTGCTCTATTGATGCCTAAACCCTCGGCCCTTAGGCTCTTAGGTCCCTAGGTCCTCAGGCCCTCTGGCCCTCAGGCCCTCTGACCCTCAATGGCGCTCAAATGACTTGGCGGGAGAATACATAGAATAACTGATTTTAGCTCCCATACTGTCACAATTTGCCTTAGTTGAAGATATAAAATACATCAATTCATTTTAACGCATGACTGATCACAACATAACATACACAAAAGGTGACATCAATCGGTTTTCTTGGACTAGGCAGGCCACTCGAATGATATAATGGCTATGACTATAGGCGATGTGCTCTGACTATAATTGAAGCATTTAAGAGAATATCAACTAAGATACAATTAAATATATATTGCAGTTACAAAAAGTCTCCGTTATATATATATAATATATATAATATATATAATATATATAATATATATAATATATATATTTATATATATATACATATATACATAGAGAGAGAGATAAAGAGAGATAGAGAGAAAATATCCTCCGGTGCGACTGACACTTGTAAACACCTATTGGAGGAGACCTGGGCCGCAGTTGGCGCCACCAGTCAAGTGTGGAGTCTTACGGAGTATAACCATCAGTAAAATCAATAACATCAATAATATCAAGTAATATAACAAATTAGAACAATTCCCTTCCATATTTATATACTCGCACAATGCGTTATACATCACATATATAGCACAGGTACTCACAGTTAACTGTTGCAGTTGACTAACTATTTCACGGGCAGTATTCTGATTAATCAACACTGCAGCCCATCGACCAAGGAAGCAACTGCCCTAGTCAGACTAGCTTGACGCCAAACTGTCAGGGCTCAATTCTACATGTGGCAGTCGGCAACGTGATCTATATGGTCAGTTGGCGCCCGGCTGAGGTTTCTCTCGTCGGCGGACAAATGCTGACAAATGCATATCAGTGCTATGTACATTGGCACAAGCTACAGTCATTCAATAGTCAGTAATCGATAGTCAGTCAATACTCAATAGTCAGCTCCCGACTGACATTCAGAATCTTGTCGGAGTGTCGCGTCGCTTAGTGAACAGCAGTTGGTTGGTTGTTGGAGTTTCATGTCCTGGCAACATCTAAGGTCATATCAGGATGGGTGCCGACTTGTGACAGTGCGCACTAATGGCAGATTCTATAGTGCTGTCCCACTGGGAAATCAGGCCACCTGCCATGACCTGATATCATACTCAGTCACATTATCCTGACACTAAGCTAACCAGTAATTGCCCTATCCTGTTAATTCCGAGCACATGACTAGGAAGCGAAAAGTATACATTTTATACGTCACTGGTTTGACTCGACCGTGGGCAAAAGTAGGCTGGGATTCTAACTTATGCCATCCAGTTTATGAGATGTATAACGCATTGCACGAGTATAGACACAAGGGTAACATGTACATCCTATATTTCCTCTTGTGCATTGGTGGAGTGCACCCTCCCAGCTGTCGGGTAAATTACTGGGCTCCCCCCTTGCCCCCCCCCCTTGCGTCACACACTGGAGGAAATTATACATATGAGCCTGTCTCAAAAGGTGATAACTCTTAATTTTTTTGCCCATTGTAAAGATTGACAAAAAACAGCACAGAAACGGTTACACTGAAAACACAAGGACATTTGCTTAAAATCAATATGCATTCTATTGGGATTATGAAACACCATCTAAAAAACAAATCAGTTTATCCTGAGCAAATGCAGAAGCAGATATTATGTTGATTGTTACAATGGACAAAGTTTTGTCCCATATTGCTTAGCACCTTTGATATATATATACATATTTGTATATATATATATATATATGTATATGTGTATAAGTACATATGTATATAGGAATATATATGCATATATAGAACGCCCACAAGCTAATGATGAAGCGAATATATGAATATACTGTAATTACGGTAAAGCTGCCTAATCCGATGAAAGCATTAACTTTCCTAAGCCACATTACTTATCTAGATTTGATTCTACATATCCTAATTAGATACTGGTGCACTCATTAAACACATATAGTTTGGTGCTCCAGTGCCACGCTGCTACACTTAGAACTGGGTAAACAAAGCATTTCAGTGTGTGCACCAACATTAATTTGGCATGTTTTCCCTTCAAATATCTCCTAATTAATCCTTTAAATTAAAACTATTTCAAACTAAGGAACTGGAGTAGATAATAATAATAATAATAATAATCACTCCGATTTATTCATCTAAGAAAATATGGTAGAATCTCAAAGCCAGTAGATTAATCAAATTTAAGTATGAAATATGCCAATAGTGAAGAAGTTTGATACACTTGTTCAGATGAAACTGGAAAAAAAGCTGATGACAATTATCTAGGATTGTGATGTTGTCCGATTCATCCCATTGGATGGGCGAAACAGGAGTCAAATTCGAGTACAAAATACTCGATGCTCATTGGCTAGGATGTGATAACCTTTTCGGATGTATATCGCTTCTGAGCTTGTAGAATTAGTTTGATATTCATCCACCAGGTTGACTCGACAATGATGTGGCTGAGTTCCACATGGTGTGACAGCTGTTTCATAGATGGCTTCAGCTGCCATAGAGAATATCTCTCTGCCCATTGAAATTGTGCTATCGCTAATATTTGCAAGAACTGTGCCACTATCAATCATTCGAGACATAAACTCAAATATGTCAACAAACAATTCACTGACCGGGCGCGGTGTCCGAACCCGTACAGCGCGGGCCATCGTGCGGAAGGTCGGGTGTTCGATTCGCGGTCGAGTCAAACCAATGACTTATAAAATTGTGACTTGTTGCTTCCTAGGCCCACGCTAGGTATTACCAGAATAGAGCAAGGACTGGTTTGCTCAGTGTCAGGATAATGTGACTGACTGGGTTATCAGGTCATGGTGCCAGCAGCCTGATTTCCCAGTGGGACAGCCCTATAAAGTCACCATGAGTGCATACTGTCACACGTCAGTACCCGTCCTGATATGAACTTAGATGTTGCCAGGATGTAAAACTCCAACAACCAACCAACCGACAATTCACTGCCTGACAGGTCCCATGAAATAAGCACGTCATATATTTGGGCACCGATTTAGCGATTACCATGGCAACGGGCTCACCGCATAGACATTATATGCATCCTGGTGTTTGTATTATTCACCTGGGGCCATATGCATGGAGCAGTGTTAGGAGGCAAAACGCGTTTAGCGCGGGATTTCTGGTTTAGCGCGGACAAGTTGGTATGCATGGAGCAGTGTTAGGCCTAACACCGAGCGTTTAAACTCGGAAATTCTAACTCCGATCATATCTGGTTTACAGCGGTGTTAGTGTCAGGATGGAACCCAAATCTACTCAATGCTATCATATTTAACAGAATTACATACGCAATAAATGAAATTTAAGCAAATTAACCCTAAAAACGAAGCGATATTAACGCAGCAGCGCATTGGCGGCGATATAATAGTTATATTTTCGAATTGATGAACGTAAAGTAAACAATTGCGCCGCCGCCGCCAAGGTAAAAATGGCCTCGCCGTCGCCGCGAATCGGCGGGAATTTCTTACACCCAAATCTATTAAATGCTGTCATATTTAACAGAATTACATACGCAATAAGTGAAATTTTATCAATTTATCCCTAAATTCGAACCCTCCTTAAGGCTACCGCCGCATTGGCGGGTTTTAGTTATATTTTCGAATCGACGAATGTAAAGTAAACAAATCGCCGCCGGTCGCGTTCCATACTGGCGGCGGCGCGGTTTGTTTTACTGTACCTTCGTCGATTGAAAATAACTTTTAATATCGCCGCCATGCGGTGTAAGCCTTAATACGCTTCGAATTTAGGGTTAAATTGATGAAATTTCACTATGGTAGCAATTCTGTTAAATATTATGCATTTAATATTTTGAGCCTAATATATGGTACAAACCGCACAGGGATTTCCCAAATCTATAAATCATTATTTAGCTAACCTACGTTTGGTGCCATGCATACAGCTTGACTATTTCTCGACCCGCCGAAAACGGTGATAGCTACCCAGGTGTTTAGGGATAACACCACACCCTTACACTGCTCATGCTATGGCCCAGTTGCTTCAAGGTGATAATCAAAATAAGAGATTATTTAAAACATAAATTTCAAAGTTATGAACACATTTATGTATTATCGAATGGGGCCTAAGTAATAACCACTTGGTTAAAAAATCATATCATCAATACTATCAATAACATCGATAACATCGATACCATCAATAACATCAATAACATCAACGACATCAATGACATCAATGACATCAATGACATCGATGACATCGGTGACACCAACGACACCAACAACACCAACAGCAACACCAACAACACCACCAGCAACAACACCAACAATATCAACAATACCAGCAACAACATCATCAGCAACAACAATAACAACATCAGCAACATCAACCACAACATCAACCACAACATCAACATCAGCAACACCAGCAACAGCAACCACAACATCAACAACCACAACAACAACAACAACCACAACATCAACAACAGCAGTAACAACAATAACAGCAATAACACAAACAACATCAATAATATCGATAACATTCACCATGTGCACATTATCTCCAGAATATAATAACACTGTGATTATAAACACTCCGATTGCGGATGAAAATTTGGTCAAAACCGGTCGATGCAAATGCACCCACACCTACACGCACACCCACACCTACACCCACACCAACACCCACTCACACGCACACACCACCGCACCCAGTGGTGCAGCACTATAGAGTCACCATGAGTGCGCGCTGTCATCCGCAATCGCTCAGCATTCTAGCTTGTCCCAGGCGCATTCCCCAAGGATCTAACTCTTATTGTGTTTATGCCTGTGGAGTTGATCCTCTGTTTGTACGCTTCCGGTTACCCAGAATGCCACAGTGAACGAGTGCTACCCACTTCCATGTAATGCAACCCGTGAAGTGTGGAACGGCATAAATGCATGCTTTGCCTTTTCCGTTCGGGAGAGGAATGGACTAGGTTTTAGCGCGTCCACTCCCAACGCGGCTTCCGTCCTACTCTGATATGACCTTAGATGTTGGCAGGACGTAAAACTCCAACAACCAACCATCTCAACGCAGGTTTGTTTATTGGGGTTTGACATCCTAGATACATTTTACTTCATATCAGGACGCGTACCGACTTGTGACGGTGCGAACTCATGATGACTTTATAGTGCTGTCCCACTGGGATACCGTGTCGTTGGCATCATGACCTGATATTCCACTCGCATACATTATGCTGGCATTGAACACAATCAGTCCCTGCCCTATACTAGTAATTTCGAGTGCCAGGCTGCATTGCAATACGTATAACTTTTTTCACTGATTGATTTAACCCAGCCTTGGTTCGAATGCACGCAAACCGGGCGTGGTGGCCGAATCGGCAGAGCGCGGGCCTCGCGTGCGGACGGTCGGGAGTTCGGTTCCCGGTCGTATCAAACCAACAACACCCGGCATTACTAGGATAAGACAGGGACTGGTTAGCTCTGTGCCAGGATAATGTGACTGAGTGGGATATCAGGTCATGGTGCTGGTGGCCTGGTCTCCCACTGTGGCAGCACTATAAAGTTGCCATGAGTGCACACTGTCACAAGTCGGTACCCGTCCTGATATGAACTTATATGTTGCCAGGACGTAAAACTCCAACAACCAACCAATCTTTTTAGGCGCTGTTCTAATAGCGAGGACTGTCACAGATTCGCGTCGATGATGGAACGGCAGGCATTGTCTGATGGTGCCGGTGATAATCGAAAGCACCTGAGTAATGATTGCTGATACACAGGTGTATATGTGTGCGTATATTGTGTACAGCCACCTGTCCTCAGGCTGGTTCGCCAGTCTGTAATATACAGACGGGTACATACCTACCCTTCACCTTCACCTTCCTGTTATTATCCATGCGCAATGTTGACTGGTTTGCTCATCTGTAATATACCTTTTTGTAATATACAGAGAGGTACCTACTAACCTAGCACTGGATGCCCCTCATCATCTTTCCATTGTCATGCATGCGCTATGTCGACTGGTTCGCCCATCTATAATATACAGACAGGTACCTAGCACTGAATGCCCATCACCTTTCTGTTGCCAAGAGTGCACTGTGTCGACTGGTTCACCCATCTATAATATATAGACAGGTACCTAGCACTGAATGCCCATCACCTTTCTGTTGCCAGGAGTGCACTGTGTCGACTGGTTCGCCCATCTATAATATATAGACAGGTCCCTAGCACTGAATGTCCCTCACCTTCCTGTTGCCAGCAGTGCACTGTGTGGACTGGTTCGCCCATCTATAATATATAGACAGGTACCTAGCACTGAATGTCCCTCACCTTCCTGTTGCCAGGAGTGCACTGTGTCGACTGGTTCGCCCATCTATAACATATAGACAGGTACCTAGCACTGAATGTCCCTCACCTTCCTGTTGCCAGGAGTGCACTCTGTCGACTGGTTCGGCAATATATAATATACAGACAGGTACCAAGCACTAGATACCCCTTACCATCCCGTTATCAGAAATGCAGTGGGTCGACTGGTTCGCCCATCTGTAATATGCAGACAGGTACCTAGCACTGGATGCCCCTTATCATCTTCCTATTATTGTCCTGGATGTGCTATGTGGACTGGTTCGCCCATCTGTAATATACAGACAGTCACCTACCATTGGAGCACCTTCATCTTTTGATTGTCAGATATGCGCTATATGTACCTGGTTAGTTTATCGCTTAATAAATAAATAGAACCTTCCTCGTGTAATAATAACCTATGCATCACCTAGAGCAAAATTATGCTTGCCAAAGAATTTAAACATGGAATTTTGTTTCAACCATTGACAACTAGAATGACCCGGTTTTCCAATAGTTCATTTGCGACTTGCGTGTAAACATGCAAGAGCTATGAAGACCTTTCACCCTGAAGCGTCTCACTCGGGATATTAAGCGACCCTGTTTGACCTACGTTTGTCTGCGAGCTATGCTTTTGCGATGTGTTTGTCAGACTGATTTCGCATTTGTGTTATTGTGCAGCTTTTATGGCCTTTGTTTTTATGATTTACTTGCGTTTGTGTTAGCAAAAAGGTTGGCGTTAAAATGTCCATTCTCCACACTCCCCACCACTCCACCTCTGCACCACCACCACCACCACGGCACACATCATTACCTCAATGCTTTCGTTCTCTCTCACCCTAAGTGACCTGTCTCTGAGGTGGTGTGCTGCAGACATAAAAGTTTGCATTGTATTGGGGACCCAACCAGTTGGTTGGTTTTTGTTTGACGTCCTAGCAACATCTAAGTTTATATCAGGACGAGTACCAAGTTGTGACTTGTGACATCGCACACTCATGGTTAATTATAATGCTGCCCCACTAGGAGACCAGGCTGCCAGCACCATGATCCGATATCTCACAGAGTCACATTATCCTGTTGCTATTTTAACCAGTCCTATGGCAGGGACTGTTTAGCTCAGTATCAGGATAATGTGAATGAGTGGGATGTTGTGTCATGGTGCCACTGGCCTGATTTCCCAGTGGGGTAGCACTATAAAGTGAACACGAGTGCGCATTGTTACAAATCGATTCCAATTCTGATATGATCATAAATGGTGCTAGGACCTATCATCATCATCATGCTGTCGGTCGCGATGCGACAAAGACTGCTTTCATTACTTGACTGCCGCTCTCCATTTAGCTCTCTCTAGGACCTAAATCCCCAACAAACAGACGTGACCAAAATCCTTCAAACAACCTGCCCACACCTTCCCAACCCTGGCCACCCCTCCCCGCCCATGCCCACCACTGGCCACCCCGGACACTTCCCTGGCACTATGCCCGTATGTCATCCCTTCACAACTCACAACGCATCATAACAGCACCCTGCCTGCCGCAGTCATCCATTGACAGAATCCGTTGAGTGTTTCCCCCGGTTTAAAGTTGTTTTTCTTCTGGCAGATGGTGTTAAGCTGGTACGTGAGTGTGTATAAAAGACAGGTGTTAGAACCGATAGTTATATTGTGGGCGTGATGGGGAGCTGGATGGTCGACTCATCAGGATATATATACATGTATTTCTGTATGTATATATCTGTATGTATGATTTTATATAATATATATATAAAGTATATAATGTATATATATACATCTATGATATAATATATCATATATAATATATTTAATATATATAATATATACAATATATGAATATATATAATATATAATATATATACTATATATAATTATATAATAATATAATATATATTATTTATAATGTATATCATATATAATATATATAATATTTATAATTATATAATATATATAATAATATAATATATATTATTTATAATATATAATATATAATATACACAATATATAATATACACAATATATCATATACATAGTACATCATATATATATAATATGTATAATATATATATACACAGATATACATATGTGTATATTTGCGTGTCCATAGATATATATATATATGGACGCGTTTGCATCTATATATGTATATGGACGCACACGCACATACATATATATGACCACCTGCCTGAGCTGCTCGCAGCTCCAGCGGCAGTTCCAGATAACCGTGTGGGGAACATGAGGGGGGCGCTGGAAGGGGGAGGGGGAGGGTAAAAGGGTGGGGATGCTGTGTTCCCCAGCCTCCTGTGGTGGGGATGTTGTGTCCCACGGACAGCCCGGCCGGCATTAATTCATTAGACAAACACAGCAATGATGTACCGGACCCTGGGACGTGTTGGCGACCACCATTCTGTCATCAGTTCTCCCACACTGTTTCCCACTCACAGTCACACTTTGGCGCACGCGCATGCGCGCACACGGAACACACACAGACACACACATATATGCATATATGCATTTGTGTATACATATATTTTGAAAGCCATCAGAATGACCCATTGGCTCACAGTGTAGAGGACGCAGGGAGGAGAGAATGCCCACTCCGCAATGAATGTCATGGATGTTAAGTTGGTTAGAGAGAAGCATTAAGGGGCTGCCATTATTTATATCCACATAATATATTGTATGGTACATATATATAGATATCTATCTACATTTATATATGTATATATACATATACAGATATAAATTTACAAATATGTTCTGCTGTAAGTGACCACGGAGACGCAGACCTGACCAATCGCCAGTGGTGTTACAGCTAGGCATGGGACTACATCCATACTTTCTCAGTACACAACCACAAATATGACGCCGGGGAATAAATGCAAATGTTCTTGGTTCTAACGCCCATAAGTCCTCCCACCGTGAGGGTCACTCTCCTCGTTTATATTCCCATAATACATTATAGAGCACATATATATATAGATATATCTGTATATAATGGGTGTATGTGTTGTGGAATTCTGTGATTAGTATCCTGGACATTTATTTGATTCTCAATCCTCATTGTTTACTCCTTTAATTTGATTAATAGCATACTATCTAGAGCATACATTCATTATCAATAGTAATCAACCTCTTTAGGGCTATGTAATTATATGCTACTACCTGTGTGACACAAAATGTAGCACATGTGTCATGCGCAGTATGGACCACCGAGGCCGCAGGTGGATAGCCAGAAGCCTCATGTAGATGTGGTAATAGATTATTTCCACCACCAAGCCGCCAACAGACGGGCTGTGGAAGCAACTAGTGGTGTGGGTAACAGCTCACTGTGTAGCGTTGGTTGGTTGCTTATTGGAGCTTTATGTCCTGGCAACATCTAAGTTCCTATCAGGAGGAGTACTGACTTGTGACTCATGGTGATTTTATAATGCTGCCCCACTGGGAAATCAGGCCACCAGCACAGTGACCCGATATCCCAGCCAGTCACATTATCCTGACATTGAGCTAACCATTCCATACCATATCCTATCCTGTTACTGCCGAGCGCCAAGCTAGGAAGTGACAAGTAGCAATTTTATAAGTCATTGGTTTGACTCGACTGGCAATTGAACTCCTGATCGCCCAAACGGGAGGCATGCGCTCTACCCAGTGTGCAGCATACTCTGTATGAGAGAGGGGGCGAGAGCGGGCGAGATGGAGCGAGAGGGAGCGAGAGGGAGCGAGAGTGAGCGAGTGGAAGTGAGATAAAGCAAATGGGAGCGAGAGGGGGCGAGAGGGAGCGAGAGGGGGCGAGAGCGGGCGAGAGGGAGCGAGAGAGATCGTGCAAAAAACCGTGAATGGAACTTGGTAGTTGTTTCAATGGGGGACAGAATACCTCATGCAGGTGTTTGGAAATACGGCACCGGGGACTACCGAATGGGTGTGTACTCTGGGTGTGTAGGTGTGTGCAGTGTGTGTGTTTGAGGGTAAGTGGGATAGTGTGAATGTGTGTGTAGGCGTGTGAGGTGATAAGACAATACTCTACCACCGCATTAAACCAGTATAAATCCAAGGGTAACATGTACACCCTATATTTCCTCATTGCGCATTGGTGGAGTGCTCCGCCCCTCCTAGATAATGGACTCACCCGGTACTCACAGCACATGGGTGAATACCAGCCCTATATAAAACGGTCGAAAAAGTGGGGAAATGATTTGAGAGCCTAATTTCACAATCTAAGAAGCAACATTTAATCTTTGTATATGTCTTCATATTTCCCTGCTACATTTGAGTTGAAAAATATAATAAAATATCTAGTTTAATAAGATTTAAAGATGAAATCGACGGCGTTCTATGGCTGCCATCTTGTCTTTTTGCATTCTCTCCCATTTCACCAACTCTGTGCCTATATAAGTATCCATTTGATACTGGAGGCAGGCATTCTACTTCCTGTTCTATACTAAAGCTATTTTACCCTTATTTACACTACGTTGTAATTCACCCGTGTACTACAAGTACCGGGTGAATCTTTTATCTACCCCCCTCCCAGCTGTCGGGAAAATTGCCGGGTGGGCACCCCCCTTGCGTCACACACTGGAGGAAATTTGCGATCTGTTTGTCAGACTGATTTCGCATTTGCATTGTTGTGTGGCTTTTGTGGCCTTTGTTTAAATGATTTACTTGCGCTTATGTTAGCAAAAAGGTTGGCGTTAAAATGTCCATTCTTCCTGCTCTAAATATACATGTATGTATGTGTGTACATATATATATATATATATATATATATATATATATATATATGTATAGACGCACACATTAAAACGACTGGGCTTTGCTCTCTCTCCATCTCATTGTCATGCTATCTCTCTTCTACCAACGTAATGTCATCATAACAAACTTGACGCACATAACGACTGGCTATTTTAACTTGACGAGAGGGTGTGTGTATATGTCAGTATGTAAATGAGACTGTCTCAAAAGGTGCTAAGCAATATAGGACACAACTTTGTCCATTTTAACGATCCACATACCATCTGCCTATGCATTTGCTCAGAATAAACTGATTTGTTTTTTACATAGTGTTTCATAATCCCAATAGAATACATATTGATTTGAAGCAAATGTCCTTGTGGTTTCAGTGTAACCGTTTCTGTGCTGTTTTGTGTCCATTGTTACAATGGACACACAAAAAAAGAGTTATCACCTTTTGAGACAGCCTCATGTATACATAAATTGAAAGAGACAGAGACAGAGACAGAGAGAGAATGACATGCAGAGAGCAAAGCCCAGTTATTTTTGTGTATGTATATATATATATATATATACGCACATACTCACATGTATAAATACACTCTCTTTGAGCTAAATTGTCAGGTGTTGTGTTCGCCGAGTTTGTTCTGATGACGTTATGTCGGCAGAAAAGATAGATGGAACAAGATGGAGAGAGCGCAAACCCCAGTCTTTTTTGTGTGTGTGTATTATATACACACACATACTCATATATATATACACACACACTTGTGTGCGCCGAGTTTGTTATTATGACGTCACGTCGGCAGTGCTCAGGTGGACACACAGGTGATAACGATCCGTACGCCACCTATACACCCGCCGGCACCAAGCGCCATTCCACACGGCGACAACACTCCGGCGCAGGTTTCAGCCCGCACCGGCGCACGGGTCACGTTGCTCCCATTTCCGGTTTGGGCGACACACGGCGGCTGCGGTTGCGCATAACGGACGGGAGGAAGTGGCGATGCCTCCGGTTGTTTAAACAAAAACACACACAAAAAAAGACAAAAAAAGACAAAAAAAGGAAGAACAAAATCTTGTTTTGTTGTCATCGAATATCGCCTTTTTGAATAGGATGGGAGAGACTAACGCTAAAATATTTAAAACACAAATGTCGCCTCCACTCTCTGATTACTATTAGGTTGAGTGCATAGACCGGGCGGGATGGCTTAGTGGGTAGAGCATCTGCTGTCCAGGCGCGAGGTCGGGGGATCACTCCCCGGCCGAGTCAAACTAAAGAATTACACAATTAATACTGGGCACTACCTTGTCTGGCACTCTGCATTGCATTACTAGGATACGGTTATAGCTGCTTGCCTCAAGGTTCGGATAGTGTGACTGAGTGAGATACCATATTATGGCGGCCGGGTCGCACTATAAAGTTGCCCTGAGTGCGCACTGCCACAAGTCGGTACATGTGCTGATATGGCCTTAGATGTTGCCAGGATGTAAAACTCCAATAATCAATAATGTGATGGGGCACTATGTCATACATGCACACACAACATATCCTATCTGATGTACTCCTGCTGTGCTTGGTTATTGACATGCGCAGAGAGCATCTACCGATCTACATAGTGAACCACCTCATTGGTGGATGGATGTAGGTCAGTGGAACGACTGGTTCGGCTGGTTCAACTACGTTCGGGTGGTTCAGAATCTACTCGGGGCTGGATTCCATTTGAGAAACTCAGTCCTTATTTACTGCGTGACATTGTGTGAGGGAGTAAGGACAATCGTCGTGGGAAAGTACCCTAACTCGGTTATTACTGTCTTTTATCTCGCTTCATCATGAATCAATGCCCATCATGTCAGATGTATGCTTTATGCATTGTATATAGAATGTAATATATTCAATAGATGTTATCCATTACGGCATATTATATATTCTATTCTATATATTAAGCATATATATATATATATATATACATATATATATATATATATACTTTCTATGTACAGATGAACCTCGATCCAACGGACACCGATGCAACGGATTCCGGATCCAACAGACACAATCCGCTAGTGTGAATATCTGAACATTTGCGCACTTTAAGAGAACTAGTTATTAGGGAACAGTATCAGCAAGGCAAGCAGTTGAAACTTGACGGATTTTTTAAATGCAAGGATCCTGAACCCCAGCATTCTGAACCCCAGCCTCCTGAACCCCAGTCTTCTGAACCCCAGCCTTCCACCAGCAATACTTCAGTAGCCACCACCACTTTTTATGAACCTTAGTTCTGTATTTTGTGTTTATTTTCGTACCCCCTGGAAAATTTCGTCGCTGCAAAGGACAAACAGCTTTAACGGACAACTGCTCCCCCCCATTAGTCCGTTGGATCGAGGTTCATCTGTATTAAACATAAGCGAATGGCGTGATGCGCCCCGCGCAGGGGGCCGGCCAGGAGCAGCCGGACCCCCCTATCCTCCACTTCGTGAGCGGGGCGGAGGGGGGGGGGGGCAGGCGGGTGCAGGGATTCCAGAGCTTATTACCTACGATAATGGGATTATCACTATCCATATATATATATATATTCTTTTGGTTAATGATAATTTTATTCAGCGAATAAAGGTATTTTTTTTCGGCGCTGAGGCACTGGTCTTCCGGCCATGTTAATTATATTAAAATCAACAAGAGTTTGATACAAATACAAAAAGAAGAAAACAGAAGAATAGTGCTGTTACCCGACAACATTCAGAGATAACAGCATGTACATTAGATATCGTCAGTGTCATCGTTAGGGTAACTGTGTACTAATATTATATTATCTATTTTCTATATATTCTTTACATTATATATATTCTCTAAATTCTCCATATTCTGTGTATTCTATATATATTTTTGATTGACTCGGCTAGGATTTCGACATCCCAACCTTCCGCATGGGAACCCTTGTGCTCTACCGATTTGCCCCCCCCCGTTTCTGGGAGGAAATAGATCCTGGCAGTGAGCAGCTCAAAGGCAAAACACCAGGAGAGGTGAGAGGAGGATGGGGGGAGGGCGGGGGGTTGGAGCAAATGTTGGCAGCAGCAGACGTAAGGCAATCGGAGCGATAAGGCAATTTTAGAGCACCTCCTAAAGCACTGGGAACTGCACCAGAGGTTGCTGGAATGATGCTTGGGTTACAGTATATATTATCTGTGGTGTTGGTTTGGTGGTGGTGGTTGGGGGAGGTGGGGAGGTGGGGGAAGTGGGGGGGGGGGAGTCAGGTGGGATGGTTGTACAACTGCAGGCATATCCATGCATTTATACATTTATCTAAAGCGCATACATCTATACTTACATATGTGTAAGTACACACACTCGAGCACACTTACGGACACTCACACACACCTACACAGATCTTCACCTACACAGACCTACACATACTCACGAACACTCACACACACCTAAATAAATCTCTATGTGTCTAGAGACAACCACACACCTACACACTAAATAAATATCCACCTCTTTAATACATACACCTTTACACGCATACTTACGTACATTTCTAAATGTTTGCAACCACCTACACACACCTACACACACCTAAGCATATCTATACACACCAACACACGTACCCACACCCACACACATCCACACTCACCTACACAAACATACTCACACCTACTGACACCTACGCATATTGACACCCACCCACACACACCTACACACCTACATACACCATCACACACCTAAGCATATCTACACACACCAACACACGTACCCACACACACACACATCCACACTCACCTACACAAACATACTCACACCTACTGACACCTACGCATATTGACACCCCCACACACACACCTACACACCTACATACACCATCACACACCTAAGCATATCTACAGACACCAACACACATACCCACATCCACACACATCCACACACACCTACATACACCATCACATACATAAGCATATCTACACACACCAACACACATACCCACATCCACACATATCCGCGCACCTACTCACACCTACACATATCGACGCAGACCTTCCCACACCTGCCCACACCTACACAGCTACACACCTGCACACACCTACACAGCTACACATCTGCACACACATACACAGCTACACACCGGCACACACATACACAACTACACACCGGCAAACACCTACATACCTGCACACACCTACACAGCTACACACCTGCACACATACACAGCTACACACCTGCACACACATACACACCTGTGCACACCTCCACACACCTACACGTATCTATGCATACATACACATATCTACACACATCGACACCTACACACAGCTACGCACATCTACACACCTCACACAGCTAGACACCTACGCGCACCTACACACACCTACACATATCTACGCACACCTACACATATCTACACACATCGACACCTACACACAGCTATGCACACCTACACACCTACACACCTACACACCTGCACACACCTAAACACAGCTACCCACACCTACATACACCTACACACAGCTACACACACCTACACACAGCTACACACACCTACACACAGCTACACACACCTACACACACCTCCACACAGCTAGGGGCACATACACACACCTACACACAGCTACAAACACCTACACAGAGCTACACATACCTACACACACCTACACACATGCACACAGCTACGCACAGCTACACACACCTACACACACCTAGATACAAAACCTTTTGTTTCTCGAAGAAACCAAACGGCAGTGAAACTGGAGGGGTGAGGAGGGAGGGCCATGGCGGCTCCAAAGCTGCGCTTTGCAAAGGCCATGGGCGTGCCATGCAGGCTAGTTAGGTGCGCGTGTTTAGAATAACACATACTAATATCTCGAAGCTGCAACCTTTAGCAATATTACCCATCTTAAACCACGGGGAGCCGAAAGGCAGCTGGTGTATATGGCCGTGTCTGTGTGTCTGTGTGTGTCTACGTGTGTGTCTGTGTGTTTGCGTGTGTGTCTGTATGTGTCTACGTGTGTGTATCTGTATCTATGTGTCTGCATGCGTGTCTGTGTGTCTGTGAGTATGTGCGCGTGTGTCTGCGTGCAGGTCTGTGTGTGTCTGGTGGGTCTGCATGTGTGTCTGTGTGTTTGTGTGTGTGTCTACGTGTGTGTATCTGTGTGTCTGCGTGTGTATCTGTGTGTCTGTGAGTATGTGTGTGTGTCTGCGTGTGTGTCTGTGTGGGTCTGCGTATGTATCGAATCGGAGCAGAGGAGGTGTAGGTGCAGGAGGAGGATGAAGGAGCAGGAGGAGGATGAAGGAGTAAGAGCAGGAGGGGGAAAAGGAGGGAAAGGGTGTTGGCGCAGGAGGAGGAGGAATGAGTAGGAGGAGGATGAAGGAGTAGGAGCAGGAGCAGGAAGGTGAAGCGGAGGGAGGAGGTGTAGGTGCAGGAGGAGGATGGATGAGCAAGGGTAGGATGAAGGAGTAGGAGCAGGAGGAGGAGGGTGAAGCGGAGGGAAGAGGTGTAGGTGCAGGAGGAGGATGGATGAGCAAGAGGAGGATGAAGGAGTAGGAGCAGGATCAGGAGGGTGAAGCGGGGGAGGAGGTGTAGGTGCAGGAGGAGGATGGATGAGCAAGAGGCGGATGAGGGAGTAGGAGCAGGAGGAGGAGGGTGAAGCGGAGGGAGGAGGTGTAGGTGCAGGAGGAGGATGAATGATCAGGAGGAGGATGAATGAGTAGGAGAACGAGCAGGAGGAGGGTGAAGAGGAGGGAAAATGTGTAGGTGCAGGAGGAGGATGAAGGCCCAGGAGGAGGATGGAGGAGCAGGAGCAGGAGGAGGGTGAAGAGGAGAAAAGAGGTATAGGTGCAGGAGGAGGATGAAGCACCAGGTTGATGATGAAGGACGGAGCAGGAGGAGGAGGGTGAAGAGGAAGGAACAGTTGTAGGTGCAGGAGGAGGATGAAGGACCAGGATGATGATGAAGGACTAGGAGCAGGAGCAGGGTGTAAAATATTTCGACTTTCTACACCTAGTTACATTATAAAATATATTCCATTTAAAGTACCCATTTGTTTTAGTTAGTAGGTAGAAGAATGTGTAACCCATTGCTGAACCCAGACTGATAGGGTGGGAGACAGTCATGTTTGGTATTTAATGTTTAATGTATTTTGGATCCGGATTGAATTTGTGTGGAGTTCATCGGATATGATAGAGGGGTCTGGTCAATTTGCCATGACCTGGTGGTAGCTGCGATGTGGGAATGAGGGGTACACCGAGCTGCACCCATCTCTACTGTCCTGGAATCTCAAGATGGCTGCCATAAAGAGTAAAATAACAATATGCCATGGATCATTGACATCATGTACCTTCAATAATATCATGTACCTTCAATAATTTCATATATACCTTCAATATCATGTACCTTCAATGACATGCCTGTAGGAGCGTTGGAGAGATTAAAAGCCTGGGAGAGCTGCCAGTCACCACTGGGCCTTCCATCTGACAAGAGGTACTTTTGTGTCCATCCTCTACTCTGTGCTATACCCACTGTAGCCACTTCACTATTATAGACAGAAAACTATAGGACTCAGCTACACCACACCATTTCCTATACTACACCCTCTGGTACTCTATGGCATTTTATATATATTTAACTTGCATTTCATTATAGCTCACTTGCATTTATAAAGATCTGTCGACCACCTTTTAAAAGGGATTATCCCATAGATTACAAAGGGGAGGAGGGGTGAACAGGAGGGAAGAGGTGTAGGTGCAGGAGGAGGATGAAGGACCAGGAGGAGGATGAAAGACTAGGAGGAGGGTGGTGAACAGGAGGGAGGAGGTGTATGTGCAGAAGGAGGATGACGGAGCAGGAGGAGGGGGAGGGGAAAGGAGCAAGGAAACAGGGGAAGAGGAATGGAGGAGAGGAGGTGGAAGGAGGAGGAGGAGCAAGCACAGGCGAAGGGGGGTGTGGAGGAAGGAGAGGGGAGCGGAAAGGCGGAAGAGGAAGGCGCAGGAGGAAGGAGGGAGAGAATGGAGGAGGAAGGAGGACGGAAAAGAGAGGAGGAAGGAGGGGGAGAATGGAGGAGGAAGGAGGATGGAAAAGGGAGGAGGAAGGAGGGTAAATGAGAAGGAAGAGTTGCAGGAGGATGAGGGAGTAAGAGGAAGGAGGGACAGACGCAAGAGATAGTGGGGCAGAAGGATGATGATAAGGAGTATGAGGAGGAGGTTGATGATGAGAATACGGAGGCGGAGGAGGCAGGAGGAGTAGGCGCAGGAGGAGGTGGGGGAGCAGGAGCTGGGGAGGAGGAACAGAAAAGAATGTCAGTTCTCTGATTGTTGAAAAGCAACCTCGGCGCTCCTGGCCCAGCAACACGCATTCCTCCTCCGGAGTGTGCAGCCTACGCACCGGCAGCACACACCGCCCCGCGCACCCTGCGATGGTGGCCGGTGCGCATGCGCATGCGCATGCCTGTTGAGTGCGGAGTCCGTCTGCGCCTGCCGGTGGTGGAAGCGCGAGTGTGCGCCTGCGTGTAGTGGGGAAGGAGTGTTTATTCTCCCGCCTTCCCCTCCCCACTGTCCCCTCCTCCCCTCTCCCCCTCCCTCCCTCCACACTCACACCCTGTCTGTCTGTCTGCCCCCCCCCCCCCCCTCCCCTTTCTTAACACTGCACAACACATGACTGGTACGCCAAAAGACCGGCCTGGATCCAGGCCACCGTGGCCTTGTTAAATGGCCATTACCCGAGGGAGGGGGATAGTGATAATAGCATATTATCGCCCGCCTAGGTTACAGAGGTCGCCCTTTATGTTCGGACTAATTCCTCACAGTCGATCCACCACTGCCTTCCCCACTTGATGCACAGGGTCTCGTGCGAATATAAAATAACGGAAGTTCCCGAGGTACTACACTAAAACCTCTATAAATCGACCGACCAGGGGACCGATTTTAAGTGGTCCATTTAGGGAGGTTGTCGGTTTAATAGGGTAGAATATCCTTACCATGGTATTGGTGGGACCCAAATAAAGCGATCAATATAGGGGAGTGGTCGATTTTTGGAGGTGGGCGGTTAGAGAGGTTTTACTGTAAATACATTATATATATAATGCTTATCCACCGAATCTTACGTATATCACATAGACCAGACGGGATGGCCGAATGAGTTAGAGCGTCCGTCTCCCGTGCTGGTAGATCGTGGGGTCATGGGTTCGAGTCCCGGTCGAGTCAAACCAATGACTTTAAAATTGATACTTGTCGCTTCCTAGCCAGGCGCTCGGCATTATTAGGATAGGGCAAGGACTGGTGTGCTCAGTGTCAGGATAATGTGACTGAGTGGATACCAGGTCATGGTGCCGGCGGCCTGGTTTCCCAGTGGGACAGCACTATAAAGTCGCCATGAGTGCGCACTGTCACAAGTCGGTACCCATCCTGATATGACCTTAGATGTTGCTAGGATGTAAAACAACAACAAACAAACGTATACCACATACCGCATACCACATACCGGATGGAAAATAAATGGAAAAGCATGTAATTGCACAGTAATGCTTCCATATGTCTGGATGCGAATACTTGTCACTACTTGGCATGGCGCTCAACATCACTAGGATAGGGCACGGATTGGTTACCTCAGTATCAGGATAATATGACTTGAGTGGTGAAATCGGGTCATAGTGTCAGCAGCCTGGTATCTCAGTGGGGCAGCACTATAAAGTCGCCATTAGTGCACACTGTTACAAGTTGGTACCTGTCCTGATATGACCTTAGATGTTGCCAGGACGTAAAACTCAAACAAACTATTGTCGCTTACTCACCAGGTGGTACTGGTGGCGCCACCTCCGTCGCTCAGGTATAGAGGTATATAATGAATTATGTCAACATAGAGAACGTGCTATATTATACTGTGTAGGCCTATTTCTGCTATCGTCGATCCGATATGCAGTTCCTAGTTCCTGATTCGGACACAGTGGCGCCTCGTGCAAGTGGAAATGGTGATTTTCCTTACCTTCACTCACGCCTTCACTCTGGTTAGTATTCCCGTGAGGGAGGTCATATGTTCGAACCTCGACTTAGTCAAGCCAATGACATATAAAACTAATATCTAGCCTGGAATTTGATAAGGCAATGACTGGTTTGCTCAGTATCAGTATATTATGACCGAGTGCGATATCGGATCATGGTGCTAGCATAGCAGTTCCCAAGTGGTGCAGCACTATAAAGTCATCATGTGTATAAAAGTTAGGATCACGAAGAGAGGCCAATTGGGGGAAGTTGTCGGCATCGATCATTGGATGTCGGCATCGAACAGTATAATTATAGTTTAGCATTGACAGAGATATTGGAAAGTCCTTAAATTTATCCTGAATGTAAAGGTAGAGAAAACACAACAACCTTATTTGTTTCTAGGATAATTTCATATAAAACAAAGAAATGCACTATACTTTAAGAATTGCGACACCGACATCTGTTAAAGTTGTCGGCGTTGAGCATTGGATGGCGACATTGATCGGCATACTTTTAGTTTAGCATTGACAGAGGTGTTGCAAAGTCCTTAAATTTATCCTGAATGTAAAGGTAGAGAAAATACAACAACCTTATTTGTTTCTAGGATAATTTAATATAAATCAAAGAAATGCACTACACTTTAAGAATTGCGACGCCGACATCTTATATAAATCACCAATTAGCCCATTTTCGTGAGGCTGACTCATACACTTGTGAAATATTCTGATTTAGTGCATTGGTGGGGAATGCAAATGTTCTATTACTGGGTATACGTGACCAGGTGCATGTATGTGTATATGTAGGTGCTGGTGGTGCCTGAATGAGATGTAAATGGACATAGTGGTGCTGACAGGGCTGTGTGTAAGGGGCACTCAGAGCCTACCCCCTCCCCCCTTTGCTAGTTAGGATCACCACACTCAAGCTCAAGACAGGTGGTGGCTTGGGGAACCACACAGCTTGGTGGTGGTGGGCAGATCACTGGTAACCATGGGGACCAGGAATGCTGGATCCCTATTGGTAGAGCTAAGAATGCTTGTTTCTCATTGGGGGAATAGGGTGGGGTGATACTCTACACTGAATCCATGTACCATATAAATAATAAACCAGAGGGCTTGACTCTCTCTCTTCTTTCACACTTTTTACTCTTCCTTTCTCTTTGTCTGTATTGATTTCACTATAGCCTGCCTACACAGCCACAGATTCGAGCCGTACACTTTACATACTGGTGACCACAACAGGTGGTACATCTATTAGTTGGAGGAAGTCACAAGTCAGCACAGTTTTTGGTATTCATCTCTGAATAATGCAAGACTTTGTCTCAGCCACCCAGCCCTATTATCGCTCACTCACTTGCAATAAACCCTTATTTAATCATAGGCCTCACACTGCCCCATAACTAATCCCTGCCTTGCTTTGAATTTTATATGAAAATGCAAATCACATTTATGTCCACTATTTTCACTTCAGCAAATTATTTATTAACTCAAGCCGAACCTGTAAACCCCTGCCCTATCCCGGTCACATGAAAAGGACAAACAGCACTGTCAAACTTAAATAAAAACGCACAAAGACAATGAGTATGTATATACATGTTTACATTGCATGTGATGAAAAAGCAACAACTAAGCTATGATGTATAATAATGGCTTCTTTTTAGCTACTTTGTTTCTAAGTAATTTGAGTAATGCTGTCAATAAAGGCGATGGAGTAGCAGGGGATAGCGCAGGGTTATCCTCCTTTACTATAACCTTCCAGGGCTATCCTTCTCCACACACCGGACGGCATGGCAAGGTGTGTAAGGCTCCCACCTGCTGTGTGTGGAGAGGTCCTGGGTTCAATCCCTCAGCCGAGAAACAAGTAAGATGGAAGGAAATAAAGAGATAATTGTCACTCACTACCTTCCCTGGCGCCCGCCATTATTAGGGTAGGGAAGGGATTGGTTGGCCGAGCGGGATGATGGTATGACTGAGTGAGCTATCGGAACATGGTACCGGTGGAATGGTATCCTAATGGGCGCAGCACTAAAAAAGGCACCATAAGTGTCACAAAGCATACTAAGTAGATATGTTGCTAATGCTAGGTCGTGAATCCCCACTAAACCAAACAAAGGCAATTCTACCTGTGGTAGTACTCTCAATTCAAAAATCAAATCCTAATCAGCCAAAACGTGTCTAAATAAATTTAAAAGCAAAACAAATATTGTTAAATGCAAGGAGTATTGTCGAGAATGCGTTATAGCTAGCGATGACTCAGCATTTCTGCACACTGCATATTTTAACGCATTTCCCCCCCGATGGCCTCATTTTCTAACACCACAATGCCAGAGCCACAGCTCGCTTGTTTGTTGAGGTTTAATGTCTAAAGGCATATCAGGACGGGTACCGACTTGTGACAGTGCGCATTCATGGCAGCTATTTCGTGCTGCCCCACTCGGAAACCAAGCCACCAGCACCATGAACCAATATCCCACTCCATCACATTATCCTGATACTATATTAACCAATCCTTACCCTATCCTAGTAATGCCAGGCACCAGGTTAGGTGGCAACAAGTCTCAAATTTGTTAGTCATTACTTTGACTCTGCTGGAATTCAAACCCCTGACCTTCCACACCCGAAGGCTGCGCTCTACGGTTTCGACCACCGCGTCCGGTCCGGAAAAGCTATGATTATGTGGACGCACGCACCGGATGAGAACCTGGGCATGAGATTGTTCACCTAGTCACATAATGCAGTTTATGTGACAATCCCCATGGAGAAGGCACGCGTCAACAACAATAACAACACCAACAACGCTAACAGCACCCGCAGCAGCAACAGCAACATCAGAACTAGAAATGCTTAGCGCCTTTTCCAGGCCGGCCTCTGATGAATTGGGTTTTCGGGGGAATTGGTTATGGATTGATTGACAGACAAGGGGGCTGTGATTTCCACATCGCGACGATCGCGCCAGATTTTGCGCCAGGGTTTCGATGCCGCTGTCCAAATCATGCAGGGATAATCGAGTTTCGCGTGTGCAATCAGTTCGTGCTCGACCTCACCTCACCTCACCTCACCTCAAACAAGCTCACGCAAAGCAGGGGAGTGGGAGTGGTGGAGGTGTGTGTGGGTGTGGGTGAATGTGGGTGTGGGTGGGTATGGGTTGTGTGGGTAGTGTGGGTAGTGTGGGTTGTGTGGGTAGTGTAGGTGGGTGTGGATGGTGGAGGTGTGTGTGTGTGTGGTGGAGGTGTGGGTGTGGTGGAGGTGTGGGTGTGGTGGAGGTGTGGGTGTGGATGGTGTGTGTGTGTGGTGTATGTGGGTGTGGGTGTGGGTTGGTGCATGGCAGAGTAGGGCATGGCATGGCAGAGTAGGGCAGGGCAGAGCAGAGTAGGGCAGGGCAGAGTAGGGTAGGGCAGGGCAGAGCAGGGAAGGGCAGGGCAGAGCAGAGCAGAGTAGGGCAGGGCAGAGTAGGGCAAGGCAGAGCAGAGAAGGGCAGGGCAGAGCAGAGTAGGGCAGGGCAGAGTAGGGCAGGGCAGAGTAGTGTAGAGTAGTGGAGCGAGTGTTGGTATGGTGGGGCGGAGTGTGATGTAGTGTGGGTGTGGGTGTGGTCTGAAGGTGTGGTGTGTGGGTTTGTTGTGGGTGTAGGTTTGATTTGGGGTGTGGTTGTGGTGCGGTGTAGAATGGAGCCAGGTGTGGTGTGATATCCGTGAAACGGGATGTGGGCGGGGTAAGGGTTCATTGCGGCGGGGTGGGTCGAGCTAAGATCTGATGGTGGCGTATGGGATGGGTGGAGTCTGGGAGATGGGTGGGGTGTGGGAGAGGTTGAGTGTGAGAGAGGTGGGGTGGGGAGTGGTGGGGTGTGGGAGAGGTGGGGTGTGGGAGATGTGGTGTGGAGGTGGGGTGTGGGAGGAGTAGGGGTGTGGAAGAGGTGAGGCGTGTGGGAGAGGTGGGGTGTGGGAGAGGTGGGGTGTGGGAGAGGTGGGGTGTGGGAGAGGTGGGGTGTGGGAGAGGTGGGGTGTTGGAGAGGTGGGGTGTGTGGAGGTGTGGTGTGGGAGAGGTGGGGTGTGGACGAGGTGGGGTGTGGGAGAGGTGGGGGAGTGGATGGGAATGGTGTGATTTTGAGTGGTGGGGTGGGGAGTGGAGGGGTATTGGGGAAGGAGTGGAGGGGTATGGTTCGGTGGGGATTGGAAGTGTATGGTGGTGTGAGGTGGGTCGGTGTTAGAAGTAGTGGTATGTGGGAGGTGTGTGGTGTGTGTGGAAGGGGGTCATGTTAAATAGGCACGGCAGAAGGGAGCTGGGTCTGACTGGTCTTATCCGTTATAGTAAACACACAGCTCATCGCCCGGTGCCACCGGTGTGCATCCCCGGGCACCCGGGGTCGGCCGGGGTATCATGGGCGCTATAGTATACCCTATTGGGTTTATCCGATAGGTGGCGCCGCGAGAGTTGGGAAGACGGGAGGTGAAAGGGAAGGGGTGTGTGGCTGTCAGTAGAGCGTTGGATGTGGGAGAGGGAAGGACAGGAGTGGGTGTCAGATTGTTGGGTAGGAATGAGAGGGTTGGATTGGGGAAATGAATAGTTTGAGGTAAGAGTGAGAGAAAAGGATAATGGTGGAGAGGGAGTGGATGGGATTGGGGTGAGGTTGGGTTGATTAGGAATAGTTTGGGATCAATGAGGTGTTTGGGGGATGGAAAGTGTGAGGGGGGTGGGGACTGTGGTGGCGGTAAAAGTTGAGGGGTGTGGTAGGGTTGAGAGGAATAGAGTGGGATGGTGGTAACAAGACGAAGAGGGTGGGGAGTGAGAGGGGGGCTTGTGGTGGCGATAAAAAGTCGAGGGATGGGATGACCTAATCCCGACAAGTGGGATGGGTTGGGAAGGGTGGTGGGATTGTAATATACTGACTGGGGTTTGAGGGACGGAGGGAGATTTGGGAGCTGAGGCGAGGTGGGGGAGGGCGATAGGGGGATTTGTGGGTGATGTGGGTGACATGGGTAACATGGGTGATAAGGGTGATAGGACTGATATGGGTGATATGGGTGATGTGGGTGATGTGGGTGATGTGGGTGCCATGGGTGCCATGGGTTATAGGGGAGACAGTGGCGATAGGACTGATATGGGCGATAGGGGAAATATGAGTGATAGGGGTGATAGGGGTGATAAGACTCATATTGCTGATATGGGTAATATGGGCGCCGTGGGTGGTAGGAGTGATATGGATGCTATGACTCTTTAGGAGTGATACAGGTGATATGGGTGATATGGGTGATATAAGTGATATGGGTGATATGGCACCTCATAAAAGTTAGGGCATTGAAATCAACTAATCCATGGATTTATAACCCAGGCAGTACCTTACACTAAATTGCATGACATATAGTTGACGCCCTGCTACCCATTGCAATCTTCTTGCTAACCAATACCCAGAACCTACAGAGACACGTGATAATATCCAAACTGAATACTCTAGCTAACCCCTCTAAAATCATAAGAGGGCAACTACTGGTGCCAAAGTCATCTAGGCACATCTCAGCTTAAATAAGCTATTTATCTTCACAGAAACATTTTTGAAGATTTTATTTGTGTTCTTTTTGTGTGTTGAAAAAGATTGATATATATATATATATATATAGATTGTTTTATTATTTTGTTTATATAACTTTAAAGGTTAATAGAATGACTGGGACAATGCGGGGGGGACCTGGGTACCGGGGGACAGTGTGCAGAGGATATGAGCATGGGACAAGTGGCTGGGCAGGCTTCCTCTGAACGAACTGAAGGGTCTGCCAGGTTTCAAAATAGCACACCTAAATGTACGTAGTCTCACACATAAAATAGAGCAATTAAGAATTGATCTGCCAGGATCGGGACTTGATATTTTCACAGTATCAGAAACATGGCTCAATAGCCTTATAGAAAAAAAACTAACTTCAATAACAAACTACACCTTCCTTAGGTATGATCGAAAAGCAAAACATCTAAATGGGCAAGCCAAAGCTGGAGGTGGACTAGGAATTTACTGCCGAAATTCTCTACAAGTAGATTCTAATAGATATGCAGATAAAAATATTTCAAATGCTGTGCTGGAACTGCAATGGGTGCTTGTAACAAGGCCTTATTCAAAGAAGATCCTAATTGGAAATGTGTACAGACCACCAGATGGAAGTGTTAAACAGGCCTTTGAGGAATTGAGCATTATGATGAGTGAAATAGATGACATAGACAAGTATGAGACCCTACTGATAGGCGACTTCAATGCAGACTGTAGTGCTAAGAGAAAGCTACCAGCCATAATCATAAATCAATTTGCTTCAGAACATGAGCTCCAACAGCTGATAGATAAACCGACTAGGTCAACTAGAACTACTGCAACCACAATCGATTTAGCCTTTACTAACATCAAGTATTGCACTCAAGCAGGAGTCCTTAACTACAATGTCAGTGACCATAAGCCAGTCTATATCAATCCAATTCAATTCTTTTATTTTAACTCTCTGCAAGGTATGTTTACAATAAATTGAGGTGATACAATAAATGCATACAAATTCCTTACAGACAGAAAGGATCCCAGAAAAGCGATGCTTATCTAGCTGGTCTCCATGATGTGAATGAATAAGTGATGACAATAACAAATTATTAAACCTAAGCTACATTTTTAACTAATGATTATGATGAGCTACTGATGCGTCTCTTCACAGTTAGTAAGAAACAAAGTAATGATAGGAATATTATATGGATATTGTGTCATGGATTCATGTACTTACATGCAGTATCAGTAGTTATTTTGCATGTATGTTAATAGGGGTATTATATATATTCTTTACTGGTAATCGATTTAGTATGCATTGAGATAGCTTATCTTTAGTTTTTTACAGAAGTTTTTCAAAGTTTGAAGGTTTCTAATCTCTACTGGTATTGAGTTCCAGATATTGGTTCCTTGGTTTTCAGTTGTTATTTTGCCATATTTGTTTCTAGTGTGTTTGTGATGTATGTTATTTATCTGTCGTGTGTTATGGGAATGGACCTGATTGTTTTCTTTGAAGAGATTATCAAATATTTCAGGGAGGAGGCCATTCTTTTGCTTGTAAACAAATTTTGCAATGTATATTTTATAAATGTCAGTTACCATAAGTAAGTCCAGGTCTTTATGAAGTGATTTAGTTGGGGTGAGATAGTCTTTGCTATACAGTATTTTCAAGGCTCTGTTTTGTTGTGTCTGTATCTTTTTTAGGGTTGATGATTTGGCTCTCCCATACACCTCTATACCATACTGGATTTTGGAGTAAACGTATGCATAGTATAGTAATTTTTTATTTTCCTCATGTACCCGTCGTCTGATTATTTTAAATGAGTTAGCCGTTTTAATTATTGAATTATTTAAGTCATCAATATGTTCATCCCAGTTGAGGTTCTCATCTAGAATTATACCTAGGTATTTCACAGAAGGGACTCTCTTTATTGTGTTATTGTTTATCTTTATGTTGTTTAGGTAATCAGGAATGGTTGTACTTCTGCTTTTAAATATTGTGTAGCATGTTTTGTTCAGGTTTACTGTTAATTTGTTATCATTGCACCATGTAAATATGTCTGAAAGGAATGTTTTAATTGAATGTTTTAGTTGTTTGGGTGAATTTGAGGTTATGAAGCCGTTGGTATCATCTGCAAATAACCTTGTTTTGACATCTTGTTTTGTACAGTTGACTATATCATTTGTGTAGATCAAAAATAGGAGAGGTCCCAGGACAGAACCTTGGGGGACACCATTGCTGATTGAGTTTAGCTTGGATCGTTTACCGTTTATGTATGTAAATTGCTTTCTATTGCTTAGGTAACTCTCAAACCATTTAAGTCCCTGGCCTCGAATTCCGTTGTGCCTAAGTTTTGAGAGTAGGATGTCATGGTCTACGGTATCAAATGCTTTGCTCAGGTCTAAGTAGACTCCTGCAACATGTTTCCCATTTTCAAGGTCTTGTAGTATGTTGTCTAAGATTTCAGTCAGAGCCATTATTGCTGAGTGATTCTCTCTAAATCCAAATTGGTATTTGTATAATATTTTGTATTTGTTAAGAAATTGGTAAACTCTTTTGTACATTAGTTTTTCCATTAATTTGTTTAGGGTACTGAGTAGGCTGATTGGCCTGTAGTTATCAACTAGGTATTTCTCATTTTTCTTATGGATGGGTATTACTTTTGCAACTTTGAGATTTTCAGGAACAGTAGCATTTGCAAATGATAGGTTTATTATGTGGGAGATAGATGGTGCGAGTAGAGTGTCACACTCTTTGATTATTTTTGGCGAGATATTGTCATGTCCGCTTGACTTATTAGGATATTATCAAAA
>CM059192.1:16264602-16391179 GCA_030323885.1 Branchipolynoe longqiensis | reverse complement strand
CACCTCATAAAAGTTAGGGCATTGAAATCAACTAATCCATGGATTTATAACCCAGGCAGTACCTTACACTAAATTGCATGACATATAGTTGACGCCCTGCTACCCATTGCAATCTTCTTGCTAACCAATACCCAGAACCTACAGAGACACGTGATAATATCCAAACTGAATACTCTAGCTAACCCTTCTAAAATCATAAGAGGGCAACTACTGGTGCCAAAGTCATCTAGGCACATCTCAGCTTAAATAAGCTATTTATCTTCACAGAAACATTTTTGAAGATTTTATTTGTGTTCTTTTTTGTGTGTTAAAAAAAATTGATATATATATATATAGATTGTTTTATTATTTTGTTCATATATCATATAACTTTTAAAGCTTAATAGAATGACTGGGACAATGCGGGGGGGACCTGGGTACCGGGGGACAGTGTGCAGAGGATATGAGCATGGGACAAGTGGCTGGGCAGGCTTCCTCTGAACGAACTGAAGGGTCTGCCAGGTTTCAAAATAGCACACCTAAATGTACGTGGTCTCACACATAAAATAGAGCAATTAAGAATTGATCTGCCAGGATCGGGACTTGATATTTTCACAGTATCAGAAACATGGCTCAATAGCCTTATAGAAAAAAAACTAACTTCAATAACAAACTACACCTTCCTTAGGTATGATCGAAAAGCAAAACATCTAAATGGGCAAGCCAAAGCTGGAGGTGGACTAGGAATTTACTGCCGAAATTCTCTACAAGTAGATTCTATTAGATATGCAGATAAAAATATTTCAAATGCTGTGCTGGAACTACAATGGGTGCTTGTAACAAGGCCTTATTCAAAGAAGATCCTAATTGGAAATGTGTACAGACCACCAGATGGAAGTGTTAAATAGGCCTTTGAGGAATTGAGCATTATGATGAGTGAAATAGATGACATAGACAAGTATGAGACCCTACTGATAGGCGACTTCAATGCAGACTGTAGTGCTAAGAGAAAGCTACCAGCCATAATCATAAATCAATTTGCTTCAGAACATGAGCTCCAACAGCTGATATATAAACCGACTAGGTCAACTAGAACTACTGCAACCACAATCGATTTAGCCTTTACTAACATCAAGTATTGCACTCAAGCAGGAGTCCTTAACTACAATGTCAGTGACCATAAGCCAGTCTATATTATCAAAAAGAAACCCAGAAACAACCAAAAAACCACCGCATACTGCGGAAGGACATATAAAAACTTTTCAACTGATGCACTTAGGACAATCTTGCAGAGTTATAACCCCACTACAATATTTGAAGAACAGGATCCCAACAAATGTTGGGATATTTTAGAAGATATGATCAACCATGCAGCAGATAAACTTTGTCCGATGACTGAACTAAAAATAAAAGAGAACACGGCTGCTTACATCACCAGTGAACTGATAGAACTACAAAAGGACAGAGATTATTTTAAGCAAAAGGCTGACCTGACCAAAGACCCAGGAGACCAGTTTATAGCAAAATGCTTAACAAGTAAAGCCAGAACACAGGTGAGGAAAGCATAATCTATGTATTACATTGATCAAGCCATAAAGCACAACCAGAATCCTAAGAAATTCTGGTATGAACTAAGTCAAATTCAACCAGAAGCCAAACCACAGATAAACAGCATAATAAATGACAGTACAGGTGCGAGAGTACCTGCTGGTAAGTTAGCTGAAGTAATAAACAACTATTTTGTAGACATTGGGGCAAACCTCTCCAAAAAATGCAAACAAAAAACCAAGTATCTAAAAAATTATCACCCAGTTGCAAATCAACATGAATACAATCTTGAGAAAACAACAAGAAAAGAAGTACTCGCCCACATTGAGGAATTTTCATCATATAAATCATCTGGTATGATGAATATAAATTCAGCCGTCATTAAGACTGCCATTAGCATCCTAATAAACAAATTTACACATGTCTACAACCTTGTCATTGAAACAGGTGTATTCCCAGATAAATGGAAAATAGCTACTGTCACACCAATACCAAAGATAAGTAATCCTAAGTCATGCAATGAACTGTGACCAATATCAATACTGCCCCTCCCTGGCAAAGTCATCGAACAAATAATCCATGCTCAAATAAAAACCTTCCTGGAAGACACCAACTACCTTGCCAAACAGGAAAATGGCTTCAGAAAAGATAAATCAACCACTCTATTAGATGAACTGCTGACTAACATGGATAGAGGAGATCTGACAATAACCATTTTTCTTGATTTCAAGAAAGCTTTTGACACAATAGACCATGACATTTTACTCTGGAAAATTTAAAGGGTGGGACCTGGTCCTAAATCTTGTACATTTATAGCCAACTATCTATCAAATAGACAACAAGTTACAAAAATAAATGGCACTAAGTCAACAGAGAGATCAATTACAACTAGAGCATCCCAGGGTTCCACGCTTGGGCCACTACTCTTCCTCATATTCATTAATGACTTGCCCTTGGTAACAAATGATGCCATGTTCGCACTGTTTGCTGATGATGCGGCCCTCACAGTCCATAGCCCACACATTGCATCTGCAGCAGAGGTAGTTGAGGATGTACTAGCTAAGGTTAACATCTGGTGTAAGGAAAATAAACTGACTATTAATGCAAAGAAATCTGAATACATAATTTTTGCAACCAAAGTAAAAAGATCCAGAGCGCAACCTATCAATTTACATTTGGGTGATGCAGTATTGAATGAGGTAGACATATACAAATATTTAGGGTCCGCACTCGATTCTACACTAAATGGTAATCGACAACTCTCAAGACTTAATCAAATGATAGCCATAAAAATGACAACTTTCAGAAAAATTAGGTACTACATGAGAGAGAATACAGCCCTGTTACTATATAAAGCCACTATTCTTCCAATAATTGACTACAATGATTTAATATATGGACTGCTGACAAAACAACAAGAAAACAAATTACAGAGGATTCAAAACAGGGCACTTAGAACTGTCTACAGAGGGAAAACGCTGTCTGTAAAGGAAATGCATGTTAAAGCACAAGTCAGCTACCTTAGCCAAAGGAGGGACACACATCTCCTCAGTCTCATGTATAATAGATCCAATGATGAACAATATGTTGACCATACAAACAGAGTAACCAGACAGAGCGGTGCTACACTTCTAAAAACACCCATGCCACTAACAAACAAACTGACTAAAGCACCGATTTACAGAGGTGGCACATTGTGGAATAAACTTCCAGTGAGGACAAGACAGTTCACAAGTCTCCTTGAATTTAAAAACTTTATGAAAATACAACCGGCCTGTCAGACCCTGACACGGTTATAGGTATTCTAAAGGCCTTCCTTGCCCTGACCCTTGTACATACATATATATATAAATGTTCTCAAATGCACTACACAGCTCTGCACGCTGATCCCCTTCCCGCCCTTACCCCACCCCTACTACACCTTCTTTCAAAACCTATTACCTAAAATTGTCCTTTAAATTGACATAAAACCTGTCTGATGTAAGTCCCCACTGCAATCTCAGACCGCGATCCCATCATTAGGCCACACAGAACGGAACACTCGTGATGGGATAAAAAAAATAAATATTTTAAATGGCCAGGTTTCCGCATTTGGTATTGGTGATTGGATCCACTGATTTGCATATTTGCAATATAGTATATATATATATATGTGTATTGTAGATATGTTATATCTTTTTGAAAAGAGAAGAGAGAAAACAAAGGAAGAAAGAAGTGTTTAAAGACAATTCTAGAGTCATCTTGTACATTTATTGATGCATGCTCACCAAGTGCATAATACATATGTTGAACTGGAATTGCATGCAGTTACTATTACGACAAATAGTCAATTTATATTATGCTTCTATTATCGAACAGGTTTTTCATGTGGTTATTATTGAAACTAATATTGTCATTTATGTATAGATATGTTATATCTTTTTGAAAAGAGAAGAGAGAAAACAAAGGAAGAAAGAAGTGTTTAAACACAATTCTAGAGTCATCTTGTACATTTATTGATGCATGCTCACCAAGTGCATAATACATATGTTGAACTGGAATTGCATGCAGTTACTATTACGACAAATAGTCAATTTATATTATGCTTCTATTATCGAACAGGTTTTTCATGTGGTTATTATTGCAACTGATATTGTCATTTATGTACCAACAAATTGTAATTAACGGCCGGAAGACCAGTGCTCTGGCGCTGACAAAAGACATTATTCGCTGAATAAAATACATTTAGTAAAAAAAATGGATGATAGGATTGATATGGGTGATATGGATGATATGGGTGATATGGGTGACAGTAGTGATATGGTGATAGTAGTGATATGGGTGATAGGAGTGATATGGGTGATATATATGCTAGGAGAGATATGGGTGATATGGGTGATAGGAGTAATATGGGTGATATGGGTGATATGGTGATATAGATTATAGGAGTGATACGGGCGATATGAGTGATCTGGGTGATATGGATTATGGGATTAATATGGGTGATAGGAGTGATATGGGTGATATATATGATAGGAGTGATATGGGTGATAGGAGTGATATGGGTGATAGGAGTGGTATGGGTGATATGGGTGATAGGAGTGATATGGGTGATAGAGATACTGGTAAGGAGGTAGGGGTGGAAAGGTGAGATCGGGTATGGGGAGGGGAGGTGGCAAACAGGGGTGTGGATGAGGTGGCAAACAGGGGTGTGGGTGAGGTAGCAAACAGGGGTGTGAATGAGGTGGCAAACAGGGGTGTGGATGATGTGGCAAACAGGGGTGTGGATGAGGTGGCAAACAAGGGTGTGAATGAGGTGTCAAACAGGGGTGTGGATGAGGTGGCAAACAGGGGTGTGGATGAGGTGGCAAACAGGGGTGTGGATGAGGTGGCAAACAGGGGTGTGGATGAGGTGGCAAACAGGGGTGTGGATGAGGTGGCAAACAGGGGTGTGGATGAGGTCTCAAACAGGTGTAAAAATATACGGATTTTCGGTTAAGAATTATATATTGGCAGAGAGCATTATTATTCTTAGATGTCGGAGTGGGACTTATGTTATGTAAACTAAAAGTAACTAAAACTAATAGAATTCCACTCCCATGGTACATGATGCTGAGTGAGGTAAACTATATGTTATACATTATGAGTGGAGTTGATGGAAATGTATATGATGCTGAATGATGTAAACTATCTGTTATATATGATGTTTGGAGTTAATGAAAAGAGCTCCTTTGCAAGAAACAGTACATGATGATTGAAATGTTCTCTATGTGTTCATAAAGAATACAAAAGAGGAAAAGAATGATTTTACTATATACAATATCTGTAACTGTTGCAAGATCCTGTCCACCCAAGACCACCGACTGACCCACCTGCCTGATTTGCATATGTATAGAGTACACCACCTGCAGCTGGTTTGAGTGACAGCCCCTAATGGGGTGGTCACCCACCCAGTCTGTGGGGGAGTGTCTCATTGGCTGGCTGGGGAATGTCCGGTCACCTGACTCCCTTGGCCTATCCTGACCACACACTAGTCTCAACTAATTAATTATTCAAGATTTTGCCTCAGACACACTGAAGGAAAATCACTCTCATCCTGGCTCTTGAGTGAGACACACCTACTCTAGAGCAGGACCCCAGACACTCTGTCTGATGCTATCAAAATTCAGCTATTCTAATTGAGTGTATCCACAGCCATAGGACTCCTGTCCCATGGGTTGTAGGCACTGGTTCAATATACAGGCTAAAGTGACAATGAGACATAGTGTGGGCAGTATATGAGGAGTACAGGTGCTAGGTCACATGTAAGGGGGATGACAGGAGTTGCTGCCAATAAAGCACAACTTATTCACTGTTCATCCTTGTGACTAGTTTTCCTTCCTCTTTCCAGACATGGTTAAATTGATTAGACTGATTGCATCACAGGTGAAATGAAGGGGGAGAGTTTTGTAATTACATAGGGTGCTCACAGCGGCAGAGCATCCGTGTTTTTATACAGGGGTGTGGATGAGGTGGCAAACAGGGGTGTGGATGAGGTGGCAAACAGGGGTGTGGATGAGGTGGCAAACAGGGGTGTGGATGAGGTGGGATTGGGATTGGCGGGCGTTGGGACGGGGACGGGGGGGGGGGGCAGTGGGAAGGGGATACATGAGGGGTGAGAGGGGGCGGGGTGAGAGGAGGCGGGGTGAGAGGGGGCGGGGTGAGATTGCCTGCAGTGGGGGGATTCAATTATCAGCTCGGGGGCACACAACTGCTCATTTCTCCGATGGGCGCGCACTCGCCGGCCGCTGAGCAAATCCCACTGTCTGAACACAGGAGGAGCAAATTGAAAGGCTCCTGCTAATGTGTGGTCAGTTCCTGGCAGAGCCTGCGTTACGAATCGTTCACCGATCATTTCCATTACCCACCCACCCACATTTTGTTTTGGCCAAGTTCTTGGCAGAGCCTGCCTTACGAATTGTTCCTCGATGATTTCCACCACTGATCCATATTTGTTAGGGCAAAGTTCCTGGCAGAGCCTGCATTACTAATTGTTCACCTGTTGTAACACAGTATGGATGAGCTATAGCGACTGTTGTGATTTGAATATGAATAAATTATTTCAGAGGTAATCAAATCATGTTCTTGTAAATGTAAGTCTTAGTCATCTCTTCCTCAAGATTCGGTATATTTACCCCAAGCAGCACATGTCTGATACGTGTCTCTACATTGAGAACAAGCTACCAATATATATATATATATAATATAAGTAATATTTATAATATATATAATATACCATATATGCAATATATACAATATATTCAAAATATATAATATTTATACACGTTATATATAACAAAATATATTATATATATATAATATATGTATTGGTTATGTATATTATATAACATAATATATATATATATATATATACTATATATATACAATATATATTGTCTGTAATTATTAACTATTAATATCAGGTTATCAATTCCACTTTGTTTGTGTACAAAGTAACCTTTTAATATTATTCAATTTGGTTCAAACCTACTTTATTAACAGATCTTCTCTGCCATTTATTAGTACATGGCGCTTATGGATTTATAAGTGCAAGGCGATTTTGTTGGGGTCGTGGATGGTGTTGGAGATGTGGAGATTTTGTTTGAGGTAGGGGTGTCAGTCAGGGTGGGTGTTATGGGGTGGGTGTGGGGTTTGTGGGGGTAGGTGGGTGCTACAGTTCATCCCGTCTGAACCCCCACGTCCAGCAATCTTGCTACTCGCAGCACAAACGGCCGTGAGCGCCCCCTGGTGTGTGCACCGAGCGTGTTACCTGATAAAGCAGGCAGGGTGCACCTCGCCCCCTCACGTGACCGTGTAATGGTGTTAGCTTCTATGAATACACATATACACACGAGGTAAATTCTAAAGGCACAACACTACCAATAAAAGACATACACTTTATATAGATATATATGCATTATATATAAGATATATAATGCATGTAATATATATATAAACTATATATAATATATATAATATGTATAGAAATATATATATAATATATAATATGTATAATATGTATGATATATATAATATGAATAATATATATAATATATACTATATATAATATATAATATATATAGCGTATATATTGTGTATAATGTATATAATGTATATACTATATATAGCATATATTATATATATAACAGATGTAACATATGTAACATATATAATATATATAATACATATAATATAATGTATTACATAAAACATATAAAACGTATAAAAGGTTATGCATATATATAAATCGGCGAATGGAAATTGGTAGGGATATTTAAATATATGTATTGAGAATTATATTTGTGTATTGTTATGGTCCACTCGATGCCCAGCTTCCATTTACTCAGTATCGGTCGCGATCTGAGCGCCACCAACGGCGATTTCCGGCGGGGTGGGTGGGTGGTAAACGGACATTCCTTATCCGAATTTCAAACTTCGGTCCATTGTTCTTCGTTATTTTGTACGTAGCCTAGAATTTATATCTGATATATTATCGATTAAATATCGAGTTTTCTCGATTTTGTAGGCATATTCCCGGAGCTGTTGGCTGGACTGAATGACAAAGACCATGAGGGCTTCCCCCACATTTTTGTGTGTGTTTGCCTCACTCTATTTAGACTCAATGTACCGGGTCTTGGGGATTCTGGGACTCCAGTAAACAAGCACTTGGACAATTAAATGCTCTCAGCAGGAAACTCTATCCACATCTCCTTGTTCGCCAGTTACTTAGTCTGACCTGGGTATTTTTTAATTAAAGCCGCGCAGTCCGCTAAGACCATCCAATTTCAAAAGAAAAACACTAATGTAGATTTCCACCCACATGTCCAACTTAGATATTGGTGCACTTATTAGGTATTTGCCTCTACATAGAATGGCATGTTATATCAATATAATAGAATCGGTTACTGCTGAAGCCTTTGGACTTAATGTGTGGTGTGACCACTTCAAATATCTCTTGAGTTGATAATTTAATATCGAAAATAAGGTAGTGTATGACACATCCACCTTAATATATGCATCTCAGAAAATGACATAAACTCAAAACCATCACAATATGCAACTTTAAATAAAATACACCAATTATCCATTGTATTCTCCTTTAAAAACAGTTATCTGAATGCATCAGCGCCCACCTCATACGGGGAGGTGGTGGGATCAATTCCTGACGGAATCAAAGTAAAGACCGACAAAATGTATGCCTGCAATTACCTCGTTTTGCGTTTGACTAATGTAAGTAAACAAGGCGAGGAATGGTTGACTTAGTATCAGGATAATGTGACTGAGTGGACTATCAGCTCATGGTACTGGTAGCATGGTATCCGATTTGGGCTGCACTATAAAGCCGCCATGCAGGTGCGTAGTCATAAGTAGATACCTGCCGTTATATGACATTTCTAGGGCGTAAAACCTCAATAAGCCAAACCAAACCAAAAGCACCCACACCACCACCCACACGCCGTCCTGATATGACCTTAGATGTTGATAGGACGTAAAAGAACAAACAAATCCACCCACACGCACACTCGCACCCATACTGCCACTACTACACCCACTCTAATCACCCGTGTTTATTGGTGAATGGGAATTGGCGCCGACGTCCATCCCACCCCCATCCCCCCATCCCCCCATCCCCCATCCACCTTCAATCCCCCATCAATCCCCCTTTCATCCCCCCATCCCCCCATCCCCCATCCGCCTTCCATCCCCCTTCCATCCGCCCATTCCCCCATCCCCCAATCCTCGCGAGCTGTATGTTCTACCAAGGTCTCATCTCACTCTCAGCCTTGGTCTCATCTCAATTAAACTAACGCCTACTTGGCATTAATTAATTAATTAATCAGGGCGGGGATCCGGCGGCGGCAATTACATCCGGTGAGCGCATTGAAGAAAGAAACGAAGAAAGAAAGAGAGAAATAGAAAAGAAAGGTCCAACCTGCGAAACTGGTTACCTGTTATTAGAGCATCTGCGCCGAGTATGGGAGTGGTCTTTGCACCCACATTCACTACGCTGCCCGGCACTGTCTCCAAGCTTCCACCCTGCTGCCCCCGAGCTGCTCGGAGCTATCTGTGGTTGCCTTAGGTGATAAGAACTGCTTAGAGTTTGTCAGACTTGTCTAGAGCTGTTCATAATTGCATGAGATGATCATAGTTGCTCAGAGTTGCTCAGAGCTGCTCAGAGCTGCTCAGAGCTACAGGAAGTGATCCGGACTGCTCAGAGTTATTCCCATGACTGCCCAGAGGTGCCCAACAGTCACTACCCAGAGCTGCTCAGGGCCGATCACTGCCAAGGGCTGGTCATTGCTCATAGCTCTGCTCAATGGTCGCTTCCCTGCCCTACTCACTCATTGCTCAAATTTGCTCACGGCTCAAAACTGCTCACATATGCTCAAAGGTGCTCACTACTCACCCTGAGCTGGTCAGTCTGATTTGCGGCCTTTTCAGACGACTATTGTTCCGGAGGCGGCCGATTCTTACACTTTGTGTATTTACTGTGACCACCTGCTCCTACTGCAACACTGTCTCCCACCAGATAATAATACAGATAATAAGAACGGCATGTGCCCAAACGGTCTGTTAAGAATATCCGAAATTGAGGTCAAGTTCATATTCAGATCTACCTGAAGAGCGAAAATTGTTAGTTCCAGAAAGCTTTCTCTGTCGGTGTCGGTGTCGTGTATAAGCAGAGAAAAGATTGTCTCCTTCATCGACCAGACTCTTTGACAGCAGCTACATACATGTCCAATGTGCGTGTGCACATTCCGAGCACACATTCATGCGCCCCCCCCCCCCCCCCAATGCGCCTCTTCTCTTCTTCTTCGCCCATTGCGGCATCAGCGCCCACCCACACAAACACCTCCTCAGCCGTGTCGTAGATGAACGTGTCGCCTACCACCCAACTTTGGGCATAGGCCACGAACAAGGGTTCTCCATTTTTCCCAACCCCCAACCTGGAGGACCAGTTGCTGCTCTTAGTCTGTCCTCTACCATGAATCCTGCCCAGCTTGGTTAAACCTGCCAGGAGGCTAGCCCCCGCCGGTATAGCTCTCATGGTCATGGAGGCACACAAGCCTCCCCACCACGACAAGGTAGCAACACATTGGGGGGCAAGTGTGCCTCACACAGGAGGAATTCTTTAAAAAATATATATATATAGTTATTCAATATACATGTATATATATGAATATGTATTTGTATATATTATTCACAGCTTTTGTATATATATATATATATATATATATATAATGCACAGCGTGATGTCAAGGTCAAGGTTCACTGATAGGGCTGCCACCCTACGTGAGACACGTGTGTGATTCACTGAGGAGCGACAAGTAATCATAACAAATGCTCGGCTTTGTGCTTGGGAGGCCCTTCATGTTGGGAAGAGGGGGGAGGGGGTACGCTGCCCCAATCTGCGGTGCACATCTATTTAGTCACTAGAGGGCGTGGCGGCTCCCAATCGACGAATCCGCCTCTGGCTGCATCCCATAATGGATTTGCAGCCCCGGGTTGCTCGGACTAGGCAGTTAGCGCAGTCCATTCAGTGTAGTCAGAGGGAAGGCTGAGGTGGTGAGGGTGGTGGTGGTGGGTGGGGGGGGTGGGGGTGGTGTGATGGTGTAGGGTAGTGGTGGGGAAGTCGGGAAGTGGGGGTGGGTGGGGGTGGGGGTGTAGGGTGGGGGTGGAGTGGTGTAGGGTGCTGGTGAAGGCCGGGGTGGGGGTGGTGGGAGGTGTAGGGTGGTGGTGAAGTGTGGGGGGTGGGGGTGGTATAGGGGCTGGCCTGGGTGGTGGTGCAGGGTGGTGGTGCAGGGTGGGGGTGGGTGTTGGTTGCGGTGGGGTGTGGGAGTCGAGTGATGGTGGTGGTGGGGTGGTGGTGTAGGGTGGTGGGGTGGTGGTGTAGGGTGGTGGTGGGGGTGTAGGGTGGTCGTGTAAGGTGAGAGTGTGGTGGGGTGGGGTAGTCTCTCAATTCCCAGAGCCCTTCACCTATCTGTGTGCGATAAGGGTATTACCATGGGGATCTGTTTAGCTTGTAGTGACAATGGAATATGGATATGGAATACCGGAAGTACCCGGCTGAACTCTGGGTTAGTGGTTGCAGTAGGTACAATAGTGGTGGTAGCAAATAGATGACTTTTACCCAGCTCCCCGACCAAGTCAACCTGAGCATAGATTACGTTGGACCCCCAATACCCACCCTCCACCCCAGAGTGCAATGCTTTATTCATTCCCGGACTAGAATATTTAAAGACTGTGAATGATTGCGAATTAAACAACATATCAGCAATAAAGGCTATATTTATAATGACAATAACATTGTTTGTTTTATTTAATGAGGCCTGTACAGCACATTGATTTTTATCATCTGCTATTGGACGTCAAACATATGGTCATTCTGACATTTCTTTAGAGTAAACCCGCTGCCGCCACATCGGCTACTTTTTCCGATAGGCAGCAAGGGGTCTTTAATAGGCATTTTCCCACAGACAAGACAACACATACCACAGCCTTTGATGAACCAGTTGTGGACCACTGGTTAGAATGGAAAATAGCTCAAACTGCAAATGGGTCCACTGAGCATGATCGATCGGATGACCCACACCATCAAAGATGGACACTCTACCACCTGAGCTACGTCCCTCTCCCAATGGCAATAAAAACGCAAAATAGATACCTTAATGCACAGTCAGGAAATATGTACATCGATCAGTGTATATCGGTAATTTATTGCTGTCCCTCTCCCAATGGCAATAAAAACGCAAAATAGATACCTTAATGCACAGTCAGGAAATATGTACATCGATCAGTGTATATCGGTCATTTATTGCTGTCCCTCTCCCAATGGCAATAAAAACGCAAAATAGATACCTTAATGCACAGTCAGGAAATATGTACATCGATCAGTGTATATCGGTCATTTATTGCTCTGAATTGTGTTGAATACATCCAGACAACCTTTTAAAACATGTATCTGCCTGTCTCTGTCTCTCTGTCTCTCTGTCTTTCTCTATCTCTCAAAAAACATGAACAGCAATCACAAGAACTAACGAGTACTTTTTCCCCCTGCATGTCTTTTCTTTTACCGGACTTCAATTTGCCGAAAATGATTTCATATTGGATTTCCAAAATATGACCCTCTTGTAATCATAAGGAAATTGAAGTGAGACAACCAATAAATATCAATGTTGAATGTTCTTGAGCAATCGCCGCAATACCACAGAAGATGAGAGATAGCCAATGCTTAATGCTGTATAGTCAGAGGAAAGCATCAAATTTAGTAAACAACAACCCTTGTCTAAATCTGATGCTACATGTCCACCTTAGATACTCGTGAACCTATTGAGGATATCTCGCTGCATACAAGGGAATATTGAGTCAATTTAATTGAACATATTACTGTTGAAGCTTATGATGTTCAACAATATGATGTGCATGCAAAATTCAATTATGTATGTTATCACTTCAATAATCTCCAAAATTAATCTTTTAGAATAAAAGTCTGTTTAAGCTAAGATAAAGTAGATTATATTGATAAACCTAATAATTTATCTAAAAATATAGTACAAACTCAAAACTATCGAACCATGCAACTCTATGTAAGCTGTCACAGGCCTATATTTTATCCCAATGCACTTAATGAACTGGTACACATATGCAACTCCATTAGAGTTATGGATTATAATACTCGAAAGACATATATTATATATTATTTACATAATACATTATATATTGTCTTATAAGTATTACTATTCTGTGTTCCATCTAATGGAATTACATTCTGATATAATTCTCCCAACATTTGTGCCGAAGGTTAACCAATTTGGCAGATACATATCAAACAGTCTCCTATTGTGTTTAGGTTATATTCACCTACTCAGTTGACCCGCCACAGGCTGTTTGTTCCTATCATGCCCTCAGGTGGTTCTTGTACCATATCCACACCCAGGTAATTAAACACAGGCGCAAATAACATAAGAGGGAATGGCTGTCAGCTCATCCAATTTGTACCTGTGTCCTACATCTTCTTGCAGGTCCATGTGAAAAAAGGCAAATCCTTTTCCATGCTGCACTCTTAGACACTTGACCTCCTCTACCTCTTCAGATCCAGATGTTTCCATAGTAACACCATGGAGGTTAAAGCACGAGAAAGGGAATTTTCCCACAGCTTCGCCGAACCTTTAAATAGAAATGGTTGTATCAACAGAAAATAGGAAATAGAAAAAAAACACTACAAGAGATTAAAAAGATGAACTGCTATTGCTATGCATTGACACCGCAAATGGCTGTTCGAAAATATTTGAGGAATATCTCTATTTATTTTGGTGGTAGTGAGGGGGTTATTTAAAAAAAAAATATTTCGAATGTGGTTAATTTGTTAGTCATGTGATCCACTGGATCCCATGCCTGCAGGCTTAAGGATTGCAGACCCAACAATGGCGGCTCCTCTGAATGAATCCAAATGGTCAGAAGCTCGCCTGTGGCTCTCAACCCACTGTTCAGTCAGGTGTATGCTGCAAAGAGAATGCAAACAACAACAGGCACACATATTCAGCAAATTGGAAAACTTGAGCTCACCGATAGTTTCCAGCACTAAAGATAATGTAGTAGTCTGCACTGAACTTACACTGGACGCGGTAATCGTTAATAGCACAGGCATCCCATGCGGGAGGTCTTGAATTTGAACCAATGACTTACAAAATTGGCACTTGTCACTACCTAGCATGGGGCTTGTCACTCCTAGGATAGCGGAAAGATTGGTTAGTTCAGTGTCAGGATAATGGGAGTGAGTGACTGGGATATCGGTTCATGGTGGCAGTAGCCTGGTCTCCCAGCTGCGAAACACTATAATGTTGCCATGATTGCACACTGTCACAAGTAGGTACTTGTCCTGGTATAACCTTAGATGTTGCCAGGACATAAAACCCCAACAAAGAAACAAAGCAAACACCGACCTCACAGGGACCACATAGACAGCTACGCATGATTAACGTAGTTGTTGCATTAAGGAGGCTAAATAACCTAATGGTTCAGATGCTCGCTTCGGAATGGCAGAAGCATGGGTTTGAGTCCCACTCTATGCACAATGTTCCCTTGATTTACAACATCCCCAGATATATTGGTACTATGATGATGATACCGTAGATATATATACCTCATGGTTGGTCAGGCTTCCTGGCTTCTTGAAGATTTATACTGCCTATCATGGATAAATCTGAATAGACTTGTTTTCCCCATTAGACAGTTTGTCAAGAGAAAGCCCAAGCCTACATTTTTACCGACCCAAGGGATTTTTAACCTCCCACATCACATAGACATGGTATGAGAGCAACTGGCCTTTGATGATGCTCTAAATTATACGCAGCGGTGGAATTCCAAATTGGCAGAGGTGGGGGGGGGCATGGGGAATCGAACCACTGACCTTCAGATTACGAGTCTGACCTAGAAAAAAGTCAGACACTCTAACCACTCCGCCACAGAGAACACCACTACATATTTAAGTGCACTGCTTTAAGTGTGTAATACTACTAACACCACTACTATTAACACCACCACTAACACCACTACTAACAACACTACTAACCCCACTACTACCACTACCACTAACACCACTACAAGCACCACTACTAACACTACTACTAACACCACTACTAACACTACCACTAACACCATTAGCACCACTAGTAACCCCACTACTAACATCACTACTACTTACTAACACTACTACTAACACTACTAGTAGAAACCACTACTAACACTACTACTAATACTACTACTAACACTACTACTAACACCACTACTAACAGCACTACTACTAACACTACTACTAACACTACTAGTAGAAACCACTACTAACACTACTACTAATACTACTACTAACGCTACTACTACAACTACTACTAACACCAATACTAACACTACTACTAACACCACTACTAACACCACTACTAACACCATCACTAACACCACTACTAACACCACCGCTAACACCACAACTAACACCACTTCTAAGACAACCTCGAACACCACTACTAACACTCCTACTAACACTCCTACTAACACTACTACTAACACTACTACTAACACTACTACTAACACTACTACTACTAAGGCCACTACTACTAACACCGCTATTACCACTACTACTAACACCACTACTAACACTGCCACTAAGATACCTACATAATTCTCCCAGTACCAGTACTACTAGCGACTGGGTATAACCCCCCTTAGACAACAATAACAGACAAATCCCTGCCCCTCTCACACTTAGTGGTGCCCTAGCTGTGCCCCAGGTGTGAGTGATGATGCACCGTGTGGCGCCCATCTGTGGAGCAGCAAACAAATGAAGCATCAAGAAAGCTGCATTGTTCTCCCTGGGGTGGAATGTAGAGAATGCCTCCATTAGCACAGCACCGAACACCAGCCACCTCCCACATCCCACCGGCCACCCACCCCCACCCCCACCCACACACCACCCACACCCCGACAGGACTAATGCCATAGGTAAGAATGCACCCTGCCCCCGTTGTATCCACAAGGCCATGAACGGAGTTGGATTGAGATTATAAATATATTTAATGTATGGTAATATATATAATAAGTATAAATAGCTGGATAGAGGGGGTTTGATGCCTGATGATCTTTTGAGTGAGTATCAGTCAAGGTGAAGCCAATATGAATATGTATTCTACAGATTCCAATGGCCAGGACGCCGTAGTTGAGTGATAATGTGTTTATTAAATGAATGTTGCTTCCTATGATTGGGAAAGGATTGGTTAGCTCAGTGTCAGGATAATGTGACTTAGTGGGATATCGGGTCATAGTGCCAGCACCCTGATCTCCATGTGGGGCAACAGTATAAAGTCACCATGACTGTGCACTGTCACAAGTGGGTACCCATCCTGATATGACCATGGATGTTGCTAGGAGGTAAAACCTGAACAAATACAAACAATGCGCGTAGACACATACGTATGTATATATACATATACATACACACATATACACATATACACATATACACATATACACATATACACATAATCACATATACACATATACACATATACACACCACCTCCTGTTGAGATGGCGGTGCAATTAGGTCACTCTCACTCTGCAGGTCTCCAGGGACTGGCACATCGGCTGGCAGTAAACCCAAACAGCATCTGCTCAGCGCTAAGCAGATGCAGGGTGCAAAAGGTTGCCATCACTGTCTGGTAGCAAAGGTGTGCATGCGCACTGAGCACCGTCAGTCAGAGCACATTCGGGACTCTGTACGTCTTGTTCAAGTCTTTCTTATGTCTTGCTTACGTGTTGCTCACGTCTTTCTCACGACTTGCTCGCGTGTTGCTCACGTGTTGCTCACGACTTGCTCACGACTTGCTCACGACTTGCTCACGACTTGCTCACGTCTTGTGCATTGCTTGTTCACGTCCTGTTCACGTCTTGTTCACGTCGTGTTTATGTCTTGCTCACGTCTTGTTCATGGCTTGCTCACGGCATGTTCATGTCTTGTTCATGTCTTGTTCACGGCATGCTCACGGCTTGTTCAAGGCTTGCTCACAGCTTGGTTACGTGTTGCTCATGTCTTGTTCACGGCTTGTTTATGTGTTGCTCACGGCTTGTTCATGGCTTGTTTATGTCTTGCTCACATCTTGTTCATGGCTTGCTCATGGCTTGTTCATGGCTTGTTCACGTCTTGTTCACGACTTGCTCATGGCATATTCACGTCTTGTTCACGTCTAGTTCACAGCTTGCTCTTGCTCAGGGCTTGTTTACGGCTTGCTCACGGCTTGTTTACGGCTTGCTCATGTCTTGCTCACGGCTTGTTCACAACTTGCTCACAGCTTGTTTACGTCTTGCTCACGGCTTGTTTACATCTTGCTTACGTCTTGTTCACGGCTTGTTTACGACTTTCTCATGGCTTATTTACGACTTGTTTAGGTCTTGCTCACGTCCTGTTCACGCCTTACTCACGTCTTGCTCATGGCTTGTTCAGGGCTTGTTCACGTCTTGTTTACAGCTTGCTCATGGCATATTCACGTCTTGTTCACAGCTTGTTCATGGCTTGTTTACATCTTGCTCACGGCTTGCTCACGTCTTGCTCATGCCGACACTGGGTTTGGGTAGGAGGAAGACACACTTCCGCTTGACGCTTGGAGGAAAATGACTTTCCAGGCGGTGATTACAGCTGCTGTCAAATAGGATTTTCTTCAGAAGTGGATCGGTGTGTGCCAATATGTAAGGTTAATGATCGGTGACCCTCCCTCCACTCTCCCGTCCCTCCCTCCCTATCCCCCTCCCTCCCCCCACTCTCCGCTCCCTCCCTCGCTCTCACCTCCCCCCCTCCCTCCGCCTCCCTCCTCCTCCCTCCCCCTCCCTCCCCTCCCCCTCCCTCCCCTCCCCCTCCCTCCCCATACCTTCCCCGCCCTCTCTACCCTTCCCCCTCCCACCATCAATACACCATGATGGTGTTGGTAGCATGGATAAGCACCACCCCCTCTCTACACCACCTCCCCCATCCACTCTCCCTCTCAACGCCTCCCCTACACACATCCCCACCCCCAAACCCACCCAGGCATGAGAGGGTTTGCACCTCGTACCCGCCCCGCGCCCCCTGTACCATCCTAAGTGGGTACGGTTGATTACGTCCCCCCTCCCCTCCTCCCCTTCCCATCGCTCTCTCAGCTCTGCCTCCCCCCCCCCCCGCACCCGGCCCCTCTCCTTCCCCGCCGCGAGCTCTGAGTAGATATCTTTAGTTAGCTTCACCTCCCTCCGAAGCCCCCTCCCCCAGTTCCCCACAAGCGCGCTCTGAGTAGGTGGCTTTAGTTAACGCTCCCCACACGAACCTCCCACCTCCCCACCTCCCACCTCCTCCCCCACCTCCCCACCTCCCCCCTCCCCACCTCCCCACCTCCCGTGTCCTCATCCTCCTCATCTCCCCACTCCCCATCTCCTCATTTCCCCATCCCCGCACCTCCCCACCTCTCCACCTCTCCACCTCTCCACCTCCGCACCTCCAAACCTCCCTACAGCTCCACTTTTCCACTTCTCCACCTCCCCACCTCACCATCCCCCATCCCCCATCCCCTCACCTTCCCACCACGCGTTCCCAGCCCCACTTCCCCATCTCCCTAAAGTGTGGGTGTATTTGGCTGTGGATATTGAAGTCTTTATACATGTGTGCTGGGCGAGGGAGGGAAACTTGGTCCCTATCAGGTACATCAACAGGGGACCTAGGGGAGACTGGGGATGCGGGGTTGGGGGTGGAGGGGAGCTTTACTCCACGGAAGGGTATTGATGATCCAGTGGCCATTATGGAGAGTTGCTTACGAGCCCGGGTACAAAAAGAATGTAGGTCCTAGCTTATACGGCGATTATTTCCGCACAAACGTGGTATCAACTGGCTGCAATCACGTCACAGCAACTCGCTGTGATCACGTGATACCCCCGGGCGGTGATCCTGTGAGATTGGCTGGAAGTCTTTGGGGATTAGTATTATATGGACATCACAAGGTACTTCACATTGGTGCTTAGATCATGCTCTCCTGTGGGCGGTGTTTATGAAATAGAAGAATCCTGCAGGTGTACTGCACCATTGATGGTTCTGGGATAAAACATCTGAGGCAGCATATATATTACCTATCGGTAATATAATTTATTATATTATAGATCATTTCTTATATATATAATGTTATATACACAATGTATATTAAGCATAATACATAATATATATTATATTCATTATATGTTATGTATATTATTTATACAACCCCCCATGGAGGAGAGCTGGGCGCAGGTGGCGCCACTGGTACAGTGTGGAGTCTTATGGCGTATAACAATATCGGTTATATCAATAATATCAGTAATCTCAAGTAATATCAATAACTACAACAATTCCCTTTCGTATTTTTACACTTGCATAACGCGTCGTGCATCACATATTATTTATATTTTGTATATTTTGTATATTATGTATATTATAGATATTATACTACCTAGCCTGGTGCTCGGCATTAATAGGATAGAACAAGGACTGGTTAGCACGGTACCAGAATAATGTGACTGTGTGGGATATTGGGTCATGGTGCCAACAGCCTGGTATCCCATTGGGGCAACACTAACGAGTCACCATGAGTGCGCACTGTCACAAGTCGGTGCTCGTCCTGATATGACCTTAGCTGTTGCCAGGACGTAAAACACAACAAATAATCGGTGAATAGAGACACACAATGTGATGTGACTAAAGTAAGACCTTCTTTTCCTTTCCTGCTCTTCCACCCCATCCTCTCCCCACTCACACATTCTCACTCTCTTCCCGGACGGGGTGGCCGAATGAGTTAGAGCGTCCGTCTCCCGTGCTGGTAGATCGTGGGGTCGTGGGTTCGAACCCTGGTCGAGTCAAACCAATGACTTAAAAATTGATACTTGTCGCTTCCTAGCCAGGCGCTCGGCATTATTAGGATAGGGTAAGGACTGGTGTGCTCAATGTCAGGATAATGAGACTGAGTGGGATACCAGGTCATGGTGCCGGTGGCCTGGTTTCCTAGTGGGACAGCACTATAAAGTCGCTATGAATACGCACTGTCACAAGTCGGTACCGGTCCTGATATGACCTTAGATGTTGCTAGGATGTAAAACAACAACAAACAAACAAAAGCATATATAAGCCCAGGTACCCAGGCTTGTTTTCAATGTTGGCTAGTTGTAGTGTTGGTGTTATCTTACCACACAGTAGCTGCTGATAAGTTATTTGATTGCCTGCATTTCAGTAGCAGATAAATAATTGGTTGGTATGTTGGTTTTTTTGGATTTTCTTGGCATATATGTATTTTATTTTTGTCTAGTCTTATTACTAGACTAGCGTAATCATATTTACATATCATAGGCTTGTACGTAGCTGTGGGGTGTGTTATCTGACTACTTTTGGCATGGTTACCTTCCATTGGACGTCCCGCTGGTGGGCCATGACATATCACATGCCCCTTTGCGGTGCAGCTTAGTGGGAGTTTCCTAGCCTTATTTCGCACAGATATTTTTAAAAGGTTTTTAGGTCAGGAATTTGCCATTCCTTTACCGTTTGGGCATTCCACACCTTAGCAGCCATTTCCAGCATGCTTCTCTCGTGAGCTTTTATTTGGCTTCTGGTCTGCTTTAGTACTGGCGCTTTAGTAGTGGCACATGGCATGTTGTTAGCACAAGGCCACATTAGGCTGTGTTCTGCCTTTGGTTACCTCGTTGTGTGGCGAGGTGGGGTGCAGTCCATGGGGTTCGCCCAGCCACCACAGGTGGCGCTCATAAAAACTCACACAAAACCTTCGCTTCATGCTTAAGCAAGCAGAGGCAACAGAAGATGGAAGAAATAAAGAGAAAACTCTTCAGAATAATTTGCTCTGGAAGTTGTTAGGTCCACATGCCTCCGTGAATACTTACAACGAGCCCTTGTGGGATTTGTAAAGGAGTGACATTAAGGGTGATTATATATATATATATATATGCATATGTATTATATGTATACCGATATATACATATATACATGGTATATATATACATATATATATATGTGTATATGTATAATGCAGGAATTATATTACTTATTAGTAGTATTAGTAGAACATTCTCTTCGTCTACTATAGCAACACATTTTCTTGTCTGATGGTTTGTGGATGTATTGAGAAGAAATAAAAGGAATATATCTCAGAAAAGACATTAGCAATCTAAGATCATATCGGGACGACTTGTGACAGTGCACACTCATGATCGCCTCATAGTGCTGCCCCACTGGGATACCAGGTCCCCAGCACCATGACCTCATATCCCACTCAACCACATTATCCTGATACTGATGTAAATCATTCTTGCAATATCCTATTAATGCTGAGCATCAGGCTAGGTAGTGACAAGTATAACGTTAGTAAGACATCGGTTTGACTCTGGCGGGATTCGAATTTTTGACCAGATGCGGTGGCCGAATCGGGTTGAGCACAGGCTTCCCGTGCAGCAGGACTGGTGTTCGAATCTCAGCCAATTCAAGACAATGACTTGCAAAATGGATACTTGTCACTACTTTAGACTGGCGCTCTGCATTACCAGGATATGGTTAGGACTGATTAGTTCAATATCAGGGCAATGGAACTGAGTGGAAAATAGGATCATTGTAGCGCAGTCAGGCAACACTATTATATGGCCATGAGTGTGCACTCTCACAAGTCGGTACCCGTCCTGATATGACCTTGAATGTTTCCAGGATGTAAACCCCAAATAAACAAACATCGAACATCCGACCTTTTGCACCGGGAAGTATAAAGGGCAATAATGGGGGATTATAATTATATATACCTATATTAATTGGCTGAATGATTCCAGGAGCACATTCTCTCAATGGGCTACATATTGCAATGATTGGTGATCCAGCATAATATGATGAAACAAATATTGGACAGGCTAGATTTGGTATTAGTTATCACTTTTTTGGGGTCCCATTTTGTTATAGCGGGTAATTGAACTTTATTGCTCACGTTCCTCTGATGAAACTATCTACTGCTTGAAAGCGCCAGTCAATGAATTACTGCCTTACTGATGTCAATATGGGCTTTGAGTCGTCCAGACCTTATGAGGGGTAGGCATCGACCTCAGCTTCACCTCGTCAAGAATCTAGCAGGGCTCACTCTCTCAATCTGGCAGTAGCGGCTTAATGCACCGTGATATGCATCTAGTGTGATAAGCAAGGGCCACATAGTTTTAGGGCTGGGCTCATTCCAGATTTATTTGATGCTGATTTGTGATGGACTCACACCACAGGCATCTGCCTTCTCTCTCACCGCCAGAATGAAAGCTCTGCTGCCCGAGGTGAGTGCACTTGGCACCAGACCAGGAGCAGGTTGCGAAGACTGGCCTTAGACAACATTGAGCAGTTCCGATCTAGTGCTCGAGCAGCTCATATGTGTATATGGCCTATAATGAATTATGTGAGTATAAACAAAGGACATACCACCTTCCATTGAGCCTATACACATATATTGATATTAAACATATAACACATATACACATATGCACATACACATATACACATATACAAATATACACATATTACATATACAACACACATTACACAAATTACACACATTACACACATTACACACATTACACACATTATACACATTACACACATTACACACATTATACACATTACACACATTACACACACTACACACATTACACACACTACACACATTATACACCTTACACACAATACACAAATTACACACATTACACAAATTACACACATTACACACACTACACACATTACACACATTACACACATTATACACATTACACAAGTTACACACATTACACACATTACACAAATTATACACATTACACACATTACAAATATACACATATACAGATGCATATATGCACATATGCACATATACACATATTCCACATATGCATATATGCACACGTATACACATATTACACATATGCACATACACATATTACACATGTACACATATACACATATATGCACATATTGCACATATACGTGTATACACATATACACATATGCACACATACATATTACACATATTACATATACACATACACACGTATGCACATATACACAAATACACATATACATATATGCAGATACATATCCACATATACACATATTCGCATATCCACATATTTACATGTACACATATACACATTTACATATGTACACACACCCAGGAAAGCAGAGCCTTCTACCTGGGGCAGAGTAGTGTCCTGAGGGTTAGTGTCCCTTGACAACCTAGCGATCTGGTAATCTAACTGCTAGTATACACACACCACACACACAGACACACACACACCACACACACCACACACACCACATACACCACACACCACACACACCACACACACACACACCACATACATCACATACACACCACATACACCACATACACCACACACACCACACACACACCACACAGCCGACGCTCCCGGCGAGCAGCTCAGTGCGTGTTCCGGCCGCCTCACGCACACCTCGCCGTCTCTCACGGCCCACGCCGCCTATTTGAGCCGATCGATCCGCCTCTTCTTCTGATGTCTGTCCGCCGGGCCGCGCCTTACTAACGGGATCACCGACCGGGACCAGCCGGAATTACTACATCATTGTCTAGGCTATATCACTGTAGCCCTCCAGGCAAGGCGCATGGGTTGTCTCAATCCCTCCAGTTGTAGATGCAGAACAGCTAGGTTTGCAGCTCTCGGAGCCTGGTAGTGGGAAGCGTGGGAATTGATCTAACTGCTCAATCACCCAGCCCCCTTTCGCCCCCATTTCAACTTATAAATCGGTTATCTTAATTACGCGCGGTCCCTACCAGGTGTGTGTGGGGGCAGCCGGGATGAGGGTGGGATGGTGGGAGGTTGGGAGGGAGGTTGGGAAGGAGGGTGGAAGGGAGGGTGGGAAGGTGTGAGAGAGGGTGGGAGGGAGGGAGAAAGTGTGTGAGAGAGGGTGGGAGTGATGCAGGGTCGAAGGGTGTGAGAGAGGGTGGGAGTGAGGGGGGGGTGGAAGGGTGGGAGAGGGGGGCGGTGGGAGGGTGAGTGGGAGGGAGGGTGGGAGGGTGGCGCAGCGGGTGTGGCTAACATGACACCCGTTATGTAAACGATCGTGGGAGTTTTCGTTTCTTTTTGCTCGGGTGTTCTCACCCCATTTATTGGCTGATGCCGGGCGAGCTGCTCAATGTGCATTAACCCGCCCACATATCGGGTGCACTGCACGCCTGCTGGTCATTTCAGGAGGGAGGTGTGCGCATGTTTGTGTGGGGGGAGGGGGGGGCGGGGAGGAGGGGATGAGGAGAGAGGGGTGAAGGTGGGTGGAGGGGCTATGATTTGAGTGTAATCAGTCAGACGGAACCTGCAGTGTTTCCGTCGCATGCAGCAGGCGGGAGACGGGAGTCGGAGACGGGAAGGGGGAGGCGGGCGGCGGGGAGGCGGGAGGGGGGAGGCGAGAGGCGGGAGACGGAGACGGGAGAGGGAGGTGGGGGAAGCGGCAGCTGGAGACGGGAGGCGTCAGGCGGGAAGGGGAGGCGGCAGACGGGAGAGGGTTGGTCGGAAACGGGAGGGGGGAGGCGGGGGCGGGAGGGAGGCGGCAGCCGGAAAACGGGAGGTGGGGAAGCGGCTGGGAGACTTGCAGGCGGAGGCGGGAGACGGGAGGTGGGGAAGCGGCAGCTGGGAGACGGCAGGCGGAGGCGGGAGACGGGAGGTGGGGAAGCGGCAGCTGGGATACGTCAGGCGGAGGCGGGAGACGGGAGGTGGGGAAGCGGCAGCTGGGAGGTGGGAGGCGGGAGGCGGGAGGCGGGAGGCGGGAGGTGGGGAAGCGGCAGCTGGGAGACGGGAGGCTGGGAGACGGCAGGTGGGAGGGGGGAGGCTGGAAGCGCCAGGCAGGAGGCGGCGGGAGGTGGGATGATGGGAGACGGAGGGCGGGAGAGGGGAGATGCGGGAGGCGGGGAGAGTGCTGGAGGGAGGGGGAGATCTGGGATAGGGATGGAGTGGGTGGGAGGAGGTTGGTGATGAGTGTCAACGGGGACAGCGAATAGAAGCGAAGGCGAATAGAGAGGCACGGGGATGTGCAGGAGCGGGAGACAGTGAGAGATGAGTGTCGGCGGGAGGGGGGTGTGGGGAGGGGGAGTTGGAGGGAGAGGAGGGGCGGGGTGAAGAGGTGCGGAGGAGCTCCGAGTCTGCAAGCAGCTCATGTGAACCGCATATTGTCCGCTTAGTCGCCGAACTGGGAGCGGAGCCTCAGGCGGAGACGGGAGCAAGGACCTTTCAGAGCAGGGCGGCGGGTGAGGCGGGCGGCGGGCGGCGGGCGGCGGGCGGCGGGCGGCGGGCGGCGGGCGGCGGGCGGCGATTGGGGAGGTGGGTGGGGGTGAATGGTGAAGTGTCCTGTGGTGGCAGTGATGAGGTATATATGGGTGTGTGGGTGGGGGAAGGTATTTTTTTTCCTATATGTAGATGGGTTTCTTCTTCAGCTGGTTCTGGGCATGTGACACAATTAGGCACCCACACCTACTAGTACTACGTTTTATACTATGCGGCTGGACTGGTGTAGTCTTACCGCATGCTTCGTCAGCAATCCTGTCACTCCCTCTCCCTCCCTCCCTTCCTCCCTCGCTCCCTCCCTCACTCCTTCCCTCACTCCGTTCCTCACTCCCTCCCTGCTTCCCTCCCTCCCCCCTCCCTCCGCATCGCCCTCCCCGATCTCATTCCGTGCCTCTCTCACTCCGTGCCTCCCTCACTCCGTTCCTCCTTCACTCCGTGCCCCCCTCCTTCCTCTCTCCCTCCTTCACTACTCCCTCACTACTCCCTCCCTCACCCCTCACCCCTCACCCTCACTCCTTCCTTCCCTCCTTACCTGCCTCCTTCCCTATTTCCCTCCCTCCATCTCTCCCCCAGTCCTTCACTGACTCACTGACTCACTGACTCACTCACTGAACCACTGACTCACTCACACCTTCCATCCCACTAACCACTACCCTACCCCCATCTACTCACCAACCACGCACCCCGCCCCGCCCACACAGACCACCCACTACCTCCCCGCCGATCGGCAACACCTAACCAACCTATCCGCTCTCCGTTCATTCAGATATATGTAGCATTAATATTGTGCAGTCCAATACAGTCTACAGTGGACTTGTACATCACCTCATCCCTTGCCTTCTCACAAACAGCCCTCCCCCGCCTCCCGTCTCCTCCTCTTATGGCACCATTCCTTTGGCACGGCACTCACGCACCCTCCTTAAGCTAAGATTCCTTACACACGGTATGCGGTATGCGGTATGCGAATGCAGCAAATAATCGAAATGCCTTGAAGTCAATGGGTTACAGTCCTTATACGCGGTATGCGAATGCGAATGCGAATGCGGCAACTCGATCGGTCCATGTAGCCATCGGCGCGGCATGCGGCATGCGGCAAGCGGTATGCAAATAGAAACCTCAGTTGCACCTGTCCATTAGTTTTAGACGAGGAGAGGCGACTGATCATTACGGAACGGTCACACACAGGGGTGTCGAGGGGAAACATATGGTAGTGGTGGTGGTGGGGAGACGGACGGCTATGGGTTGGTAAAAATGCTACCATATCCACAGAAATATGAATACTTATCTATAATTTGGTAAAGGTAGGAACCTCCATGTGACGTACCAAGAGGTACATAGATATAAATGCCATATTAGGTCATATACAGTGCAGTATGGAGTATACTTGTTTATTTTTATTTTTTAAATATAGCCAATCGTGTGCCGCATGCCGCATGCCGCATACCGCATAGAAGGAATCCTCCCATTCACATACCGCATGCCACATACCGCGTAGAAGGAATCTTAGCTTCAGTCATCACCATGCCCCCGGCTAGCCCCTGTCCACTATGACGCACATATGTCCCCATGTCCCCGTGCCGCGGTACAAAGTCATGCCGATGCCGGGGGGCGGGGGGGGGACGAGGGTCGGACGGGGGGGGGGTGAAGAGAAGGGATGACGGACCAGACACGGGGGAAGGCGGTGCCTAATCAGCTGTTGATAACGTGGGCTTTGATCTTCAAAGGGGAGCAGCGGGTGACGGTACTGCGGGGTCATGGTGTGGTGATGGCGGGGTGATGGCGGAGGGATGGCGGGGTTCGGGCGGGAGCGGGCAGACGGCAGGACGGACACTCTTGTTTGTAGACAATTATGTTCGGTATCCGCCCATCGTCACTGCTATTACGGCACTCCACTCTCCAGTCAGCATCGAGATCGGCCGCCGTCCCGCCCCGCCCCGCCCCGCCCCGCCCCGCCCCGCCCCGCCCCGCCCCCGCCCCGCCCGCCCCGCCCCGCCCCGCCCCGCCCCCCCGCCCCGCCCCCGCCCCGCCCCGCCCCGCCCCGCCCCCCGCGCCCCGCCCCCCCCCCCCCCGCCCCCCGCCCCCCCGCCCCCGCCCCGCCCCCCCGCCCCGCCCCGCCCCCGCCCCGCCCCCCCCCCGCCCGCCCCGCCCCGCCCCCGCCCCGCCCGGCCGCCCCGCGCCCGCCCCGCCCCCCCCGCCCCCCGCCCCGCCCCGCGCCCCGCCCCCCGCCCCGCCCCGCCCCGCCCCCGCCCCGCCCGCCCCGCCCCGCCCCGCCCCGCCCCGGCCCGCCCCGGCCGGCCCCGGCCCGCCCCGTCCCGCCCGTCCCGCTCCGGCCCGCCCCGCCCCGCCGCCCCCGCCCCGCCCCGCCCGCCCCGCCCCGCCCCGCCCCACCCCGCCCCACCCGCCCCCCCACCCGCCCCCTCCGCCAACCTATGGATTCTTATGCGGGTATTCCGAGTTCCAAGCATAGATTCATTGTACAATATATACCCAAATTACAAGCATATACATTTGACAAACATAGACCAACTTTACAACCATAGACCCACATTACAATCGTAGACCCACAATACCAGAATAGGCTCAATTTACAAGAGTAGACCCATATTACTATGGCATATCCATATTACAACTCTAGACCCATATTACAAACGTAGACCCACATTACCATTCTAGACCCATATCACAAACATATAGATCAACATTACAAGTCTAGTCTCACAATCATAGACCCAGGTTACAAGTCTATACTCACAAACATGGAACCACATTACAAGTCTAGACTCACACACATAGACCCACATTACAAGTGTAGACGGACGATATACACGCGTTGCTCAAACCGCATAATCCCGGTGTAGCAGGAAATCGCAAACCCTGTAAATCGCAAACCCCCACTTGTGATTTCCTAGGAAATCGCAAACCCCCAGGCCATATATGGGCATGGGGGGTTTGCGATTTCCTAGGAAATCGCAAATCTCCCCGGAGATCGCAAACCCCCCATTCGGCGGCGGCGGCGGCGGCGGCGGCGATTTGTTTACTTTACGTTCGTCGATTCGAAAATATAACTGTTAATATCTCCGCCGTTACGGCGGTAGCCTTAATAACGCTTCGAATTTAGGGTTAAATTGGTCAAATTTCACTTATTTGGTTACCAATTTAACCCTAAATTCGAAGCGTTATTAAGGCTACCGCCGCATTGGCGGCGATATTACTAGTTATATTTTCGAATCGACGAACGTAAAGTAAACAAATCGCCGCCGCCGCCAGTATGGAACGCGACGTCGATGCGGCGGCGATTTGTTTACATTACGTTCGGCGATTAATATCGCCACCAATGCGGCGGTAGCCTTAATAACGCTTCGAATTTAGGGTTAATTTAATGAAATTTCACGATTTGAGTATATAATTCTGTTAAATATGGTCGCATTGAATAGATTTGGCCCGAATCGGCCCAAAACACAGGGGGGTTTGCGATTTCCAGGGGGGGTTTGTGATTTCCTAGTAAATCGCAAACCCCGGGGTGTGCAATTTCCAGGGGTTTGCGATTTACTGCCACACCGGTCAGAACTAGACAGTAACCACACAGACAATGACTAATTAATCCAGACTTGCGATGATACCCGACCCCAATTAGCACGGCTTAGCAGCACTCCACCCACCCCACCACACCACACCCCCACACCACCCCACCCCCACCTCTCCACCCCCATCTGCATACCTGTACCGTGCAGCAGCTGCGGGAACCAGGAATCGTGGTGAGCACGGCATTCAGACAATCACCGGCAATCGTCAATAATTTTCTATATTACTTTATTAGTAAACTCCTCATTCAACTTAGTATTTATCACGAGAGCTGCTTTTTTTTTCTTTCTCTATTTCTTTTGGGGTTTTTTTCTGGGAGGGGGAAGGGTGGATTTCATTATTTTAAAAGGGGGACTGCGTTCTAAGGACATATCAGGGCGGACACTTACTTGTAACATTGCGCACTCATGCTGGCTTTATAGTGTTGCCCCACTGGGCTATAGTGCCGCCACCACCATGACTACAATGTTTCTGCGCAGGCCTATGTATCCCTATCCATATCCTGACCCGAGACCTAATTCCCCTGATATGAAATTAGCTGTTGCAAGGTGGTATAACCCCCTCCCCATCCTTAATGTCAGATAAGCTAGCGACAAGTATCAATTTTGTGTTCAGTTTGAATCGGTTGGGGATTGGGTTCCATGACCTTCCACACGGGAAGCGAGTGCTAGTGCTCTACCCTACCCACTCTGCCATGGCGTCTTGGGGAGTTTATGGGGAGGGGGCACCCGCATTCCCCCTCCTCCCTGACCCCCCCCCCCCCTGGTACCCCCAAGATAGAGTGCAGGCTTCCCGTGCGGAACGTCGAGAGTTCGAATCCCGGCCGCTCTAACTTATTCTGGTTCATTCCAAAACAAATTGTGTACTTCTCAAATTCATTTGGCATACAACATTTAAATTTTCCATATCGGCGTACTCCTGCCGGGGCAGCACTATAAAGTCGCAATGACTATGCATTGTCACAAGTTGGTACCCGTCTTGATATGAGCTTAGGTGTTGCCAGGACGTAAAACTCCCAAAACAAACCAATCAACCTTAGATATTGTGGTAGGATATAAATCCTCCAATAAAGCAAAGAAACTAGCATTAGATGGTGATGGATTGGCTAATTAACGGAACAAGTATTTAACAAAGTAACTGTTAATCTGTTCGGAAGGGCCAAATTAGTGTTGAAGTTATAGGCTCGATACCCGGCTGAGTCAAACTGAAGCTTTTCAATATTGATATCACTCTAGTTTGACTGGAACTCGGCATAACTGGGAGAGGGCAAGAAGCAGTGGAATGACGAAGACTAATAGACATTTACCATCACCAATCCTCCCCTGGCGGGCATTGGGAGAACTAATGTTGTGGGTAGTAGTAGCTCACTCTTCAGCCATACTCTGTGAAAAATTGTCCATCTTTTAAAATTCAATTCGCTCAAAGTTGCATAGTTCAATTGTTTTCAATTTCTGCCATTTTCTAAGATAACAATATTAGTTTGATCATTATGATCTACATTACTTCAGTTTCAAGTTACTCTTATTCAAAATTACTAACTTGGGAGATATTTGAAGAACAAACACGAACAATTAATTTGGGCATGCTTATCAAACTCTAACTCCATAGATTTCAGCAGTAACTGGTTTAAACAAATTATATTGACCTGGTACACCCTTCTATGTAGCAGTGAATATTCTGACCCCATAAGTTTAAGCAGTAACAACTTCTATTAAATTGACTTGGGACAGCCTTCTATGTAGTACCAGGTATTTAATAAGTACATTGCTATCTAAGTTAGCTTATGTAGTTTCAAATCTAGTGTTTTGCTTTAAAAGATGTATGTTTTCAATGGACTATGCAACTTTATTCAATCCATGATGAAATAAAAGGCGAAATGAAGGATAAGCATACAAACCTAAATACAATCCTCAAGTGTGGGGCTGGTTGCCTATTGCTCACAAACCCTGTGTATTCAAAGCTGCCATCACGAGTGAGTGAGTGATGGTGATTTTTGCATCATGTCGGGAACAAGGGCCATATTCAAGCCGAGAGAACAAAGGACATTTTTATTTTCTTTACAGGGTGCCTCCCTCTATTGTGTAATAGATGCGATTCATTTACTGGAAGTTGTTTGGAAATAGCTCCAGTTCCGGTTGTCTGACACATGAGCGACTTCCACCACCGACCCACCCTCTGGTGGGAAGGGAAGAACTACTGTTTGTTATCGGTAGCAGCTCACTGTGCAACATGCTCTGTAGAAAAGGGCTTGTAGAAGATTTCCACCACCAACCTGCCCTCTGATGGTAGTGGAAAGAACTAATGTGTGGAGCAGCTCGCTGCACATGTTCCGTGGAAAAGGTCTATTTTGTTTGCAACCGAGAACAGAGACAGATAGATCATGGCGACTGTCCACACATGACCTTGACACCATCTGTTGTTTGATCTATGACTCAGGAGTGAGTTCTTTTGAAGTAAACTTTTGCTGATGATATTTTCTTTCAGTTTGTTTGTTTGTTGTTGTTTTACGTCCTAGCAATATCTAAGGTCATATCATGACGGGTATCCCACTCAGTCACATTATCCTGACACTGAGCCAACCAGTCCTTGCCCTATCCTAATAATTCCGAGCACCTAGCTAGGAAGTGACAACTATAAATGTTTAAGTCATTGCTTTGACTCGACCAGGGTTCAAACCCACGATCCCATGGTCTACCAACACAGGAGATGGATGCTCTAACTCATTCGGCCATCCCGTCTGATTTCATATACGCATGGTGCAATAAAGACACACCACAACAAACAATTTCTTTAAAGCTACATAATCCGACGAAAACGTTATTTTGTTTAAAACCCTGAAAACGTATACCTAAATTTGATCTAAATATCTAAATTAGATAATAGTGCACTGTACATATGCAGTGTAGTTTGGTGCTCATGTGCTATATTGCTATGCAACTATGCTTAAAGACTGGACGCCATGACCTAATCGGTATAACGTAGGTTTCCATGGTCGAAGGTCGGGAGTTCGAATCCCGAGCGAGTCAAACGAATGACTTACAAAATTGATTCGTATCACTAGCTAGCATCACACTCGGCATTACTAGGATAGGGAAATGCTTGATTAGCTCAGTATCAGGATAATTTGACTCAGTGGGATATCAGGCCTTGATACGGGCAGGCTGGTCTCCCAATATTGTGTTGCAGTGGGCCATTATCCTGACACTGAGCCAGGCACTCCTTACACTATCCTAATAATGCCTAGTGCCTGGCTAGGAAGCGAGAAGTATCAAATTTGAAGTCACTGGTTTGACTCGACTAGGGTTAGAACCTGTGCGTTCGAATCCCACGACTAACCAAAACGGGAATGGGACGCTCAACGCATTCAGCCATCTCGTCTGGTATATATATGTACGTCTGTTGAAAACTAACTCATCCAAAAACAAGACGAACAGAATCATCACAAACAAGAAGTCCCAGGCTATTTATTTAGCCCATACCAGGCCAGGTCGGATAACCTTAAGCAAACAAGTTGTATTTACACATAACCGAAACCTGAAAGCACGCTGCGCAAATAAAAAGAAATATCACCACGAGCAGGACCATGTCTCCATTGTGCTCGCCAATGTAACAAATATCTCTTAGGACCCTTTGAACAACAAAAAGCAAGAAAAGTCACCATTCCTTGAAGAAAAACAAAAAAAAGAAAATTGTTGAATAAGTCTTAAATCTTTGTAATATAAAATCAGTAATCTTTGTTAAATTATGAGTACCAAATTTAATTAAGCATTTTGTGTAATGTCCAAGAACTGAGGGCATTAAGTTTTGTTAGTAAATTAAAAGTGCATCGACTGGTATCTGATTTGTCTGTCCCTTTTATAATGTTCATTAAGTAATATTTAAGATGTTTTATAGGTTTTATTTGTTTTTACAATTTTCACAATGTTTACAAATTTTACAACTTCTATAATATTATATATATTATTGATAGTTTATATAACTGATATCATTTAATTTCTTTTATAATTAAACATAAAATAAATATTTTCAATAATTTAAAGTTCATTTTATCATTACAAATAATGTGTACATATGTATATTTAGATTATAAATGAAAAAAAATACTAATTTCACAGTTAGGTATATGAGGCTTTCTGGAAAAGACAACGATGGCTGCTCCGACGGCGCGGTTTAGTTCATGCCCTGGAAGAGGTGGTGTTGATGTGATTTGTCAATGTCCGCCAGGGGTCTCTGAATGACCCTGCTTCCTTCCTTTTGGGCGCGCCATTACTCGTAATTATGTCGTCCCCGGCATGAAAGTTGCCTTCAAGTAGCCATTTTTCTATCTTTGCATTGATCAATCTTTTGGGATTGGAGTCGGAGCTAAATATGTGGGTGAGCTGAGTAGGTAATGTTTATTGGCACTTTATCTGGAAGGAGACTATTGTGGGTGGAGGGCATTGTTTGATTTATTAGGGTTTTATGTCCTAAGAACATTCAAGTTGGTTTCAGCACTTGTACCAGTGCACATTCATGGCCACTTTATAGGTATAATGCTCCCCGTCTGGGATACCGCGCCACCGGCATTACGCAGGTGCATTGTCATTACATCCAGCGTTCACTTGTTCCACTGCTACATCAATAATGTCGAACGCGAGATGAGATATCGATAGACATGTATCAGTTTTTTAAATTTTGTTGCTTGACTTGGCGAGGGATTTATCCAATTGATAAATTTCCTGATATTCATGGATGAGATGAACATGAACATTGAAGGAATATGGATGAGAGAGTTAAAGCTGCATAGTCCGATGAAAAATCTAATTTTCAAAACCAAAACACTTATTTAGATTTTATTTTACATATCTAACTTAGATACTGGTGCATTTATCACCACACGGAAGGGATCTGAATAGAACCTGTTCCTGCATAAGCCTATGGTGTCAGACTTTTTGCATGCTTGCCTAAATTAATGTGTCATGATTGTACTTCAAATATCTCAAAAGTTAGCTATTTTAATAAAAGTTACTTCAAGCTAAAGTAAGGTAGATTATACCGATCAACCTAATGTATTTATCTCAGAAACATGACAGAAACCTAAAACCATCGGACTATGCAACTTTAACTTAATACATAAATGTGTGGGGAAAAGGTTAAATTGATGATATAGAGGGCGCCACCCACGCCCACACCTATTATTGTGTGTGCAGGTGGGAGGAGGCAGGGTTAGCCAATAAGGGATAGCAGTAGAGGGTTAGCACCTACCAGGGACAGACTGTGTAGGCAGGGTTACATGACATGGGGTGGGTGTAGACATTATTGAGAGCGGGAGGTATTAAAGGTTTTAATGGTTTTAATTAGGTGGGAGTATTGGGCGGTCAATCACGATTATAGGGTGGAGCTTATGTTTCACCAATGGATTGGTTGGTTGTTGGAGTTTTATGTCCTGGCAACATCTAAGGTCATATCAGGAGGGGAACCGACTTGTGACAGTGTACACTTATGGTGACCTTATAGTGCTGCCCCACTGGGAGACCAGGCTACCAGTACCATGACCGAATATCCCACCCAGTCACATTATCCTGACACCGAGCCAACCAGTCCTTGCACTCTCCTAATAATGCCAAGCACCTGGCTAGGAAGTGACAAGTATCACTTTCTTCAAATCATTGGTTTGGCTCGGCCGGAACTTTTACTTCTGACCTTCCGCATGGGAGGCCTGCGCTCTACCGATTCGGGCACTGCGTCCGGTAGGTGGGGGTGATGGTGGGGGTGGGGTGGGAGTAGCAGAGGGGCTCACAAGCAATGTCTTAAGAGACCCGGATGCATGATGTGCCCGACTCACAAGCATTGTGGGAATATCACACCATGAGTCGGCCACGCAAAAAGAAAATCACAACAACAAAACTAACAACTGGGAAGGGGCAATTTGCCGCAATTGCTGGATCTCTGCACCACTGAGAGTGCGACGGTCGCTGTGTAGTCTTTGTCGCCGCCGCTGCACACTCGATGGCGCTGCTAATGGGGAAACTTGGGGCGCTTTGATAACGGGGAGCTGAGGATGTGTGCATTACTAACAACTTGTCAGCCCAAACTGACAACCGCCTGAACCTCACCAATAACCTTTAGTACACCCCGCCCACAATCACGCCACTGGTAGAAATTTGACACTTATTTGATTCAAATTTGTGATTTCTGAATTTCATGTAGATTTTAATTTAAATGTATTAATGTAATGAAGATAATATTATGTTGTTCTTGTTCTTGTTCTTCTTGTTCTTGGTCTTTTTCATGTTTGTGTTTTTGTTCTTCTCTTGTTTTTCTTTTCCTCTCCTTCTGCTTCTTCTTCATCTTCTTCTCTTCTTTTTCTTTTTCAGAATTTCATGTAAATTTGAATGTAAATATATGAATTTGATGAACACATTTTCTTAATCTTCTTTTTTAAATCTTTTTTTTATTTTTATGGAATACGAATGTGACAATACAATCAATCCACTAACCTTTCGCCGGAACTATGGCCTTTTCTGCCGACATGGCATTAAACCCTTACCACTCAGTCAATCATTCAATCTATATGTGATTCTATCGGTATTTTCGGATCAATGCGGGGGAATTGTTAGCAATTGTAGACGAGAGACTATTGTTATAATCTCTCGGGAGGTCAGCGCTGATAGAGAGGCGAAGGGAGGGGGAAGGTGTAGGGGAGTGTGTGTGTGAAGATGGTAATGTTGAGTGGAATCCCACCCTCCACACCGCCCTCTGGTGTGTGCTTCTTTTTCTCTTTTATTTTGAGGGGGGGGGGGGGGGGTAGTTGGTTGCAGGGAATGAGGGAGGGTTCGGGTGTGCGAAGGTTAGGGAGGGTTTGGGGGAGGTTTGAAGGATGGTTTTGTATGGAGGTTGAGGAGGGTTACAGGGTGTCTGGGGGAGGGTTTGGAAAGGATTTGAGGGAGGGTTTGTACGGGGGGTTGGAGGAGGGTTTGAGGGAGCAGCTGTTTGGGGGTTTGGGAGAGGATTTGCGGGAGGGTTTGGGGGGCGTTTGCGGAAGGGTTTGAAGGGGCGTTTTATGCGGGTTGCAGAAGATTAAGGAGGGTTTGGGAGACGGCTTGGGTGAAGGTTTGAGGACATTTTGGGGGGGGCGGATCTGTATAGGGAGATTGGGTGGGGAGGGTTAGGGAGGGTTTTGGAGGGAGGGTGGCCGGTGGGCATGACGGACGGGCAGGTGGGCGGGCGACACCGGAAACCGGAAGTGGGAAGCCGGAAGTGGAAACCGGAATCGTAACCAACACCCCCCCCCCATCCCCTTCCTCCCTTCTACAATCGCGCCTCGCCCCGCCTGGTACTCGTCATTGATTGCTGGTCTGGATGTAAAAATAAATAATTAAATAAATAATAAATAAATAAATAAACACAACACATTGTCCGACGTAGACATTTGGAGCAGTGCTCGGGAATGTGTTGTGTGTTAGGAGGGGCAATGCAGCGCTCCTCTCGGAGACAATTAGAAGGGGGCTGATGCGTTTGGGTTTGGTGAATGTGGCTTTTGTTTTTGTTTGTTTGTTATTTTATGTCCTAGCAACATCAAAGGTCATATCAGGATGGGTACCGACACATGACAGTGTACACTCATGGTGATTTTATAGTGCTGCTCCACTGGGAGACCAGGCTGCCAGCTGCATGACCCGATATCCCACACAGTCACAGTATCCTGATACTGTACTAACCGGTCCTTGTCCTGTCCTATTAATGCCGAGTACCAGGCTATCAATTTTGTAAGTCGTTGGTTTGACTCGGCTGGGATTCGAACTCCCGACCTTCCGCACGGGAAGCCTGCGCTCTATCGATGGATGGGAATATTGCGGGAAAGGGTGTATTATTATTGTATGCCGTACTGATTTAGCGCAACCCACATCACTCGTCTATTCACACACCCTTGTTCCACCCTGCTATGACCGTATATGTTGCTGAGACGGGAAACTCCAATACACAAACAAACAAACGCTTGTTCAGTCTATTTTTACATGGAGATGGTGTCTCCAAACGCCAAATAATCAAGCGCCCATTCATTTAACATTTAACATTTAACACACAAACCTAATCTGATATTTAGTTTTATGTACCATCCCCCCCCCGTGGGGGGGGGGGGTGGTACACAAAATGATCCACCCCCACCCCATCGCTTATTTTAAGTGGATTTTATAGACTACCCTCGTGGATGTACGCTTATATATTATATTTTAAATATATATATGGAATATATAAATATATATGTATATAAACAGGAAAATGTATATATTCTCTGGCGGGAATAACCCACCGAATAGCCCAATGAAAGATTTAGAATCTGACCATCTACGCTGGTCTGGAGGTGGTAGTGACCAGTCACAACTGGCAGGAGTGTGCCCAGGGACCACTCGCAGTCGCAGGTGGCGCCACTGTGGTCGTAGATGTAACTAAGCCCTGGGGTAGTACACATAGTAGGTAGTTAAGGAATGGTCAGCATATATAAAGCAGAGGAAACTGAGATATTGTGGTGTCCTTGTTTATGTTCCTATAATAGATAATAAAGCACATATATGGAATATATGTGCATTATGGATATGTATATATGTATATTTATGTATATGTATGTATATGTATATATCTATGTATATGTATTTATATGCATGTATATGTATGTATATGTGTGTATATGTGTATATGAATGAGGGTATTATGTGCAAACAAATCTGTAATAATAATTTATCGACAAAAATGCACTTACAGGGGAATTATTAGAGACAGTCGCTTAGTCTGGACAAAGTGAAATTCAAACAGTTGTATATGTTGGACGCAGAGTGGAGATTTCTGAATTAGAGGAAATGGAAGGGGCATATAAGGAAAGCGATGAAGCATCGACTGACTGCAGCTATATACCAATTTAATGTCGGCAGGACAACAATAGTGGGGCGTGGGTGTAGTCGGGTTTGGGTGTGGTGTGGGTGAGGTGTGGTGTGGGTGTGGTGTGGATGTGGGTGTAGGTGTAGCTGTGGTGTGTTGTGGGTGTGGTGTTGGTGTGGTGGGTGTGGTGTGGGTGTGGTGTAGGTGTGGTGTAGGTGTGGTTGGTGTGGGTGTGGTGGTGGTGTCGGTGTGGTGTGGGTGTGGTGTGGTGGGTGTGGTGTGGTGGGGAGTGCTTACGTGTTGCCTTTACTAATATAGTCTGTATTGTTAACGGCCTGAGGCAATGTCAGGTCTGCGGGATAGTGCACTTAGCGGTGGTGGGGGTCCTTATATGTTGTGTGTATGCGCAGTTGGAATGCTAATGACGAGGTGCCTGCCTCAGCACTGGTTGTATGGAGCTGGCTACCGGCTTGTTGTAGCGGGTGGTGGTTGTAAGAGAGAGTGGGGGGAAAGGGGGGAGGGGTATGGTAATAGAGAGGGTGTGGGTAAAGGGGGAGGGGGGGAGTGGGTAAGGGAATGGAGGAGGAAGTGAACGAGGGAGGGGAGGTGTGGTGTAGGTAGGAGGGGATAATATAGAGGAGGGTAGGGGAGGATAGAGGGGGGTTGGGAGGGGAGCTGACGGTAGGAAGGGGAGGGGAAGGGATGGGGGAGGGGATGGGAGGCGGAGAGTAGGATAGTTTTTTCTGAGAAGGAGGCGTAAGGATTATGAGAGTGGAAGGTGAGAGAGGGGAAGAGGGAAAAGAGAGGGAGGGGAGAGGAGGATATGGAGAGGAGAGAGGAATGGGAGGGAGGACAGGGGAGGGGAGGAGGGGGGGGGAGAAGAGGGGAGGAGAGAAGAGGGGAGAATGACGAGGGAGGGGAGGGGTAGGAATGGTTTTCAGGGAGAGAGGGAAGGATTAGGAAGGGAGACAAGGGGGGAGGAGGGGAGAGGAGAGGAGGGAGATGAAAGAGGAGCGGAAAGGAGGGTATAGGAGGGGACGGGGAGGGTGAGGAGGGGAGAGGAGGGGAGAGGAGAGGAGGGGGAGGGAGAGGAGGGGGAGGAGAAGGGGAGGAGGAGGGTGAGGGGAGCGTGAGAGGAGGGTGAGAGGAGGGTGAGAGGAGGGTGAGAGGAGGGTGAGAGGAGGGTGAGAGGAGGGTGAGAGGAGGGTGAGAGGAGGGTGAGAGGAGGGTGAGAGGAGGAGAGGAGAGGGCTCGTGGTGTCGGGTGGGTGAACCGGTTTGAAGGGTGGGTGGGTGTTTAGCATCGGCGACTTGCTGTGTGGGTAGTTCTGGGAACGGAAATGGTTTCTTTAAGAACAAGGATGTCTTGGAGAACTACCGGCTGATGATTGAGGTGTAGACGAGGCAGGAAGAGGCGGGAGAATGAAGCAGGGTGGGAGGTGGCGTGCGATGGTTTTATGAATGTAGATATGAGGGACGTGGATTGATGGCTTTGTGGTGGGGTGTGGGATGAGGAGGAATTTGTATGGGGCATCGGCTGAGGGCGTTAAGAGTGTAAAGATGAGGGCTTTCTGAGTGAGGGGTGAGCCTGGAAGGGCCTTCAATTGGGAATGTAAGTATTGGGCAGTTAATTTAGGGTTGTGTTTGACTGATGGTAATGATGATGAGTGTGTAGAGGTTAGCGTAGGAGCGGTGTGACTGGGAAGGTGGAAGTGTGTGTGTGGGGGGGGGGGGGTAGGAGGAGGGGCAGGGCTACGTGTGTGGCAGTGGGTTATCTTATTGACTGGGGATTATTAGAACAGGCAAAGGAGGTAAGAGGATGAAGAAGGATGAACATGAAATATCACATGACTAGTCGTTAATATGGAGGGCGTTGTCAATAGCGCGGGTTGGGACACAGTGACCGAGTGGAGAGCAGTGCGAGTGCAAGCCAATTGCAGGGTGGGGAAAGTGACCGAGTGGGGGTAGTGATAGTGTAGGAAAATTGCAGAATGGGGAATGTGATCGAGTGGGGGCAGTGATCGAGTAGAGGGCAATGATATTGTAGGGCAATTGCAGAATGGGGAAAGTGACCGAGTGGGGACAGTGACTGAGTGGACGGTCGTGATAGTGTATGGCAATTGCAGAATACGGACAGAGACTGAGTTGAGACAGTAATCGAGTAAAGGGTAGTGATAATGTAGGGCAATTGCAGGATGGGGAAAGTGATCGAATGGGAAAGGTGACCGAGTGGATGGTAGTGATAGTGTAGGGCAATTGCAGAATGCGGAAAGTGACCGAGTGGAGACAGTGATCGAGTAAAGGGTAGTGATAGTATAGGGCAATTGCAGAATGGGGAAAGTGACCAAGTGTGAACAGTGATCGAGCAAAGGGTAGTGATAGTGTAGGGAAATTGCAGGATGGGGAAAGTGACCGAGTGGGAACAGTGATGAGCAAAGGGTAGTGATAGTGTAGGGAAATTGCAGGATGGGGAAAGTCACCAAGTGGGGGGCAGTGACCGGGAGGTAGACCGGATGGAGGCGGGGTTGGGATGGGGTACGGGTGGTGGTGGTGAGGAGAGGTCCATGACAGGGGAAAGGACAAGGAAGATCGGTCCCATACAAGATTAATGCACGCGCAGGACCGAGCACCTTGTCGGGGACGAGCCCCGGAGAAAGGTAACATGGCCTGGCAGTCGCTGGCCTTCGTGAATTATTAACAATTCGCCGATATTGATGACCTTCCCAGCACCACATCCTCACATCTTCAAACCCTCACACCCTCACACCCACACACCCTGCTACCTCACATCCACACACACCCTGCTAATCTTCCACCCTTCCACCCTCCACAAACCCCCAGCTCACTCACCCCTTCTACACACCTACACACAGCCATCACTCCATACCCACCCACCTTCCCTCCCTCCTATCCACCACCCTAACCCCCACCCGCCCACCACCCCACATACCCACCTACTAACCAGAACTGTCTTGACGTCTACCATGAAACCGCAGGGTAGCTTCCAAAGTAAATTTGATTTCGAGCCACATACTAGCTATCGCTCCCCTCTGCTCCTCCCTGACCCAATCTCTTTCAATCTGTTCCATTTACTCTGCTCCACCCTGCTCCTTCTCTCTTCCAATCCTCCTCCTATTTTCTCCCCCTCTTTTCCTCCTCTTATCTTCTCTTCTATTCCACTGTTTTCTTCCCCTCATCTTTTCTTCCCATCCTCTCCCCTCCGCGCCCTCCTCCTTTCCTCTTCCCTTCCTCCTCCATTCTCATATCCTATCTCTTTCTCTTTCCTTTGCTCTCCTCATCTCCTCCCCTCCTCCCTTTCCCCCTCCTCCTCGCCTCCTCCCCTCCACCCCATCTCCTCTCCTCCTCTCCTCCCCATCTCCTCTCCTCCCCTCCGCCTATCCTCCCCTCGTCCCCTCCTCCCCTGTAGATATATACCTACGTGACCGGAGCGTCCGTCTCCTGTGTTGGTATCCCATGGGATTGTGGGTTCGAACCCTGGTCGAGGTAAACCAATGACTTAAAAATTGGTACTTGTCGCTTCCTAGCCAGGCACTCAGCATTATGAGGATAGGGCAAGGACTGGTGTGCTTAGTGTCAGGATAATATGACTCAGTGGGATATCAGGTCATGGTGCTTGCAGCCTGGTCTCCCAGTGGGGCAGCACTATAAAGTCACCATGAGTGCGCACTGTCACAAGTCGGTACCCATCCTGATATGACCTTAGATTTTGCTAGGACGTAAAACAGCAACAAACAAACATACATACCGACGTACATGTGTACATACCTACGTAAATATGTACATACATACCTACGTACATAGACATACATACAAACATCTACCATAATGAAACTTCCCACCCCTGTAAACGACATTGACCCCGTTCTCGTCTGACCTTTACGACGTCATTCCCCGGGACTCGCCATCCGTCTTGCGATGACCTCCCGCCCTGCTCCGTCATGTTTGACCTTCAGCGTGACCCAAATGACCTAGCCCCCCCCCCCCCCCCACAGTTCTTCTGTGAGGGAATGTGTGTCCCCTACCGCAGTTGGATCCCTCGGCTCTTTAACTGCCCTGTTCGCCGTCACGCCGCTACATTAATGACTCAGCAATTCTTCTGCACACAATATTGTCATGTGACCCTGCAATATTTCTATACCCAACCTATTGCCCTTTGACCCCCTTGTTACTCTATGGCTGTTCCTTCTGTGGTTCTGTAACTAGCGTTCTGTTTGTTCCCCTTCCCCCCTCTTAATTTCGAAGTGGTCCTCCTGTCTGATCATGACCCTACTGTTTCTCTCGGATCTGATGTTCTCTCATGACCTCAGGCTCCTTCTAACCCTCCCCCCCCCCCGCCCCCAACCCCACAGACACACTACCACACACATGTTCCTCCTATAGCTGATTCTGTGTACCTGTGTTCCCCCCACCACTACACCACTATCACACCTCCACCTCTGTCCCCCTCCTCCCACAACACCACTACACGCCACTCTCTCTCCCCCTTCATCTCCACTACACCACTATCACACCTCCACCTCTGTCCCCCTCTCTCCCACCACTACACCACTATCACACCTCCACCTCTCTCCCCCTCCTCCACCACTACACCACTATCACACCTCCACCTCTGTCCCCCTCCTCCCACCACTACACCACTATCACACCTCCACCTCTCTCCCCCTCCTCCACCACTACACCACTATCACACCTCCACCTCTGTCCCCTCCCCCACTACCAACAAACGGTGCCACAATCACACCTCCACTCTCCCCCCCCTCCCCCCTCCTCCCACCACTACACCATATCACACCTTCCACCTCTCTCTCCCCCTCCCTCCTCACCACTACACCACTATCACCCTCCCCTCTCTCCCCCTCCGCCCACCACCACACCACTATCACTACCTCCACCTCTCTCACCTCTCCCACCAAACACCACGATCACACCTTCCACCTCTCTCTCCCCTCTCGCCCACCTCAACCACTATTGCACCGTACGGCACCTCTGTCCCTCCTCTACCACCACTACGTCGCCAGGGGCTATCACGCGCTCGACTCTCTCTCCTCCCACCACTACACACATCACACCTCCACCTCTCTCCTGCCTCCCTCCCACCACTAACACCCTATCACGCCTCCACCTTCTCACCATCCTCCACCACTATACTGTCACTAACATCACCTGCCACCTCCTCCCGGCGTCCTCCACACTACACCACTATCACACCTCCACCTCTCTCCCCCTCCCCCATTCACTACTCCTCGTATATACACCTCCACCTCTCTCCCCCTCCTCCCACCACTACACCACTGGATCAAACTCTCTGGTTCCCCCTACTCCCACTGGGGCCACCGGTCACACCTCCAGCTCTCTCCCCCTCCTCCTCCACTACTACCACTATCACAGGACTACCACCCCCTCCCCTCCTCCACCACTACACCACTATCACACACACGTATATCTCTTCCCCCTCTACCCAACACTATGCCACTATCACACATCCACCTCTGTCCCCCTCCTCCAACCACTACACCACTATCACACACACGTATATCTCTTCCCCCTCTACCCACTTCTAACCCACCACTATGCCACTATCACACATCCACCTCTGTCCCCCTCCTCCAACCACTACACCACTATCACACACACGTATATCTCTTCCCCCTCTACCCACCACTATGCCACTATCACACATCCACCTCTGTCCCCCTCCTCCAACCACTACACCACTATCACACACACGTATATCTCTTCCCCCTCTACCCACCACTATGCCACTATCACACATCCACCTCTGTCCCCCTCCTCCAACCACTACACCACTATCACACACACGTATATCTCTTCCCCCTCTACCCACCACTATGACACTATCACACATCCACCTCTGTCCCCCTCCTCCAACCACTACACCACTATCACACACACGTATATCTCTTCCCCCTCTACCTACCACGACGCCACTATCACACCTCCACCTCTCTCCCCCTCTTCCCACCACTCCTCCACTACAAACTACACACCTGTACCTCTATGCGCCTCCAACAACACCACCACAAACACACCTGTTCCACCGACATGCGCCTCTCTGTTCCACTATGGCTCCTTCTTCCTTATCCGTTCCCTTTCTGTGTTCCATTACCGCTTGTTCTCCCTGTGTGACACACTGCTCCGCTTTGACACACCGCTCCCTTGTGCAACTCTCCCTTCCTAAGAATCACGTGACCCCCCCCCCCCCCCAGGTCCCACTCCGCCATGTGGCGCCACCCACCCACTGCCACCCACCCACACACTGGTGCCCGACAGTCTTATTGACTGAGCCGCTGTTACTGCGGGGATCAACGGGAGCTTTTGTCATGAATAAGCCACCGCCAGCCACCACCAACTACCAATCACTACCCCCCAACCATCAACCACAAATGTACATGACACATGATTTATCCAGAAATTAATGTCAAGTCTCGGTGACTTAACCTAAATGTTGTTTGTTTGTTGTTTTACATCCCGTTTGTTTGTTGTTTTATGTCCTGGCAACATCTAAGTTCATATCAGCATGGCTATCGACTTGTGACAGCATGCAGTCATGGCGACTTTGTAGTGCTGCCCCACTGGGAGACCAGGCCACCAGCATCATGATCCCATGACCCACACAGTCAGATTATCCTGACGTTGTCCTAACCAGTCCTTGTCCTATCATATTAATGCCGAGCACCAGGTTACGTAGTGACACGTATCAATTTTAAAAGTCATCGCTTTGATTCGGCTAAGATTCGAACTCCAGACCTTCCGAACGGGAAGTGTGCACTCTACCGATTCAGCCACCACGTTTGGTCTTTCACCTAAATAGATCGACTTGTTATTATTATGCCCTCAGTTTGGCGACATTTAACACGGATATTAAAGGGGCTTGCTATAGCCATGCATGCACTATTTGTAACTTGTGCATGCTTGTAAATGGGCTTGCTATAGACATGCAAATGCTTGTAAATGGGCTTGCTATAGACATGCACATGCTTGTAAATGGGCTTGCTATATACATGCACATGCTTGTAAATGGGCTTGCTATAGACATGCACATGCTTGTAAAGGGGCTTGCTATAGACATGCACATGCTTGTAAATGGGCTTGCTATAGACATGCACATGCTTGTAAATGGGCTTGCTATAGACATCCACATGCTTGTAAAGGGGCTTGCTATAGACATGCACATGCTTGTAAATGGGCTTGCTATAGACATGCACATGCTTGTAAATGGGCTTGCTACAGACATGCACATGCTTGTAAATGGGCTTGCTATAGACATGCACATGCTTGTAAAGGGGCTTGCTATAGACATGCGTGTGCTTGTAAAGGGACTTTCTATAGATACGCATGCGCTGTTAGTGACCTGTGACTTGTGCATGCGCAAGTTGCGCCCGGCGCACCGAGCCTACGTCATATTGCCTGCCTGGCATTGACAACAGCTTCGGGTAGAGATGGTTTGAGGCTGGCACGATGGGGGGGAGGGGTGTGGGGGGTGTATAGCAGGCGAGGGGAGGGTAGGGCACAACCACACCTATAATGGATTATATGGAGCTAGGTGCTCTCCCCTTCAGGCGTTGAAGTCACGTGACCATACAGCAGTACACACATTGGCCGACCTCTTTAAACAACATTGTAGTAAAGCTATGTCATGTGACATACTCTGTGCTCTTAGCCGAATAGTCGGAAAGGTAGTGGTTTTCATTTTTATATGGCTTTTGCAGATTGTCACAATGTCTGCCTGTATAAGTGGTTCCTTGCCTGAGATGTCAGTGCAGATTATTACACTCGCAAGTCTTTTAAATCGTTCTCGTCCATGAGTCTCATTATGAGTGCGATCTCGTGTGCATTTGGCCTGGTATCCCAGTGGGCCAGTACTATAAAGCCACACTGTGGCAGGTCGGTGCCCTTCCTGATAAAACCTTAGATATTCCTGGGACGTAATACCTCAAACAAACCCAAAAATAGGAGGATAACCTGCGACAAAATACTGACTGTGCATACTACTACTAGCGCCTGTGTGACCCGCATATATGTACCAATATATACAATCACTTAGCGGACCTGAAATCACACCAATAAGCGCACACACTCACAGTGACACACTGCTGTGTGCACAGACAAGTAAAACATGCGGGTGAATGCATTTAGCGCCTATGCTAATTCGTACTATATTAATCTAAGTTCATATCAGCATGGCTATCGACTTGTGACAGCATGCAGTCATGGCGACTTTGTAGTGCTGCCCCACTGGGACACCAGGCCACCGGCACCATCACCCCGTGACCCACACAGTCAGATTATCCTGACACTGTCCTAACCAGTCCTTGTCCTATCATATTAATGCCGAGCATGGTGACTTTATAGTGACCCGATATCCCACTCAGTCACGTTATCCTGACACTGAGCTAACCAGTCCTTTTCCTATCCAATTAATGCTGAGCGCTAGGCTAGGAAGTGACAAGTATCAATTTTAAAGTCATTGCTTTGACTCGACTGGGAACTGAACTCCCGACCTTCCGCACACAAGGCCAGCGCTCTACCGATTAGTCCACCTCGCCAATAGACGTAGCTAATTAGAAAGATGTGTGTGTTGGAGGAGCATGACTGTGCTATTATCTGAATGGAGCATAGGGTGGACAGTTGCCGTTCTAAGCCTAAGAACTCTGGAGAACGCCATCAGATGGAGTTAGCTATTTAAATGATATATAGGGTCAATGAATGGCATAATCAAAACAAATATTTTCAAACTTGATACTTGTAGCTACCTTGGATGAAAGCTCATGAAAGCTGCCTGCAAAAGTGTTGAAGTGCTGCTGGCTTTTACAAGTTACCAGCGGCACTCTCTCAGGGAGCAAATAGAGGTCTCTCACCGGCAAGAACATGTCCAGACAGGCGCAAAACTATTTGTCCCTGCAGTGGCTGGTCGGGAGATTTGGGAGTTCCATACATCAACCGCCCTTGATGGTGCCATGGTTGACATGGTTCTCTGTTTAGGGTTTGCTCCCTTAGCCTTCGGTTCTGTTAAGAACCTATACCACAAGGCAGTGGTTTACAACTCTGCAGGGCAGGGGCATCAAACTCCCTGAGGTACTGCAATACCTGCTTACCTGAGGTATTGCAATACCCATCATACCTTGGATCGCTCAGCATTACTAACATACAGCAAGGAATGGTTAATTCAACGTCAGAATAATATGGCTAAGTGGGATATCAGGTCAATGTAGTGTAGGCTTGGTATCGAAGTGAGGAAGTATTATAAATTCATCACAAGTACGGACCCAGTACCCGTCCTAATATAACCTTAGATGTTGCTAGGAGTAAAAAGACAAATAAACCAAAGTATTCTTACATCAGTAGCCTCACATCTGAGACTATACATGACACTATTCATAGTGTCGTATCCTTTTTCTATCACATAGTCTTGTCCCAAACCTGCTTGAGAAGAGAGATGTCCGGACGCAGTGGCTGAATCGGTAGGGCGCAGGCTTCTTGCGCGGAAGGTTTGGAGTTTGAGTTCTTGGCGAGTCAACTCAGTGACATATTAATTTCAGACTTGTTACTACCTAACCTGGTGCTCAGCATTACTAGGATAGGCCAATGACTGGCTAGCGCCGTAGTAGGATAATGTGACTGAGTGGGATATCAAGTCATGGTGATAGCAGTCTGGTCTCCCAGTAGGGCAAAGCTATAAAAGTTGCCATGTTTGCGCACTGTCACAAGTCGGTACCCGTCCTGATATTTGCCAGGATGTAAAACTCCCCAACAAACACACACACACATTTTAAAATTGTAACAATTAATAGAGGACTGTTTGATTTGGCTATGTGATGAATAAATCAAAATGGCTTACTTACTGCAGATGGCAATTACCGGCCGCGTGCCTGGAGCACTTGTGTGACATCAATGCTCCCAGTTGACTCACGATGGGCGCTAATGGCGCCTCATGTCATGCGCAAACGTGATTCCTGTACAGCATTGTCTCCCATACCCTGCCAGAGCGCCACCATGCGGGTAGCGTCAACAACAGGAAGTGACCTATGGCCTTACATAGTTATAGTATGTATGGCGCGGCGGGCTGGTGGGTGGTTGGGTATAGCGAAGAGCTTGCCTTTACAAATCGGCAGTCACTTAGTGCGGATGCATAAATTGAAATCACCTCCCCCCCCAACACCCACACCCACACCCACATCCCAACCCACACACACACCCACATCCTCCACACTTTCCACTCCACACATCCTCACCCCCCCCCCCACACACACATCCACAATCCGCTCCCCTTCCCACCATACACTATCGCTAACATTGCTTCATCAAGCAGGCCTGACTGAACATCAAGCAGCCACTCTACACAAAACAAATAACCAACGAACCAAATGGCGAAAACAAAAACCTCACACATTTTGAGAAGCAACCCTATTTGAAAGTTCCCCTAATTAGACCAGATAACGCCAATTGAGTTGAATGGGAGGCTCTCTGTGATAATTCTCTCCCCAGGTAGGGCGTTTGTTTGTTGGGGCTTTACCTCCTTGCAACATCTATAGTCCTATCAGGACAGATACAGACTTGTGACAGTGTGCACGCATGACGATTTTATAGTCCTGCCCCACTGGCATCATGACCTGATATCCCACTCAGTCATATTATCCTGATACTGAGCTAATCAGTCCTTGCCCTATTCTAGTAGTGCCCAGCATCAGGATACGTAGCAACAATTATACATTTTGTAAGTCACTGGTTTGACTTGGCTGGGATTCGAACTCCCGACTTTCCGCATGGGGCTACCGGGTCCGGTCAACTAGGTCGTAATGCTTCACGTCTGCCAGTCGGACATCCTGATAACACTGCCAGACTTCACCTTATTTACAGTTTGATTCTTTTTGGTGTTTTACGTCCTATCAGCATCTAACGTCATATTAGGTCACTGGACTGTTACTCCTGTTATGGACAGGCTGTTTGTTTGTTGGGGTTTTATGTCCTACCAACGGAAGGCCGTGGGGTGTTGGTAGGGAATTTCGTCATGGTTTATTTGTTTCCTTTCTTCCTTTTCTCCTGGTTTGTGTGTGTTTAGGGTGGGGAGGGGGGTGTTAACGGTGCTTTCTTCATTTATATGAAAATGATTGGTTACAAAGAAGCCTTTGAGTAATATGGGAAAGCAGCGGGGTGGCTGGGGGGGGGGGGGGGGCTAGGGGGTGATTGCTTGTAGCTGGGTGGGTGATTTACACTGCATTAGGAAGTGGATATCAAAGAAGGTCCATGATGACACCCAACACGCAAATGAGGACTATCAACTATAATGCTAGGCCTTAACCGGCCCGACTGATGGACTTTACTGTCGACGGCGTAATAAGTGGCACCCAAATCAGACCATTACTCTGGCACCAGCAAATTGCTGTTGATGTTATTGGTATGTGATTGCCTGTTGGCAATAGGTTCATGGGTTGTAGACGATACTTGACCAGACTGGATGTGATGGCCGAGTCGATAAAAGCGCAGACTTTCCATGTGGAAGGTTTGGAGGTCAAAACTCAGTCGAGTCAAACCAATGACTTACAAAATTGATAATTGTTGCCATCGAGCCTCGCACTCGGCATTATTGGGATAGGGCAACGACTGGTTAGCTGAGTATGAGGATAATGTGAGTGATTGGAAAATCAGGTCATGATGCAACTGTCGTAGTAATAGTAGTATCCAAGTGGGGCAGCACTATGAATTTGTCATCAGTGTGCAATGTCACAACTTGGTATCCATTCTGATATGATGATGTAGATATGATGTAAAACCTAAACAAACACACAATAATGGACTGCATATTTATATAGATATTCTAGTGTGTACATACTGTCTATTTATATATAATATTATATATATATATTTATATATTATATACAATATATTATACTTTATAGGCACATAACATATATAAATGTATATACCATATATATATATCTATATTTATATATACACTTTATATGCGTAATTAAAAAGGTATACAAACCTAGACAAATACATATTGAAGCACATTGATATACACACACATATATATAATTATATCCATACGTATATTAAGTCATATATGTTCTATATATGTATGTCTCTTTTATTATACCAAACTACAGGCACTCCAACTCGGAAAATATATGTGATCTATAATGGATTATGGAAATATAAACAAGGGAAATGCCCATCTTCCGTATTGCCATCCTGACCACTCCATATATATATATATACGAGTCTGTCTCACGAAAATGGGCCAATTGGTGGTTTTAATAACAAAATGCACAAAAGAGTGGGATTGCATCTCCGCAATACTCTGGATTAAAGTTTCCTGCATGGGAAAGGTTGTAAGGAACAATGCTGTGAAAACCATGGTTAAAAATAATTTAAAATGTTCAAAATAGGAATTCCTATATGTTGCCTAAAAAGAACAAAATCCTATGGACTGTACACATTGAGGGAAACCCGTAAAAATAAGGGTTCATCAATATATTTGTCTAAATTACCTCTATTTTCAACAAGCGATTTTGGTCAATTTAACAGATGTCGGCATTGCAGTAGTTAAAGTGTAGTGCATTTCTTTGTTTCATATTAAATTATCCTAGAAACAAATAGGGTTATTGTATTTTCTCTACCTTTTCATTCCTGATAAATTAAAGAAATTTTGAACACCTCTGTCAATGCTAAACTATAGGTATGCCGTTCGACGCAGACATCCAATGGTCGACGCCAACATCTTTAACAGATCTCGGTGTCGCAATTGTTAATGTGTAGTGCATTTCTTTGTTTCATATTAAATTATCCTAGAAACAAATAGGGTTATTATATTTTCTCTACCTTTATATTCAGGATAAATTTAAGAAATTTCGAACAACTCTGTCAATGCTAAACTACATCCAGTGGTCGACATCCGACATCTTTCCCCCCATGCACCAATTGGCCTATTTTCATGAGACTGACTCATATATATATGGGTCAGGATCATGAAAAGAAGCCAATTGGGGAAAGTTGTTGGCGTCAAGCTTGGATGTCGGTGTCGATCAGTATAATTATAGTTTAGCATTGATAGAGGTGTTGGAAAGTCATTAAATTTTTCCTGAATGTAAAGGTTGAGAAAATACAACAACCTTATTTGTTTCTAGGATAATTTAATATAAAACAAAGAAATGCACAAGACTTTAAGAATTGCAACGCCGACATCTGTTAAAGTTGTCTGTGTCGATCATTGGATGTTGGTGTCGATCGGTATAATTATAGTTTAGCATTGAATGGAATATCTTGCTGACTTGGTGACAGCACCTGTGTTAACTGTTGTTGTCCCGTGACACCATCTCATCTCGTGACTCCCGTTTTCAAATAAAGCTCATGTGACGCCCACGCCGGCAGAATGGCATATGACCCGGTGTGGGGAGACGACAAACTATCCTGGACCCGCACAGGACCGCCGTAAATGGCAGAATGGTCCGGTATTGGCGAAATAAAAGCGTGACAAATAAATAATATAATAAAATATAATAAATAGCACAAGCCTACTACGCCCATTTGATACTCATATAATTATTTATATATCACATATATATATAATTATGCAAGAGGTAGTTCTTATTTTCCCAGACATTACGATTTACACACATGAATTGCACAATCCAATGGTTTTCAGCTTCTCCCTTATTTTAGATAAGTATTATTATATTGATTGTTGTAATATGTCTGACTTTAGGTTGAAGTCACTTTTATTTTAAACGGTTATCGCTGGTGATATTTGAAAGTGAAAATATTGCAAAAGTAATTTTGGTGTGGACACCGAACTGCCATATATAGGCCTTGTTTATCACATTTTGAGCGTAGCAGAATAGCACAGGGGCGCCATATTTAATGCTTACACTGGTATCTATCTACATTGGATATGTAGGATAAAATCTAGGTGAGTGTTTTAGATTTAGAAAAGTTGATGCTTTCATCGAACTATGCAGGATTTAAGTTAGCCACATTTTGTGAAACGTGCTTCACATTTAAAACAAGCTTCTGGGTAACACTGGCGTCCCATGGGCCGTCCAAGGTGCCCTGACACCTTTAGAGGTCTGCAACTCCCAATTACCCAGAGAGTGACCTTGGAGAAATGGCGACCTTTCTAGTTAAGGTCACAGATACATATATCTCCGTTCCTTTGCCAATGCATCAGCAACGTTCGACAGAGGAAGTACTGCCCACTATGGGGTTTGAAGACTGAGGAACCAAATTCTCATCTAGTGGACCAGACATGGTGGCCGAATCGGTAGAGCGCGGGCCTTGCGTGCGGGAGTCCGGGAGTTCCCGGTCGAGTAAAACCAATGACTTATAAAATTGATAATTGTCACTTCCTAGCCCAGTGCTCAGCATTATTAGGAAATGGCAAGGAATGGTTGGATCAGTGTCAGGATAATGTGATTGAGTGGGATATCAGGTCATGGTGGTGGTAGCCTGGTCTCCCAGTTGGGCAGCACTATACAGTCATCATGAGTGCGCACTGTCACAAGTCGGTACCGGTCCTGATATGACATTAGATGTTGCCAGGACATAAAACTCCAACAACCAACCATCATACAGAGTGTTATAAAGCGTTGTGTTGAAATGATTGTTAGCGTTAAAATCATAGCCGTTATCTTCAATCAATAGCAGGTCAATGATTGGTAATGTTTAGTTGATTAAGTGGGGTTAGTTTCAATTATGGATGATTGGTCTTCCTCATTCCACTGCTCCTTTCCCTATCCTAATTATGCCGAGAGCCTGGCTAGGAAGCGACAAGTAAAATAGGGTATTTCAAGCAATACGACTAGTTATATTTGATCCTAATAATTGTGAATAACTGAAGTTGTGTTGAACATGTAACCAGCTCTTTTGGCTCCACACTTCTTCAGGTTCCACTACTTTTCCTAATTTAAAGAATACAAGTCGTCCGTCTCGTGACTAGCTTTAACAAGCTCTGTTTGTTTATTCATAAAAAATCTCGCATGCTAGTTCCATATCGTGTTTCCCATTTGCTTGAAGGAGAGTTGTGAAGGACACAAAGATTACCTCGACACGAAGACTTTCCCACCCTCCCCTCCCCTCCCCACAAGCTATCCCCTCACCTCCCCACCCACTATCCCCGCTCCCCTCCCCACCCACTACCCCCCTCCCCATCACCACCAACTCTCTCCCCATCCCCGACCGCACCCATCCTCCTCCCAGTTTCCGTCCCCCCTCCGCCTACCCCTCTCCCTCTCCCTCTCTCTCTCTCCCTCTCCCTCTCTCTCTCCTCTCCCTCTCCCTCCCTCTCCCTCTCCCTCAGCCTCTCCCCACCCCCCTCCCTCTCCCTCAGCCTCTCCCTGTCCCTTCGTCAGCCTCTCCCTCTCCTTTTCCCTCCCTCTCTTTACTCTCCCTCCCGTCTCCCTCCCTCTCCCTCTCCCCTCCCTCTCCCCCTCCCTCTCCCTCTTCCTCAGCCTCTCACTCTCCCTCTCCCTCTTCCTCTTCCTCTCCCTCTCCTCTTCCACTTCCCTCTTCCTCCTCCTGTTTCTTTCCTCCCGCTCCCTCGCCCTCTCCCCTCCCCCCTCCCCCTTCTCCTTGCCCGCCACCCTCTCCCTTTCTCCCTCTCCTGTCCCTGTCACTCCCCCTCCCCGCTTGCTCTCACCGTCTCCCCCCTCTCCCTCCCCTCTCCTCTCTCCCTCCCTCTCCACTCTCCCTCCCAATTCTCCTTCCTCCACCCAATCCCCATCCCACTTCGTCTCTGCCCCCTCCCCCCCCACTCTCCTCCTCTTCTCTCCCTCTGCCTCTCCCTCAGCCTCTCTCTCTCCCCCCCCCTTTCTCTCTCCCTCAGCCGCTCCCCTTCCCCCTGCCTCTCCCTCTCCCTCAGCCTCTCTTTCTCTCTCTTCCTCCCCCTCTCCATCTTCTCCCTCTCCCTCAGCCTCTCCCCTCCCCTCCCTCTCCCTCTTCCTCTTCCCCAGCCTCTCCCTCTCTATCCCTCTCCCTCTCCCTCTTCCTCTTCCTCTCCCTCTTCCTCTCCCTCCTCGTCTTCCCCTTTCTCTTCCTCTCACGCTCCCTCGCCCTCTCCCCCCCTCCCCTCCCCTCCCCCTTCCTTCCCCTTTCCATCACCTGTCCCTTCCCTCTCCCCTGTCCCTCCCCCTCTTCGCTCTTGCTCCCCACTCCCATCTCCCCTTCTCCCTTTCCCTCTCCCCTCTCCCTCCCCTCTCCTTCTCTCCCTCCCCATTCTCCCCTCCTCCCCCACCCAATCCCCATCCCCTTCCTCTCTGCCCCCTCCCCCCCCACTGCGCGCCCCTCCCCCTCCCCTACCTTCTCTCTCGACCTCACCTAACCGCCCACCTCCGCCACCACCGCTGCCCCTCCCCCTCCCTCCCCTTCTCGCCCTCTCTCCCTCCCCGTATTCTCTGTTTGCCCAACTTTCAAGTAGCAAGGATGTCCTTTGTGTTCGGTGAAGAGTGAAGAGTGTCATGTCTTCCAAAAGCTAGGCATTTGTTGTCATGACAACCAAATGAGTTAAGCGATGGCTTCCCTTGTGAGATCCCGTGGGTTCGATCCCTGACTTAGTCAAAACCTTGCAAAATGTACACTTGTTGTTACTTTTACTATACGCTGGTCATCACTGGATTACGGCAAGGAGTGCTTTGTTCAATATTATAATTCTATGGCTGAGTGGGATATCGGATCATGGTTCCGGCGGCAGTAAGCAGCACTCTAAAGCCACCATGTCTACGAAGTCCCAAGTAGGTATCCGACCTAATATGACTATTGATGTTTCTAGGACGTAAAACCCCAATCCTTTAAGCGATAATTAAAAATAATGGATATCATACGACGATCACTCCACCCAAAGAAGATTCTTTGAGAATTGTCGTCCTAAAGTCAGTGACACCATGCAATTGTTTGGTTGTGTGTTGTTGGGGTTTTACATCCTAGCAACATCGACACGATGTAATGACCTCGAGATGTTTTCGAATTTGGTGTGTCGCTTCACATCATATAAAACTTCACATCGCTTACAGTAAATACCATTGTGTACAATACCGACTTGATGGTTTCCTTTACACTCCACCTGAGTACACATTTGCTGCACTGCTGGTCCAAAGAATACTCAGTGATTATCTACATGGCGCCCACTATCCTGAGCACAAAAAGAAAGACAAACCAGGGGTGGATACATAGCCTTATATCATATGGAGTATCATTGGTGTGAGAGGCTTTGTTGTAATAGTTCACAATTTGAAATTGCTCGCATTCTTAAAGTTGCATAGTCCGATGGTTTTGAGTTTCCGTCATTTTCTGAGATAAATATATTAGTTTGATGGTCATAATCTACTTTACTTTACTTTGAAGCAACTTTTATTTTAAATGGCTGCCTTTGGAGATATTTGAAGTGGAAAGATGCTACATTAATTTGGGTAAGCATGCCAAAACTCTGCAGTAACATGTTCTATTAAATTGACTCAGTGCTTCCTTTTATGTAGCAGGAAATACCAAATAAGTGCACCAATATCTAAGTTAGATCTGTAGGAACAAATCTAGGTCATTGCTTTGGCTTTGAAAATGTTATGCTTTTATCGGACTGTGCAGCTTTAATAAAATACTACACCTAAAAAGACTCCCCCAAAAGACTTCCAAGTGAACTGCTAAATTGATAAAAAAAAAAAAAAGCTAAACCCCAAACAGCATATATATATTCATCCGATTATATGCATGTAATATATAGGTACACATAATCCAATGTGTACTTATATTACCTATCCTAGCTGAGGTGGAGGAGAAAGTGCTAAGATGGATTGAGAGAGTTTATTTTTCTCTTTGACTGGAAAACTTTTCGCAGCAAGTGATCTATACAAAGACTGAGGAATAAGTACAAAAAACTGCTGGTGGCGGCGCCACCGTATGCGAATGTGCCGCAGCAAATCAATCTGAGTCCATTAATGGACGATAACGGATCATAATAATAATAGGAAAATACCTCATACCGATGATTTATACACGTATATACATAAACTAACTATATATTAAAGTAGCATAATCAGATGAAACTGTATGATCTTTGAAACCAAAGCACTTGCCTACATTTGTTCATACATATCCAATTTAGGCACCATTAAGCATGTATTGCTGCGTACAAAGGTGTTGTCTGTTTGTTGGGTCTTTATGTCCTAGCAACATCAAAGGTAATCGTAGTGCTATCCAGCGGTGAAAACAAGTATTAACACACTTATGCGTTATGAGCAGGGTAAATAAATTCATCACCAACAAAATGAAATAAAATAAAATATTAGGATGGGTACCAAACTTGTGACAGTGCGCAGTCATGACGACTAGATAGTGCTGCCCCACTGGCAGACCAGGCTGCCTCCACGATTTTCTTCACCATTTTTGTGACGGTGTATTTATGTGCTCGTAATGGTTAAGTCTAATCCGATATTCGATTCAGTCACAGTATCCTGATACTGAGCTAACCAGTGCTTGTCCTAATCCAAGGAAAAGTGAAGGATAGCGGAAGACGGCAGGAGGGTGAGTGCCTGAGGAGAGCCGGCGGGCGGCCTTATAAGGGAGGAAGGAGGGGGGAGGGGGGTGAGGTGCGAATGCTGACGGCCCGGGGGAGGGTGAGATGTGGCGAGCAGCGGGCGTCGGGCGAGGCGTGAGCGCCAGAACAAAGAAGGTGCCTGAAAGAGGGGGGGGGCTCGCCGAGTGAGGGGGGGGGGCCAAGCGGCGGTGGAGGGCTCCTCCTTCCTCGCTCGCCTTCGCATTACGACCAAAGCCGAATGCCAGGTGAGATAGCGACAAGTATAAATTTGGTAAGTCATTAGTTTGACTCGGCCATGTTTTAGAACGCTCAACCTTCCACACTGGAAGCTTGTGCTCTGATTCAACCACCATGCTCAGTTGTGCATTAACTAGCGCTACTACTAGGACCAGTTACTAGTGTAAGTGATACAAGACTATAAGGTCCACCATTCCAGTATGCAACATCAACATTGTTTTTTCCCCATGTTTTTCCTTCAAATATCTCCGAAGTTTGCAATTTTGTTAGTGTAAAGTTACCGCCAAACTAAAATAACGCAGATTTTTACCGATCAATCTAATTTCTTTGTTTTAAGCACATATATGTAACACGAAAATATAAGATTATGCAACTTTAAGAATATACACAAGAATGCCCCTTGTAGAAATTCATATAGAATTTCTGTTTCTTTGGGGTTCTTGTGTTTTATATGATTATACCTGAAAGAAAAAAGTAGGAAAAGTGGAATAACAGCTTATTTTTGGTATTGTTGTGAATGTGGTTTTTTCTATCTCATTTTCCCCCTTTAGTATATAGTAATTCTTTATAGTTTTCTATTATAATCGACACATGAGAGAATAATCAGTATTTGCAATGCATCGAAAGTCTTTGGCTTTACACCGGGAGAATGTATTATCAACATCCATAATTTACTGTCGCTACCATGCATCACCCCTAGTGGTCATAAAGTGCATTAATATATAAGCAGTGTTATACAGGAACCTAAATGACCTTCATGAAGGGCAGCCACTGGTTACCCGGATGTGGTCTGCACACTGCTGAGATATATGTCAAAATATAGGATGGAAACATCACGGTGGTGTTTGCTTTGTAATAATATGTCAAAATATAGGATGGAAACATCACGGTGGTATTTGCTTTGTAATATATATCAAAATATAGGATGGAAACATCACGGTGGTGTTTGCTTTGTAATAATATGTCTAAATATAGGATGGAAACATCACGGTGGTGTTTGCTTTGTAATATATGTCAAAATATAGGATGGAAACATCATGGTGGTGTTTGCTTTGTAATATATGTCAAAATATAGGATGGAAACATCATGGTGGTGTTTGCTTTGTAATATATGTCAAAATATAGGATGGAAACATCATGGTGGTGTTTGCTTTGTAATATATGTCAAAATATAGGATGGAAACATCGCAGTGGTGACTACTTTGTTACTTTGTTATGTTTATTTCACATATATCATTTTGAAAAATTATTGAAAGAAGTAATTGTCAAAAAGAATAACACAGCATTTTGAATGTAAATTAAGCACATTGCCCTTAATTTAGATAATGCCACTGATATAATATTTGGAGTGGGACGTAGCTCAGGCGGTAGAGTGTCCACCTGTGAAGGTGTCGGTCATCCTATCGATCCTTAGTGGACTTATTGGCAGTTTGGGCTATTTTCCGTTCCAACCAGTGTTCCACAACTAGTTCATCAAAGGCTGTCATATCTGCTGTCCTGTCTGTAGGAAAGTGCACATAAAAGACCCCTTGCTGGTTATCGGAAAGTGTAGGCGACGTGGTGGCAGCACATTTCCTCCAAAGAAATATGTCAGAATGACCATATGTTTGACGTCCAATAACTGATGATATGAAAGGGAATGCACTATAGAGGCGTCGTTAAATAAAACAAGCTTTACTTATTTGATATAATTCTTGTTAACTCCATCTATGTTACCTAATTCGGGGGTGTTGAGCTAAAGATGAACATGTGTGCTTAGTCCAGGTAATGTGACCAATATTAGACTTGCTGTCCGTATCTATAGCATCTAATCTGGGACCTATGGCGTGGACTGTGTACTTTACAATGACAACATCTAAGGTCAGAACAGCACGTTTACCGCTAAGGTCAGAACAGCACGTTTACCGCCTTCTTACAGTGGGAACTTTATAGTGTTGCCCCACTTGGTGACCCGACCATCGGTGCCATGATTCGATCTTGATATCCCACTCACTCACATATACCTGATACTGAGCAAACCAGTCCTTGTCATATTTCTATTAATGCTAACCCACCAGATTAGATAGCGACAAATATCATTGACTGGTAAAACAACAGACTTTAGACTTTAGTCGATGCTCATCCCACCATTAATCTCTCTCTCTATATATATATATGAGACAGAGAGTGTGTGAATTGAGATCCCTACCATTCTGTGGTATCACAGTTCTGTTCCGGATAATTCTACTCCAGGCACCATTTGCACCATTATATACGCCACTAAGTCTTTCCCAAGTTATCACTATTGATAGCAAATATGTGATGCATAAAAGCATTATACAAGTATAAATGCTAGGGGAACATATATAATTTGCTACTTTCTCCATCGGCGCATTGGTGGAGTTCCCCCCCCCCCCAGCTATCGGGGTGTTGTATATGGGAGGCACCCCTCGCGACACACACGCCGGAGGAATGTTATTATATAATATTATATATAATGTTATATAATATAATATTATATAATGCCTAGTGACAACCAAGGTATATATATATATGCTTTTAACTTTTATTTTTTCTATTTATTATTTCTATGGTATATGCAATGTATCTGTTATTTTTAAATGGGGAAAGCACCTAATAAGTATTGTACTTCTGCTTTCTCCCTTTTCATGTGCAAAAATTACTGCTATAAATATCAACTTGTGTGTACATTGATCATGTGGAAATACATATTTTATTATTATTATTATATATATACTTATATACACGTTGGCCGTCAATAGGCATATATAGATTGACCGCCAAAGTTAGCATATTTATATATATTGACTGTCAGTAGGCATATATATATATATATATACTTTTTTATATATATGTATTTGCGTGCGAGTAGGGCACAGGGGAAATCCGAAATCCACACAGAGTCAGCTCCGCCTTGGCTGGGCTTAGTTCGAGATTATCTCGATAGGGGTGGGGATGAAGACTTTCATCTAGGAACAACACTGGCAACTTCCTGCTCTCTCCATACCTGCTTCCCCCACTTACACACTCCCCGCGCCCCCAACCTCACCCCCACCCCCACCCTTTCCTTCCTCGCGCGGTGACAAAGGTCAACCTGTGTTTGAGCTCTATCGCAAGGTCATTGTGTGGCGACGCTGTGCTCATGGAATATTGCGCAGTAGCTCTTCTTAAAGGGCGTTCTTAGCGGCAGTTTGTGGACAAGGTTGGATCGATTGGGTTTTACATCCTAGCTACATCAGGATGGGTACCGACTTGTGAGAGTGCATACTCGTGGCAACTGTATAGTGGTGCCCAAATACCCAAACTGATATCTCGCCTCCCTATTACCCCCCCCCACCCCCCATTCACCCTCCTCTCACCCTCCACTCACCCTCCACTCACCCTCCACCCCCACCCACACCCACTCCCCATCATGCACAGCATTGACTGGTGCCTGCATTACACTTTATTGCAGTTATATGCCCTTTCAATGTACACAGAGGTCTGCGCAGGCGCGAGAACTAAGGAATAACAAAATAAAGCAGCCGCCGATTTGTCACCAATCAGTAGCTCCCATTGCCTTTAACCCGGATTATACCAACATGGCGGCCAGCTCTCTCGCACAGATTGAGACTTCGCAAGGTGTGCCAAGTATGGACGTGCCAGTCGGTTCCAATTAGTATTTTCATATTTCACCCGCGCATGAGGCGTTGTGGTCTACGTGTCCGTAGTCACAGCAACTGGTTGACACTCCCAGCAGTCACCAGTCACCAACCACCAGTTACCCACCACCACCCACCAGTCACCAGTCAGCCACCACCAGCCACCAGTCACCCACCACCAGTAACCCACCACCCGTCACCAGCCACCATTCACCAGCCACCAGTCACCAGTCGCCAGCCACCAGTCAGCAGCCACTAGCCACCAGCCACGAACCACCAGCAACCAACCACGAACCAGCAGCCACGAACCACGAACCACCAGCAACCAGCCATCAGCCACTAGCCACGAACCACGAACCACGAACCACAAACCACGAACCAACAGCCACCAGCCACCAACCACCCACCACCCACCACTCACCACTCACCAACCACCACTCGCCACTCACTAACCACCAACCACCAACCACCAACCACCAACCACCAGTAACCATTCTGGTGACGCCAGTATTGCAGCATGTCCTCTCTTTGTGACAGCAATCACGCTTTCCCCTGGGGGTTCTAGGATAGGTGGTGGAAGGAGGAGGGGCGGTTGTAGAGGCGGGGAGCCAGCCCCCTCCCCCCTCTGCCCTTCCCCCCCTCTCCCCATCCCCCCTACTCCCTCCCTCTCCCCCGCCCCCTCTCCCGCTCCCCCGTCGCTCAACCCCCGCGTCCCGGCCACCCACGTCGCATGCGTGCGAGTACGCTCCGGGCAGCGGTGCCGTTTTATTTTGTATTTTATTTAGGTTGACTTGATTTCTATTGAAATAGACATGGCATGACAAGGGTCTCACGCTCTGATTCTTTCTCGCGCTCTCTCTCTGTTTCTCGTGCGTGCTCTCTCAGTCTACCTCTCTCTCTCTTGCTCTCCCACGGTCTCTCGCTCTCCCTCGCTGACCATCGCTCTCCCTAGCTCCCGCTCGCTGACCATCACTCTCTCGTGCTCGCACTCTTGCTCTCATTCACCTGCTCTCACGCTCGCTAACGCTCGCTGATGCTCTTTCACTCTCAGTCGTGCTCACTCGCTTTCACTCACGCTCTCACTCTCTGTCACTCGCTCGCTCTCACACTCTCGCTCTCACTCTCTCACGCTCTCCCCTATACATATATGTATATATCCATATATAGACATACCCTCCACACTCCATGCACTCACCCGCGCCCCCTCTAGCTCCCCCCCCCCCGCCCTTCCCCCCACCCCCCGCTGCTACTTAGCCGTAGCGTGCATTGGCGCCTCCGAGGAGGCCACTCGCTCAATCACGAGAGGGCTATCGCAGTAGCGCCCCCTCGCCACCCCCCCCCCCTGCGCACCCCCACACGCCCTCTTCCTGCCCCCCCCCCCCCTATCCCCACTCTCAATGGTGCCATAACGGGGCAAGAATGGGGCGCGGCGCGACCAGGCAGGGCTGTCCGTTAGGGTGAAGGCCGAGATGCGTCTCCATTGAAGCTGCCTCCCTCCTGCTGCCTCCCCATGCACCACTCCCCACCCCCCCCCCCCCCGGTCCCTGCTTCCAGCGACCCCTGGCAATCTGAGGACAAAGATCGCTACAGGGGTTTTACCTCGGGATTCATTCGTGGTTGATTGGATAGTGTGGAATTGGAGAATCTGCATATATACATACATATATAAAATATTCATACATATATCATATATGTATAATATATATATATATATATATATATATATATCAAACCGTGACTTGATACTGCTTACTACCTAGCCTATCGCTCGACATTACTAGGATAGGGTAAGGACTGGTTAGATCAGTATCAGGATAATATGACTGAGTTGGAAATTAGGTCCTATCCAGCTGCCACTATTCCTCCAATCCCTTTTGCTGGATCTTTCCGGTCAGCTTGTCCTATTTCGCTAGCTGCTTCTGTTCCTCCTCCTTCATTCTCCACCGTCTTCACCCCCATCCTGCTCACCCTCCTCACCCTGCTCTTGATTCGTACTCTTCACACTGCTCCTATTCCTCTGAACCCATCTACTGACCCTACCTTCCTACTCTCCTACTATTCTACTCCCCACTCTCCTACTCTCCTCTCCTACTCTCCCACTCTCCTCTCCTACTCTCCCACTCTGCCACTCTTCTAATCTTCTACTCTACCACTCTCATACTCTTATACTCTCCTACTCTCTCACTCTCTTACCCTCCTACTCTCCTACTCTCCCACTCTCCTACTCTCCCATCTTACACTCTCCTACGCTCCCACTCTCCTACTCTTCTACTCTCCTCTCCTACTCTTCCACTCTCCTACTCTCCGACTGTCCCACTCTCCTACTCGTCTACTCTCCTCTCCTACTCTTCCACTCTCCCACTCTCCCACGCTCCTACTCTCCCAGTCTCCTACTCTCCCACTCTCCCACTCTCCTATTCTCCTATTCTCATAAGCTCATATGCATTGTTTCTACTCTTCCTACTCCTACCCGTGTCTTCCCACTCTTCCAAGTCTTCCTATTTTAATTACTTCTACTCTTCTTTCTCTACATCCTTTATACTTTCTTTACTCTTCCCAACTCCTCATTTGTACTACCCCTGTTCTTCCTCGTCACAGTTCATACTCTATGAACTAGGTATGCTCCTCATGTACCTATTCCCATTCCTCCTTTCATTGTTCTCACACCTCTTCTTCTTCCTTCTATCTCTCCTCCTGGGTTTCCAGACACCCTTCAGCCTTAACACGACACCCTTAGTCAGTGCACGCCCTCTCCCACACTGACTCAGTTAGAGGCTGAAGCGCCCTTCAAGTTGCCCTCGTCCCGCCTATTGCTGTCACTGTCACGGGATCTTCCTAAGCCTATCACTATCTAGCCTGGCCGGCCTACTCCGACCCCCACTACCCTCACCCCCATCCCCGCCGCAACCCCGCCCTGCCCCAGCCCTGCCTCCGCCCTCCCCCCCTACCTCCGCCCTCCCCCCCCCCCTGCCTCCGCCCCAACCGCGCCCCAAAACTGCCCTGTCCCCTCACCCCTATCTCACCCTTACCCCGCCCATCGTCACTCATCCCCCCACCCCCTCACCCCCACCCGCCCCTCACCCTCCCCTCATCCCCACCTACCCCGCACTCACACCTCTACTCTCCCACACCCACATCTCTTACTTCACCATAACCACCCCCCCCCCCCCATGATCCTGACCCCCCCCCCCCCCCCCCCTACATCACCCCCCACTCCCAGTGGGGTGGAGTGGGTGACCTGTACTAGGTGGGTGATGTCGGGTGGTTGATGTGGAGTGGAGTGGTTAGGTGGAGTGGGTAGGTGACACGGAGTCGGTGGGTGACATAGATTTGGTGGGTGACATAGATTGGCTGGATGGGTGATGTGGAATAGGTGGGTGACGTAGGCACGTGGGTTGGTGACGTGGAGTGGGTGACGTGGAATGGTGGCACCCAGTAGACCATTTAGAGCCCACCACCCTTTGGACCCTGCAGCTAGGGGGGGGGGGGGCGAGTGGTGGGAGCCTCCAGCCTGGGTTGGTGAGGGTGGTGGTGGGGGGAGGGCGGGGGCTCGGTGAGGCGTTAAGGGTACCGGCCTGTATAGACACAGCACCAGGCCGGAAGTGCTTGTTGTGGATTGCCTCCCGGATTGCAGGTGTCAGCGCCGCGGTCCTGGTGGAGCCATACACCACGCGGCCCGTCCCCCCGATCACCCACTGCCGGGCCTTCGTATGATCCACACCCGAGCACTCGCCCCGGGGCAACACGGGGAGAGACGGGCGGAAGGGTGGCAGGGGAGGACGGGTGTAAAGGGGCCGGTGGGAGGGTTAGGGTAATAGGTTGAGGGTTAGGGTAATAGGTTGAGGGTTAGGGTAATAGGTTGAGGTGAGGGGGACAGACGGTGCGGTGGGAGGGTTAGGGAAATAGGTGGAAAGGGAACGGGACAGGGGCCGGTGGGAGAGATGGGCTAAAGGTGGGAGGGGAGAGGGGGACAGGGGTTGGCGGGAGGGATTGGCTAATAGCTGGGGGGGGGGAAGGGGGAGAAATAGGATAAAGGGTGGGTGGGGGTACAGGGAGTGGTGGGAGGGTTAGGGTGAAAGGTGCGAGGAGAAGGGGCAGAGGGGGTTGGTGTCTGTACAAATGCTGTCGTTCGCTACAAATACAATTCTTTGAATTTACCCAAAATAATGCTTCATGATGGAAATTCTATTTTCAAATTATGTAGCAAGCTAATAAACGAATTTTTAACATTTCTTGATATAGACTGTCTAGGCTGGTCTGGGTATGGTAGTGACTAGTCGCAGCTGGTATCAGTGTGGCTAAGGGCCACTCGCAGCTGGCGCCGGTGTGGCCATGGGTGTAACTAAACCCTGGATAAGTACACAGTAGGTAGTTATGAGGTGGTCAGTATATAGCAGAGGTAGTGTCCTTGTTTATATTCCAATAATAGATTATAGAGCATATATATATATACCAAATACTTTATATAATGATTAAACTATATTTACCTTAAAAACTAAAACACACAAACACATACCTCATAGAGCGGTGTAGCATAGCTCCATGACAAGCAACATGCCCATATAAGGATAACTATTGTTAGCTTCCGTTCGGGGTGGGGGTGGGGGGGCTATTGATTTGTTGCCTTGGTGTAAATAGTATGAGCAAGTGATATATGACACGTAGGCAATGCAAATAGTCGCGCTGCAATGGGTTATACTGCATGGTAACGCGCGGAAGCCAATTAAATACGCGGGTCACAATGGTTCTCCACTGCAGCTCTATGGGAGAGTGGACAGGCGATGAGAGATGGTGAAGAGAGATGGTGATGAGAGATGGCGATGAGAGATGGGGGCTGCAGGAGAAGGTAGTGAAAGAAGGGAGCAAAGGGAGAGCGGATGTGGAAAGCAAGGAAAGAGCAGGCGAAGGGAGAGGGTAAGTGGAAGGCGGGGAGGAGGGGCAGGAGTGGCCGTAGGTAGGTTGCCGCGGGGGGAGGGCAGTTTATGTTGCAGCCAGGCTGGGTGATTATATGGTTGAATAGCGGCGGCAATGGTACCCTAAGGGCGGATGGAGGCCGTCACGGGCCTTACCCCCGGGCGGGCCGACCGACCAATGAGAACGGGGTCGGGGTGGGAGTGTGGCAGGGGTGGGGAGCGAGGGGACGGGTGAGGGGAGGCCAGCACAGCCTGTTGGGATCCAGATTGTTAAGCCCTTTACAACACAAGCTTAAAGAGATCATCTGGTCCTCCAGGACCCACCAGGCAGTCTGCCACCCATCAGTATCTTCCCACAGCCGCCTTACCCTGCCTCCCTCCCGCCAACCCTCCCGCCCTCCCTCGCCCCTTCCAGGGCAGCTAATATTCATTTACCACACACAAGTCCCCCACCCCCTCCTCCTCCTCCTCCTCTCTCCTCCTCCCTAACTACCCTCTGCGTAATTCCCAAACAAGCCTCTCCCTGCCAGCCTCCCGACACTGCGGCTTTGCTCTACACAACAGGCAGCCACCAACCTGTTGTACTATTGCCACAAGCCCTCTCAACCTTTCTTTAACAATCTGCTTGCCTCCTACCAACATATTGCTTACCCTCCTACCAATAACCCGTTGCCGTCCTAGCGACAGCCTGTTGTCCTCCTATCAACAACCTCCTGCCATCCTAGCAACATGTTCCTTACCCTGCTACCAACAACATGTTACTCTCCTACCAACAACCTGTTACTCTCCAACCAACAACCTGTTACTCTCCTACCAACAACCTGTTACCCTCCTACCAACAACCTGTTACCGTCCTGCCAACAACCTCCCGCCCTCCTACCAACAACTTACAGTCCTCCTAACAAAATGTTGTTTACCCTCCTACCAACAACCTGTTACCCTCCTACCAACAACCTGTTACCATCCTACCAAGAACCTGCTGCCCTCCTACCAACAACTTACAGTCCTCCTACCAACATGTTGCTTACCCTCCTACCAACAACCTATTACCCTCCCACGAACATATTTCTTCACCTCCTACCAACAACATGGTATCCTCCTACAAACAACCTGCTGCCCTCCTATCAACTACCTACTGATTTTCTACAAACACGCACCTTTATCAACATCCTACTCTCGCTGTCCAAAAGCATGCTGCCTTCTGGCTGGCCCACTGCCAACACGCCACTACTTCCATGCCACGAACCCGCAGTCCTCTGCCAAAACCCTGTCATCCCCACGTCATGAACCTGTTATTTCCCTGCCAGCAACCAACCTACTATCTCCTTGCCAACAATCTACCGCCAGAAACCTAATACGCTGCTTACCACCGCCCTAGTATCCTGTTGGTAACCAGCGAGCGTTCTATTCTTTATTTTGAACCAATCTTATGCACTCTACTGTCCAAAACTCCCAACCGGCTGTGAGCCTTTATCAGTCTGCTATGCTATAAATATAAGGAACAGTGGAATGAGGGGATTGAAATTGCCATTCTCTTCCATACACTCTCCTCCCACACTCTCTCCTTCCATACACACTCTCCTCCCAAACTCTCCGTCCACATTCTCCTCCCACACTCTCCTCCCACACTCTCCTCCCACACTTTCCTCCCACACACTCTGCTCCACTCTTCCCCTCACTCTCCCCCACTCCTCCCACACACTCTCCTTCCACACACTCTCCTCCCACACTCTCCTCCCACACACTCTCCCCCACGCCCTCTCCCCCCACGCACTCTACTCCCACACACTCTCCTCCCACGCACTCTCCTCCCGCGCACTCTCCTCCCACACTCTCCTCCCAGACACTCTCCTCCCAGACACACTACTCCCAAACGCTCTCCTTCCACACAAACTTCCCCCCCACGCACTCTCCTCCACACACTATTCTCCCACACACTCTCCTCCCACGGACTCTTCTCCCACTCACTCTCCTCCCACACACTCTCATACACTTTCCTCCCACACTCTCCTTCCACACACACTTCTCCCAAACGCTCTCGTTCCACACTCTCCTCCCATACACTCTCCTCCCACACACACTCTCCTCCCACACACACACTCCTCCCACACGCTGGGGTTACGACTCTCCTGGAAACATCACTTAAGGACAATTGGTTTTTAATTAAGATTAACGACAGAAGCAGGACCTCCGAGTGGGGCAGGAAGTGGGATGTGGATGGGCAGAACACCAGGCACAGCCAGGCCCTTCTAGGGCTTACAGGTGCTGTTGGCTATTTATACTAATCTGACAGACAGCACTCACATTGATTGAGGATATTGTGCAATATGCGCATGCGCGTGTGTAGGTGTGTGCGTGTGGGGGGGGGGGATGGAAGGTGAGTGAATGTGTTGGGGGAGAGGGGAGTGCTTATGGGGTGTGGGTAGATGTGGGCCTATTTACGTAATCCACTCCAGTGCCTAGAAGTAAGCTTGTTGTGATTTGATTCGTGGGCTGTGGAGAGATAGAGGGGGAGGGGGAATTGGACACTGGAAGTGTCCCGTGCTATTTGATTGTCTCTGTTAAAGCTGCATAGTTCGATGAGAACATCAACATTTCGAAACGAAAATACTTTTATTCTACATAGCCAACTTAGTGTACTTATTGAACATGTATTGCTAGTTACAAGGGTGTATGTACTATGTCAATATTAATTATAATAGAAAATGTTACTCCTGGACCCTATGGTGTCAGAATTTTGACATGCATGTCGAAATTAATTTGGCATATTTTCACTTCAAATATCTCCAATGTTAGTCATTCCTAAGAAAAATTACTTCAGACTAAAACAATGTTGTTTTATTTAACGAAGCCTCTTGAACACATTGATTTGTGTATCATCAGCTATTGGATGTCAAACATATGGTCATTCTGACATATTTCTTTGGAGGAAACCCGCTGCTGCCACATAGGCTACTCTTTCCGATGACCAGCAAGTGGTGGAAATCCTCTATAAGACCTTTTCCATATGGTGAGGTAGCTCCTGCTATCCACACTTTTAGTTCCGCCACTGCCGTAAGAGGGCAGGGTGGTGGTGAAAAGGGTCAATTGTGCCATTTCTTCAGGCGGACAGCGACAAGCCTGAGCATTGTGACGTGGATCAACACCAATGGGTGTGTTGTGCTGGGATGAAGGTGGAGGGTGTGGGGGGGGGGGGGTTAAGGGAATGAATAGACGAGATCACTGTTCCGACTGCACATGCGCTGAAAACGGTATCATCAGCAAAGCAAAGGCATACGGCCATTCAGTTTGCTGATACGCATAGGGTAAAACTTCAATTTTATTCAAAATTAATCAAACTCCATAACAATTTGGCACAAATATGGATGGATAGATGCAATATATTAATATAATGAATGTGTTTAAGGCACAACTCTCTATAATTAAGCAGTTTGAGCTAAGAAACATACAATTTCAGTCATTTTACACGCTGATGTTTACATCACCATTGTTGATTAGACATAAGTTTTCTGTAATTCTTGTTCTAAATATTAAAATGTCAAATGTATGAACAAACACTTGTTTCAAAGAAATATATAACCAATGTCTGATTAACCCTACCCATTTCCTAGCCCAACAAATGTTATTAGCCATAGGATATACATTAAAAACATGAATCAAATGAGTAAAACTGACTCTGGCTATGCATGACTCTAAAACTAGTCTGAGTGCCCAGATTTTTCTCAATCTTAATGCAGACAGTATAAGATGTGCTGATTATATTGATGTAAATGCAATGCTGGATAAAAAATTAATATCTTAATTTATTATATAACTTTTTTAGTTGATATTCTATGTTTCAAACAAGAGCTAAGATGAGCTCAAACTAGCACATTTCATAACTGCACCCAGTGTATTAGCATGTGCCATGTGCTTCTTGCGGGTTTGTTTTTCTTCAATGCATCCTACAATGCACCGCACCGCTGGAATGGTGATGTAGTCTATTGTGGGAAGACATTCAACAGAGACACACACAGCAATTATCTCAAATGAACAATACATGTTCAACAACGGTGTTTTTTTTCAAGATCGAGTAGTTCTTTTTGGGTCAAAGAAAAACATTTCTTTCTGGGGAGTTTTAGGGAAAAACAGGATATTTACTCATCATTCTAGTACTGTTGCATTAGGTTCTTTATATAAGGGACACCATATTAGAATTATACCTGTTTTCAACTGTCCCTGTGATTAACTTAGCCCTGTCACGTGAGGACAATGTGTCAATGGACACGCTATGTCTGCATTATTTGAATGCCCTCCGATAAACAGGACACTTGCTATGTCAGGACAATATTTGGCTGGATACAATGTTGCTCATTCTGGTAATCACTGGTAATATTGCTTCAGGTTTTCTTTTTGTTTTGTTCTAGTGTTTTGGGTATGTATTTGTGTGGATTTTTTTAGTGTGGCGTTTTTCTTTTACATTATGGGCAGGTTCGTGGATTCCATACGCATCGGTGATAATTTATTCGTAAATTATTATTTTAAATTGGACGCAAATGAGAAAACCTTCTTTTTTTTAAACTCAGGGAAAACTGAATAAAGATATCAATTATTTTTAATTTATTAAATAATGAAGGACAAAATTGTGGCGGGAAAGAAAGGGGAAAAAGTACTAGATTGAACAAAAATTAATGTCAGAGGTTTCTTATGGCGGGACCGCCATAAAACGAGTGGGCTATGCGACAATGCGTGAAGCCCGATAGGCGGCGCTGGGCCTGGTAACACCGGTCATTGGCAGGGCCTACGACGAGGCTTGTGGCCAAATGAGTTAGAGCGCCCGTCTCCCGTGCTGGCAGATCGTGGGGTCGTGGGTTCGAACCCTGGTCGAGTCAAACCAATGACTTTAAAATTGATACTTGTCGCTTCCTAGCCAGGCGCTTGGCATTATTAGGATAGGGCAAGGACTGGTGTACTCAGTGTCAGGGTAATGTGACTGAGTGGGATACCAGGTCATGGTGCCGGCGGCCTGGTTTCCCAGTGGGACAGCACTATAAAGTCGCCATGAGTGTGCACTGTCACAAGTCAGTACCCATCCTGATATGACCTTAAATGTTGCTAGGACGTAAAACAACAACAAACAAGCAATGTGACCACTGGGGGGTGGGGTTGCACCAGGGGGGTTCAGCCAGAGGTTTGATGGGCGAAGCAGCACACGGGTGTCACAGCTGTCCGCACCAGGGGACAGTGGCCCAACCTACCGCCTCTCCCCCTCTTCCCACAGCCATAGCCGTCCTCCGATCCCTTCCCCGCTTCAGCCACTCCTCCTTCCCATCCCCGCCCCACTGCCCCTCTCCCGACGGCTCCCCCGCCTCCTTCCTTGCTTCTCCACCCCAACCTCCTTTCCCGCCTCTCCGCCCTCAACCTACCGCCATTCCCTCCCTCCCCGCCCGTACCCCATCACCCCCCCCCCCGCCCCCACCTGCTCCACCCTCGTGTGAATGCATGCTGGAGTGGGAATCCTCGGTAGCCTAGCCGACGCACGTGCTTACCTGAAAAGCCACCCTGGTTCAACGCTATCAATATTAGCCCTCCAGCGGCAGTCCGCACGCGTGTTTTCGGGGACGGAATAACGGTGAGGGCAGAGGACCAGTTTGCTGGGGCGTGTATATGTATACCAGGAGAGGGCAGGGGTGTTGGAGGGCGGGTGGCGAGGGCTGGGTGAATGGTAGATAAAAGATTCACCCGGTACTTGTAGTACAGGGGTGAATGACAACGTTGTGTAAATACGGGTGAAAATAGATTTAGTATGGAACATGAAGTAGAAACTGTGGTTCCATGATTAAATGGCTACATATATTGGCACAGATTTGGTGAAATGGGAGAGTATGCACAAATCCAAGATGGCGGCCATAGAACGCCATCGATTTCAATTTTAAATCGTATTAAACTAGCTATTTTATTATATTTTTCAACTCAAAGGTAGCGGGTAAATATGAAGACATCTACAAAGAATAAATGTTGCTTCTTAGATTGTGAAATTAGGGTCTCATTTCATTAACCCACTTTTTCGACCATTTTTTTTTATAGGGTTGGTATTCACCCATGTACTATGAATGCTTTATCTAGGTGAATGGGTAGGTCAGTTGGCGCGGAGTGGGACATTTTATATGTGGTGCAGTTTGTGTTGAGTGTGGGCGTCGTGGATAATAACTTTGTTCTTCTGTCGGTGTCGGGTGTGAACAGGGTGTGTGGTGTATGGAATTGGTGGACTCTACATGGACGTGAAGTCGTGCAGAAGTGTGAATTGTGGAAATGTGTAAAGGGAGGAGACCTTGCCCCTCCTCCGTCCTCCGTCCTCCCTCCTCCCTCCTCCCTCCTCCGTCCTCCCTCCTCCCTCCTCCCTCCTCCCTCCTCCCTCCTCCCTCCTCACTCCTCCCTCCTCACTCCTCCCTCCTCCCCTCATTTCTACCTCCTCCTTCTACCTCCCCTCGCTCCAACCCCCCCCCCCCCCCCCCCCCCGCTCAGCCCCTGCTCCGCCCCCCGCTTCACCTTCGCCCCCTCCCGCTCCACTCTCTCGGCCCTCCGCTCCGCCCCCCCCCCCCCCGCTCCACTTCCCCCATCTTTTCCTCCTCTCCTCCCTCCTCCCACTCCCTCCTCCCTCCTCCTTCCTCACTCTCCGTCGCTCCTCCCCTCGCTCCACCCCCCCCCCCCGCTCAGCCCCCTGCTCCGCCCCCCGCTTCACCTTCGCCCCCCTCCCGCTCCACTCTCCCTGCTCCGGCCCTCCGCTCCGCTCCGCCCCCCCCCCCCGCTCCACCTCCCCCACTCCACCTCTCTGACTCCGCCTCCCCTCGCCCTCTCCACCCCGCTCCACCCCCGCTCGCTCTACCCCGCCCCACCTCCCCACTGCGCCTCCCCGTACCCGTCACCCTCCTCCCGCTCCTCCTGCTCTATCCATCATCCTCCCTATCCATCACCCTAATCTCCTTTTCACCTTCCCTAACCCTTCACCCTCCCGTCCCCTACCTTTCACCACTCCCTCCTTCGCCCCTCTCCCCATCCCACTTGCCCTCCCTCCCATATCCGGCACCATGGTATTCTACGCCTTCTTCTCTTCCCTCCCTCTCCCCGCCCCCCCTCTCTCCTCCCCGTTTACCTCACCTTCCACTTCTCTACCATCTCTCCCATCACTTTGCCCTTCCCCTTCCCCTCCTCTCCTCCCACCCCTCCCCCTCCCCCCTTCCCTTCCATTCCCCTCGTTTCCTCTCCCTTCTCCTCCCCCTCCCATTTCCCTCCCTGTACCCTCCCTCCTCCCCCCCCCCCCCTCACCCCCCCCCCTCCACCCCCGCCGCGTGCCCTCACGCTCACTGAGTAGTCCAAGGTGGGCAGCTATCTAAGGAGCCAGCTTAGCATGATCAATGCGACCTGGCCAGGCCTGTCAGGGGTAGGGGGGGGGGGGGCTCATAGTTTCCATTTCCAAACAAATATACCGCCATTGCACTATCCGCCTCCTACTTCCCCAAATCCTGCCCCCGAACACCTAACGACCAAACAACCGACAAAACACCATCACAACCGGATTATGGTGTATTTTGTTCCTGGTAAATAACAGTTACGCATCTTTTAACGTTTCTACCCTCGTTGTGAATATGACATTATGGCTCTATTGCGTTGTGCCTTATTAGAATGGCTTCTGATACTGACGGCGCTCCATTACTACTACTACGTCTACATTACTACAACTATTAAGATTACATTACTACCATCAAATGTACATTACGATTACTGTTACTATTATTGCCTGAAGTCTATATTACTATTATTAAGTGTACATTACTACTACTACTACGTCTACATTACTACAACTATTAAGATTACATTACTACCATCAAATCTACATTACGATTACTATTACTATTATTGCCTGAAGTCTATATTACTATTATTAAGTGTACATTACTACTACTATTAAATCTACATTACTACAACCATTAAGTTTACATTACTACCATCAAATCTACATTACCATTACTATTATTGTATTAAGTCTATAGTACGATTATTAAGTCTACATTACTACAACTATTACGTCTCCATTACTACCACCAAATCTACATTACTATTACTATTATTGTATTAAACCTATATTACTATTATTGAGTGTACATTACTACTACTATTAAGTCTACATTACTCCTAATATTAAGTTTAAATTACTACTATCAAGTCTACATTACTATTACTATTAAGTCTATATTACTATTATTAAATCCACATTACTACTACTATTAAGGTTACATCACTCCTATCAAGTCTACCTTATTAGTATTACTATTAAGCTTACATTTACTATCAAGTCTACATTACAACTACTATACATTCTACATAACAACTATATTCAGTCTACATTACAACTACTAACACATATAAGTACATTACTAGTACTATTAAATTTACATTACTACTACTATCAAGTATACATTACTACTATCATGTCTACATTTCTACTATTATTAAGTACTACCAATGCTACATTATTGCTACCAAGTCAACATTACTATAATGATTCCTTCTACCACATTCCTTCTACAAAATCAACATTATTGTTATTGTTATCACACATCGTTGAGCCGTCCCTGTCCATCTCCATCACAAATTCTTCCAATCATTCTAAACATTTCCCCAGTATTCAAAGCACAAAATCGCTTCAACAACTATTTCACAAAAGTGAACATGCCGTAAACCACGTCCTTACGAGATACACTCCCGAGCCATGTTGTGTTCCAGCCCCCACCCTCCCCCTCCCTTCACTCCCACTCCCCCTCCCCTTCCCCTTCTCCTCCCTCTCTTCCCCCTCCTTATTCCGCCGTCCCCGCTCTCCCCACCCATCCCACCTCCAAACTCCTCCCTCCGCCCACCCACCCACCCTTCTTCCCCCTCCTCCCTCCGCCCACCCACCCACCCTTCTCCCCCCCCCTCCCCTCCCTCCCCTCCCACCCTCCCTCCTCCTCTCCTCCCCTCCTCCCCTTCTCCTGCCCTCCTCCCCTGCTCCCCTCGTGCCGTCCTACCCTGCTCCCCGCTCTCCTCCCCTCCGGCCTGTCCCTCCCTCCGCCTCCCCTCGCCTCCCCCTACCCATCCTCTACCTCCCCCCTTGCCCCTGCCGCCTCCCCTCCCCCTTCCCCCCCCCACTCCCCCTCCCCCTCCTCCCCTCACCTCTCCCCCCTCCGCCCCCCCGCCCCCCCCACCTCCCCACCCTCCACTCCCTCACCTCCCCTCCACTCCCCCTCCACCTCCCCTCCCCTCCCTCTCCACCTCCCCCCCTCCACCTCCTCCCCCTCTACCCCCCCACCACCCACGAGGCACTACACGGGCTTCACGAGCAGTGTTTGCGTGGGTTTGAACTCACATATTCAGCCAGTATAGGCCTGAACTTGTGGACATGCGCAAACAATTGTCGCGCGTGCCACGCATGTAGACAGGCAACCAACGAAACACGTTGACTCTAGCCCCATGCTGGATTGTTGAGTAAGTTTCAATGTTTGCCCAAACCAATGCAATACAGTTTTAAATGCTCCTCACCCTTGTGCGTGTATTGGGGCGTACCATTCACTAGATATAGTATCGCAATTTCCATTCTTCTCCTAACATATTTGAATGCACCGCATCATGATAAGCTTAGTCAGGATAATGTGACTGAATGGGAAATTTGATTCCGGTACGGGGCAGCCTTGTCTCCCAGTGGGGCAGCACTATAAAGTCACCTTGAGTGCGTACTGTCACAAGTTGGTAGCCGTCCTCATATGACTTTAGATGTTGCCTGGCAGTACAACCCCAACAAACAAATTAATAAGCGTAGTGGGCGAAATTATTTGATACGCAGAATAATAATAATAACAATAATAACCTTCATTCGCATATTTTGACTTTAAAATAAATATCCTTGAACAATACGTATCTTTAGCCAACAACTCTGCATCCATACTAATACTGTCCTCATATATCCTTTAACAATACGTATCTTTATCCAACAACTCTGCATCCATAGTAATACTGTCCTCATATAACAGGTGTCCTCTCATCGGGGGGGGGGGCAGATAAAAAGAGTTTGACAAATTGTCCGCAAATCTGGTTGATGAATGAATACCTGATGAATTATGTTCTGAAATAAAATCCCCCCCCCGAATTAATCCCAATCATTGATAATTTCAATCATTATCCTTCTAATTTGACTAAATTATATCTTTCAAAGCATCTACATTTCAAATGAAAATTCCCTGTATTAGACACCACAATACACTGGAATGCAGTCTTTTCAGTTAAGGTTTTTTTGGTCTGTTTATCACATCGTAGCATAATGTTATGTGTGGGCGGAATAGATATATCCTCATTGTTTTATATATATATATATATATAATATATAATGTATATTATATATTATATATATATTATATGTACTATATGTATTATATATTATATATTATGTATATGTATAAATGTTTACCTTTGTGCAAATATTATATAAGCGGTGAACGTGAATCTATTGTGTGCTGATTCTGGAAGGTTCTATGGTACAGCTAGAGCGGTTTGGAGCCTTGTTGCTTTTTGGGGCAGGTAAGGAAGGCAGTTGGTCAGCAAGTGCTTCCTGTCCTAACACCGGTTGGTCACTTTTACCTGAAATTTTCTTTAATAAAGATTGGCGTCTCAGAGGCCAGCCAGAGTCTATTTCCTCATTCTGTTTACATATATGACTCTTGTCCTTATTGTTATTATTATTATTACTATCACCACTTAGCGCAGATAATATATTATGTATATTATATATTATGTATCGCAGCAAGTGATCACTACAGCGAGTGACCATAAGTAACAAGAACTGCTGGTGGCTGTGCCACCGTAGGCCAGCATGCCGCAGTTAATCAACATTTGTCCGTTATTGGACCTTCATTATATTATAAAGTGACAATGATAATAATAATAAGAAAACCTCATACTGATGATTTATACCCGTATATTTATATACTAGCTATATTATATGTATATGTTATATATATTATATATGTATGTTATATTATATATATTATATATGTTATGTATGGTATATATCATATATATGTATTATTGTACATTATAAATTATATAGTATATATTCTGTATTATATATTCTGTATATTAAATATATGTTATATATTTATGTTATATATTATTTGAGGTATAAGAATTATACGAATATAAATTTGCGGAGGAATAGTTAAGCGTTCCTGATTAATCTGATATTTATTAATATATTACTTTGATGTTTACCCGATTTATTATTATTATTTATTACTATTCTATTTCGAATCCCTTTCCCCTCCCATTCCGGCATTCCGGCTGGACGATCCTGGCCCTCGTCCGCCGCGTCACGGGTGATCAGACTGCCTGTAGTCCGCAGTCCTTTCTGAATTTTTTAATTTGAATTACAAAAAAAAGAATTACTACGGTATGGGCATTTTTCTGTGCCAGAGGCAAGTAAAACTCTCTCAACCCAGTCGTGTCTTTTGTTGTCTTTCCCTAGCCACTATTTATATATTATATATTATATATGTTATCTATCATTTATATCATACATATCATATATTACATATATTATATGTATTATATTGTATATATTGTATATGTCATGGGGGTGATGAAAATGGGGAATATTTCGCCTAGAGTGGGACTCAAACCCACATCTCTTTGCACTCCGGGCCAGTGTGCTAACCATTACACCACCTAGGCTCCCTGATATCAACACACTCCCCAGCCTACCTGTCTATGTGGCTCCTTGCCTGAGAGGTCAGTGCAGACCACTACACTCGTCCCCCTGGAATTGTAAGTTGTGTAATGCTTACAATTACATACATACAGGCAATGCAACGCACTTACATACACAGGGTAGGTTCAACAACCATACAGCACATAGCTTGTACAGGATCATGGTCACGGCAGACCCCTGTCATGGGTTTGATGAAAATGGGATTGATTGCACCTAGAGCGGGATTCGAACCCACATCTCTTTGCACTCCAGGCCAGTGTGCTAACCATTACACCACTTCGGCTCCCTGATATCAACACACTCCCCACGCCTACCTGTCTATGTGGCTCCTTGCCTGAGAGGTCAGTGCAGACCACTACATATATATTGTATATATTGTATATATAATATATCTAATATATATTATTATATATATATTATATATATTATATATTATATATATTTTATATATATTATATATTTTACATATATTATATATATTATATATGACTACACATCAGTGTAAAGGCGCATTCAGAATGGTTGCCGAAACTCAAATCTAGGGTGCCCTTGCGACCCCTGTCTGTTTGCTCAGACTGGGTAAGTACACGTGTCCAGGATACAAAATCCCCATGACACCCATGCGTAGTCTGCGACAGGGCAAATATTACCCCAACTTATATTCTGCTGTGACCCTCTCCCACACACACACACCCCTCCCCCCCACACACACAGACACCGCTTCCACCGTCCAACCCCAGCCCACACACACACACCTCCATAGCTTCACGATATTCCGAAACCCACTGCGCCACCTCCACTTTTATGTTCGGCCTGTCTTCTGCGTCGTCAGTGTTCCCTTCCTATCCCCCTATTTAGTTATCTGCGTCTCCGACAGGAGACTGGGAAGTCACCTAGAAACTAATGATGCATCTAGCAACCTATCTATGCATGTTGAATGCATTATAAATCAATCCTGGGCATTGGATCCGAAACTGGTGGTTATTAAATCTTGTTTTCTTCTTTCTTTCTTTTTTTTCTTTTGTTCTTGTTCTTGTTCTTGTTCTTCCTTATAGCTCTGATAGTTGCGACCGCGTACAAAGTGATAATATATAACCACTATGACTCATGAAGTAGATTCTAGGAAAAGTGGGTGAAGACAGCTGTAGGATGGTCTCTCCACCGAGTGACAGTTGTGAGGAGACAGTGTGGATATGGGAGGGAGGAGGACAGGAAGGAAGGGAGAGAGAGAGAGTATGGGGATTGGCGGAGAGAGGAGAGTGTGTGGGGATTGGAGGAGAGAGGAGAGGGTGCGGGGAGGAAAGACATGGGGGTGTTGGGATTGGAGGGATGGTTGTTGGATTGTTATGTCCTGGCAACATCTAAGGTCATATCAGGATGGGTACCGACTTGTGACAATGCAAATTCATGGTGATTTTTAGTGCTATCCCACTGGGAAATCAGTCCGCCAGCAACATGACCTGATATCCCACTCAGTCACATTATCCTAACACTGAACTAACCAGTCCTTGTTCTATCCTGTTAATGCCGAGCATCAAGCTAGGAAGCGATAAGTATATTGTCATTGGTTTGACTCGACCGGGAACCGAACTCCCGATTTCCCGCACGTGACGTCCGCGCTCTACCGATTCGGCCACGGCGCCCCATGTGTGGAGATTGAAGGAGGGTGGACAGTATGTGTGGATCAAAGGAAGGAGGAGAGGGTTTGAGGATTTGAGGAGCGAGGAGAGGGTGTGGGGATTGGAGGAGAGGAGAGGGCGTGGGGATTGGAGGAGAGCAGAGGGCATGGGGATTGGAGGGGTGGAGAGGGCGTGTGGATTGGAGGAGAGGAGAGGGCATGTGGATTGAAGGAGAGGTGAGGGCAAGGGGATTGGAGGAGAGGAGAGCATGTGAGGATTGGAGGAGAGGAGGAATCTGTGAGGATTGAAGGAGAGGAGAAGGCGTGGGGATTGGTGGAGAGAGGGTGTGAGGATTGGAGGAGAGGAGAGGGTTTCGGGATTGGAGGAGAGGAGAGGGTGTGGAGATTGGAGGAGAGGTGACGGCATGGGGATTGGAGGAGATGAGAGGGAGTGAGGATTGGAGGAGGGAGGAGTGTGTGGGGATTGGAGGAGAGACAGGAGGGTGCAGGGATTGGTGGATGGAGGAGAGTATTTGAGGAGGAAGGGAGGGGGAGCGAGTTCGAGGTCAAAAACTGAAGTCATGAAAACACGGTCAAGGATAAGTTTCAATGCAATGTGTTGACGACGCTTAACTAAACATGTTGAGGCATATTGTCTTAAAGATTTTTGATTGAAAATATTTTACGAGCATTTCCTGTTTGTGAACGCTTAGGTCACTGGAGTTCTCTTTCTCTATACGCGCAATTTTATGTTGTTATTTCCTTTATTTTAAAGTAACAAAGAAGCGGAGTGGATAGTACGTCTGCATGCCGTGTGCGAATTTCCTTGTTCGATCCCAGGCGGAGTCCCACCAAGGACTTGCACAATTGGGAACTAGATTGGCGCTTTGCATTTCTAGGATAACGCAAGGCCTGGTTGGATTAGTATCAGGATAATATACGCTAGTGACATAGCGGGTCATTGTGCGTATGACACGGTATCCTACTGAGGAAATACTATAAAGCCTCCAATAATATGTGCATTGTTGCAAGTTAGTATGTCCTGCTATGACCTCAGATGTTGTCGGATGTAATACAAGACTGATTCTTCATAAAATGAGATGTAAAATTAACTTCATCCACCGAATACGGTTGCCGAATCGTTAGAATGTAGGCTTCCCGCGGGGAAGGTCGGGAGTTCGAAAACCTGGCTGAGTCTGAATTAAAAAAGTGACACTTGTTGCTACCTAGCCTGGTGGTTGGCATTACACGGATGGGCCAAGGACTGGCTAGTTCACTATCAGTATTATGTGACTGAGTGGGATATCAGGGGGCAACACTATAAAGTCATCATAAGGGCACACTCTCGCAAGTCAGTACCCATCCTGATATGACCATAGATGTTGCTAGGGCATAAAACCCCAACACACAAACAAGCAAAAGCAAAATCATCTATACCTTTAGTATTTTCTGTGAGGTTTTCCTTAAGAACATTGCAGATGCTCATAGCTTAACTGCACAGGGTTCAGGTTCGCTGCCTCCAGATCGGTGAAAAGGGCAGCAAACGGGAAAGGGTGCCAGTTGAACCCGACGGGATGACCCGATGAGTTGAGCGCCCAGCTCCCATTTTGGTAGGTCATTGGATTCGAACCCTGGCCAAGTGAAACCAATGACTTTAAAATGTATGCTTGCCACCATCTCGCTTGGCGTTCGGCATTACTAAGATAGGAAAAGGAGCAGTGGAATGAGGAAGACAAATTGTCGGTGATTGAAATTTCCCTAGTTTAACCAACTAGTGTACACCCCCCCCCCCCCCCCACAAAAATACACGCTTGAACGACCACCGCAGGGTAGGTATAACATAGCACCAGCTGTTGCATTGGATTCGAACCTTGGCCAAGTTAAGCAATGACCTGAAAAGTTATACTTGTCACCATCTAGCTTGGCATTGTGCATTACTAGGATAGGGAAAAGAGCAGTGGGATGAGGAAGATCAATTGTCTGCGATTGAAATTTACCTGGCTTAATCAACTAATGTACCACCCCCCCAAAAGAAAACCACCACCACCAACAACAACAAAACATTCTTAAACGACCACCGTAGCATAGCCCCAGTTGTTGCTCCCCACCCCACCCCCTCTCCCACCCACACCCACACCTCCACCGTCCTCACCACCCTTTCACCCATTACAGGGGGCCACATGACTTGGTAGGCTTTATGCCAAGTGCATGCCCCCTTTCCGCCTATCGCTGTATCTCTCTGTGCATCTGTCCTTCAGCGACAGACAGACACCTGCCACTGTTTCAACTTCGTAATGGTGGCCAAGCCAGCCTGAGTAGCAGGATCGAGGCGGCTGACTAAAGTCCACAGGCAATGGACCGCGACCTCGGACAGGCGCTCACAGTGCAGCCACCTTTTACTGAGAGATCTGCGCGTTTACTGGGAGATCTGCGCCTTCACTGGGAGATCTGCACGTTTACAGGGAGATCTGCGCCTTTACTGGGAGATCTGCGCCCTTACTGAGATATATGCGCTTATACTGAGAGATATGCGCCCTTACTGAGAGATCTGCGCCCTTACTGAGAGATCTGCGCCCTCACAGACAGATGTGCACCTTTACTGAGAGATCTGCGCCCTCCACATGCTGATCCTCATAGAGCTGATGCCATTAGGACAATGCGCATCCAGTTTATCAATGCGTTGCCTGTGATTTCGCAGTACAGACAACATTGTGCTATATAAATACATTATATTAATATTGTTAACGGAGTGCCACTAGCATCTCATCCACCGAATGTGACTATCACCCAAACCCCTGATGGCAGGGCCTGGGCAACTTAGGTTTGTGCACATGGAGGCAAACCCACTGTGAGCAGCCACCGAGCTGGCGGAAGCACCACTATCACTATCACTCCTGGTGGACATTTTGACCATAGCAAATAAATTGTAGGCTAGGAATGTTGGTCAGCCAGAGTTATATGTTCTCAACGAATAGTTGTGTCTGTGTTAGGTGTTACGGAGTGTCAAATACTGCATTAGAAACATCGATTCTCATCGGATCATTGACGTTAAAGGGGCTGTCACACTACGATGTACGGCGTGCTCCACGTACAACAATTTGCCAGTACGTCAGCATTCATCGAACTTTTCAGGGGCGGGGGATAAAAATAGGCATACATGCAACGTACACACAACGTACACAAAGCATACGTAATGTATGCAGAACATATCCCTGACCTATTGCTAGCATATGAGAGCATTCATGTGCCTTGCAAAACGTTCGCAAAATGCTCGCATACGCTCATGGTATGCTGACCAACGTTACATACGTTACTTCATCGCTAGAAGTAAGCATATACGCTAAGTATGCTATAGATATGGCAGCTATACGTTTGAAGTACATTAGGAGTACGTTATGCATCCGTTGGCTGTACGCGGACTGCATGTTCCCAACAGGCTGAGCGTATGGCTAATGTGTCCCAATGTACCCTGACCTACCCCTAAGCTGCTCCTAACGTACGCCGACTTACACCTAGTGTACACGTAGCGTATGAGGAACATATGAGCCATATGTTGACATATGTTGAACATTTTGAACATGCACACACATTTTTGAGCGCCTAGATGCACGCCAAAGTAAGACGACCTATGACGCCATATCCCAAGCATACCTGACATATGCCCAACGTACACGTAATGTATGACGACGTACGCCAACGTGTTGGTCGAAAATCACATACGTCAGCATACGCTAAGGCCATAAGTTGTAGTGTGACAGCCCCTTAAGCAACATCGGGAATTGTTGGTACAAGGTGACCACCTGGGAATACAAGGTGCTGGAGACATCCTGATACAGGCGCAGAGTTATAGATTACCAAATCAGTAGTGGATATGTATCAGACCTGTGCACCCGATCTCGCACCTTTCCGTATTGTCAAAGCTATTTTCCGTATTCTTGAATGACTTTCAGTAACACATTTACAATAAAAAATAAACACAAAACCACAAGCCTATTACAGATCTGTCCACCCAGGAAAAACATTCAGTATTCTGAAAGTCATTTTCAGTATTTTTTTCAGAGACTTTCAGTAATACTTTCAGTATTTGTACAAACGTGATCAGTAACTTTTAGTGTGATAAAAAATATACACCAATTTCTGGAACAAAGGCCAAGAGGCCGTATTTCCGTATTTACCATTGCAATCTGGAACAAATCCTGAAGGTGCACAGGTCTGAAGCATTATCATGCTATGCTATGGAGGAACAGTTATAATAATTGTAATTCAAGCTAGACACCGTTGTCACTGCCTGTATCATTTAATTGTCAGCATCTGTGTTAAAGAAGTCAAAACAGTAATAGCTGGTGACCATAGCTACTTGTGAGAAGCTGTTTCATTTGGATATTGAAAGCACAAATAAAACACTAGTTATTTGGTCATCCAGGTCAAAATGAAACCGTGACTACGACATTTGAGCTGAAACTTCCATCATTCCGATATTCAAAGCCTTTTGTTTACAGAACCTGACACCATCTCCTCTATGGTGAACTATGCAATATGAAATTGATAGACTTTAACTGGAAAGCACAATAATAAATTATATTTTACTGAAAACTAAAATGAATTAGTCAGTTTCTGCACCTGAACACTTCATACAAAAGAGTATTATGTATTACTTGTACATTTAATGTTCAAACATACACACGCGTATATATAATATTTTAAAATTTGAGAATGAGGAGTCATGGGTTTGTTACATACAGCCACCAAGCGGAATATAGAGCCCATTCGCAGACGCGGGTGAAAGGTTACCCAGGCAACTCCCGGTTATTAGGGCGATAATAGGGATTACCAGCATACATAAGGTGATATATAGCGGTATATATATGGATAATGACCTCAAGGGAAGCACCGCGATATGGGGCCGGGTGAAGCTGTCGGCACTGAGTCCAGGGCTTCAGCGCATGATATTTGTGATAGGGATTGAGATGGTCGTGGGAAGGGCGAGGCACCCACTGACGCCGCTAGGTGTCACCTGTCAATTGAGACACGCCGAGAGTTGGGGGTGGGTGGTGAGAGGTAGGGGTAGGGGTGAGGGGTAGGGGTGAGGGGTAGGGTAGGGGTGAGGAGTAGGGGGTGGTGGTGCTGGTGATGTCTTTGTGGTGTATGGGTGGGTATGCGGTGGCTTATTCTCATGAAAACAGATTACCACGGAACATGGTAACGCGGAAATATAGCAACATCACAACAACACAACAACACAACAACACAACAACACAACAACATGACGACACGATAATATAGCAACACGACAATATGTAAAGACATCAACACTACAGCATGCCACGACGCCACACCACCACAACGCCACAACACAACACCAGAACGCCACAACACAACACACAACACCACGACGCCACAACGCTAAAACACCACGACGCCACAATACCACAGCAGGGCCCATATGTATGAGCCAATTTTTAACCACACCGGGGTTAAAGGTGGGTGCCGGGTTAGCTAACCCCGGGGTTCCAAATGTGTCACGGGGGATGTATGAGTCCAAAGCACGCGCGGGTTAGCTAACGTTTCAGTTATTTATAGATTTGGGAAATCCCTCTGTGCCTGTTTACATTCGTCGATTGGACAATATGAATAACGCTGCCGATATAGCTGCTACGTTAATAATGCTTCGAATTTAGGGTTAATTTAATGAAATTTCACGATTTGACTATGTAACTCTGTTAAATATGATAGCATTGAATAGATTTGGGCCTAATATATTGCCATCGATTCGACGGCGACGGCGGCACCCATTTTTATTTTACGTTAGACAGTATGGATATCGACTTCGCTGCGGAGGCGGTGATTTGTTTACTTTACATTCGTCGATTCGACAATATGAATAACACCGCCAATGCGGCAGGAGCCTTAATAACGGTTCGATTTCATGGTTAATTTGAATAAATTTCACTTATTGCGTATCTAATTCTGTTAAATATAGTTGCATTGAATAGATTTGGGCATAATCGGTGCCTAACCCCACCTTTAACCCTGGTTTCGCTTGGGGTTAGTGCAGGCGACTTTAAACTCGCCGTGTTAGTTTAACCCCGACACATAGATACGCAGTTTTCGCCGCTAACCCGGTAAACTCGCCGAAGACCAGCTTCGCACCGCTAACCCGGACACCTACATATTGGCCCAGCACAGTGCCACATCACTACAACACCACATCACTACAACACCACAACACCACATTCCCACAACTTGACCAACTGCTAATTGACCCAGTTGTTACTTCCGGTCAGCTGACTACCCCCCAACACGCCTCTTCGCTGGTTGCTGCCGGGAGACTGAAGCCTGTGCCTGGTGGTCTATTCTCATGACTGGGAATGAGATCATTTCTCCTTCCTGCTCTATCCTTCACTGTACGTCTCGTACTTTAAACTCAATCTGAACCCATGAACACACGGTGCCCGCTGATTAAACTCAGTAGGGTCGGTTGGTTGTTGGGGTTTTACGTCCTGGCAACATCTAAGGTCACATCAGGACGGAAGCTGAGTAGGGGGCTACCGCTGTTTCCGGTATGGATTGCAGTGACATTGTGCCAGCAGGTATCTTGCATTAGATAAAATACTGCTTCCTGTATGCAGCTGTAACAGTATGTAGAGAGGCTGCAGTATGCTTCACCGCCACCCACAGGTCTGAGTGACCATCAACTTTGGTATCTCTGAACATACATACTGAGCGGATGCTTTTATTGCCGACTGAGTGTGACCGGATGTGGTTTTGCCGAATCAGTAGGATTCCCGGATGGAAGGTCGAGAGTCAAAACCTGGTAAAGTCAAACCGAAGACTTACAAAATCGAATGGGTCGTTACCTAGCCTGGTGCTTGGCATTACTAAGATAGGCAAGGACTGGTTAGCTCAGTATCAGGATAATGTGACTGAGTGGGAAATTGGGTCATGGTGCTGGCCGCTTGGTCTCCCGGTAAGACAGGATGATAAGGTTGCCACGAGTGTACACTTTCAAAAGTCAGTATCCATCCTGATATGACCTTAGCTATTGCCAGGATGTACAACCCCAACAAAGAAACTTACAAGCCGACCAAGTATTGCAATGGCGAGTCTGTTCATTTGATGCTAGGCTATAGTATGTCCATTCAGTCGACTGCCACAACAACAAAAACCAACCCCCCTAAAAATGAACCCATCAAGAAACCCCCCATCCCTGCACCCCCACCCCAATCAAATCCAACAGGTTTACAAAACCAACCATCGCCATCTGAATCAATGCAACAGCACTACATACCACATGTAGCAAGCTGCCACGCCTCTATCACATAACACACAGGCATGTCTTCACCGGGTGCGCGCGCGCACCCTTATCGCCGGTCACGTGGTCCTGATTTGGTCCGCCATCTCTATCTGGTGCTGCCACCTAATGGGCAGATTAGCAACTACTGCGTGTCACGTGACTGACAGCTCGCGTGCGTACATCTGGGGTGGCTCTCTTTATTTATTTTTAAATGTTAGTTTTGTTAATTTCCGGTTTCTGCTCATATTGACATCTACCAGTTAGAAATGTTGCAGGCCCCTTGCATCTGTACATATTTCTCGACTTGGGCTTTACGTAGCACTAACAGGCCTTGATACTGACCAGATACCACCTTCGTGCCAAGGAAATGTAGTGCCCCGACGCCCTATCTTAAAGCGCTACTCACATTGCAAACCTACACGTTTACACTTTTTATCAAAGCGCCGTTTGCAGCAAATGCCTCAGCAATTGGTGTTTTATCATTGAACCTCCTCCTCCTTTACCTCCTCCTTCACCTCCTCCTCCCCTCCCCCTCCCCTCCCCCCTCCCCCCCCTCCCATCTCCTCCTCCTCTCCTCCTCCCCTCTAGCCTTCTCCTCCCCTCCCTCCCCTCCTCCTCCCGTCCCCCTCCCTCCCATCTCCTCCTCCCCTCTAGCCCTCTCCTCCTCTCCCTCCCCTCCCCTCTCCCTCTCCCCCTCACCCCCTCCCTCATCCCCCTTGCCCTCCACCTCCTTCTCCCCCCTCCCCCCTCCATTCTCCTCTCCCCTGCCTTCTCCCCCTCCCCTCCATTCCCCTTCCCACTCCCCCTCCCACTTCTCCTCCTCCCCCTCCCCTCCTCCCTCCCTTTCCTCTTCCTCCCCCGTCTCCTTCTCCTCGCCCCCCTTCTCCTGCCCTCCCCTTCTCCTGACCCTCCCCTTCTCCTGACCTCCCCTTCTCCTGCCCCCCCTTTCTCTTCCCCCCTCCCCCTCTCCCTCCCCTTCCTCTTCCCTCCCTTCCCCCTCCCCTCATCCCCTTTCTCCCTCCTGCCCCCCACACCCTCTCATCCTCATCCCCCTCCCCCTCCTCCATCTCTCCTCCCCGTCCTCCTCCCGTTTCTCCTCCCTTCCTCCACCTCCTCCTTCACCCCCTTCCTTTCTTCCTCCTCCTCACTCCCCTTCTCCTCCCGCTTTTTCTCCCGCTTCTCCTACCCCACCTCCCACTTCACCCCTTCCACGTGCATTCCACAGACCGGAAGTGGGGGCGGGGTTAGGTAAAGAGTTCATTACTTATGGGGGGATGTGGCAGGAAGTTGTCAAAGAAAAGTAGGTGCCATGATTTCAAGGTTGTTTTTTTTTTCTTCTCTTCTTTTACTAAGTCGAAATTCCAGAAGGATGGATAATCTTTATTAGTTATTGGTGTCTACTCCTCTGAAAGGATTGTGAAATTAATTTAAACTTAAGCCAGGGAGTAAGTGATTAGGAGGCTCAGGATTTAGGACCAATCGATGCTAATTCTTTAATGCGTTGTTTTTACCCCTGGTATTCATATTTAGAAGTTATATGAATATATATATATATATACACACACACACGGCTGCATAGTCCGATGCAATTATCAAATCTTCAAAATCCAAAGCATTGACCTTGATTTGACATTAGATATTGAACTTTTGATATTGGTGCACTTATTGAGCATGTGTTGCTGCAGAGAAGGCTATAGCATTCCAGCATTTAATAGAACCTGTTAGTACTTTTTTTCCCTTGAAGATGTATACTGCCTATCATGGATACGTCTGACTAGGCTTGTTTTCACCATTAGACAGTTTGTCGATAGAAAGCCCGAGCCTACACTTTTACCGACCCAATGGATTTTTAACCTCCCACACCACATCGACATGGTATGAGAGCAACTGGCCTCTAATGACACTGTAAGTTATACACAGTGGTGAAAATCCAAATTGGCAGAGGAGGGGGGATATGGGGAATCGAACCACCTACCTTTAAATTAGGAGTCCTACCTAGAAAAAAGTAAGACACTCTAACCATTCTGCCACAGAGAACACCAGTAATAAAGTCTATTGTGTCAGAATTTGTATGTGCTTGCCAAAATGAATTGGCATCTGTCAGAATTTTGATGTGCTTGCCAAAATGTTTTCCTTTCGAATATCTCTAAAATTAGCCATGAATAAATAAAAGTTATTTCTAACTAAAGTAAAATCATTTTACCATTTTAATGTATTTATCTGAGAAAATGGCAGAAACTCAGAATCAACCGACTATACAACTATAAGAATTCAGCCATGTGCATTAAAAAAAGATGGCAGACTTTATTAAGATGCGACCAGCTGCAGTAGGTTTGTTTGTCCAGCTCGTGTTGCCCAATGGATATGCTGCACATAGACAGAACGCTGTCAGAATCCGTTGTAGAGAACGCTAACCCGGTGTCGCAGTTTCAGCTCCCTGTCAGTTTCAGCCGTGTGCATAGACTCAAACTCAAGGGATTGTCAATGGTCTTGAGCAATCTTCATACAGAAAATACAGAAAAAGTGAAATATTTCTAAAACCACACCACCTATTAACAAATCGCTTGGGTACATATCTAGAAAACATCTTTACCAACAAGATTATATTAAAGTTATAAGGTTAGGGTTCTTGATTTCTATTAATTTTGAATACAACTAATGTTTTGCACTACGCGTATGTCAAACTCAAAGCATTGTCAATGGTCATGAGCAATCTTCATACAGAAAATACAGGAAAAGTGAAATATCTCTAAAAAAAGCATACCACCTAGAAACAAATCGCTTGGTACACATATAGAAAACATCGGTACCAAAAACATTATATTAAATTTATAAGGTTAGTGACGATGCTGTTAGATTTTGACGCATGCGCAGAAGCGATGCGCGCGGCTGAAACTGACAGGGAGCTGAAACTGCGACACCGGGGTAGCGATCATCATCTGCCGTTTGATATGGCGAGCTACTTCTTTCTGTGACCCCCGTCCTGATATGACATTAGATGTGGCCAGCCAATCTTCCTGTGACCAGTTGGGATGATCGAATGAGGAGTTGAGCGACCTTCACCCGTTTTGGTAAATCGTGGGATTCGAACCCGCTAGTTTGAACCCTGGTCGAATCAAACTAATGTCTTAACAATTTAGACTTGTCAGTTCCTAGCCAGGTGCTCAGGATTATTAGGATAGGGCAATGACTGGTTGGCTCAATGTCAGGATAATGTGACTTAGTGGGATATCAGGTTATGGTGCTAGCAGCCTGGTCTCCCAGTGAGACAACACTATAATGTCACCATGAGTGCACACTGTCACAACTCGGTACCAGTCCTGATATGCCTTTCTTTTCGTTAATAATACAATAATCCAGCTTTCTCCACATTTCCCACCGGCCGCGGTGGCCGAATTGGTAGAGCACAGGCCTCGCACGCGGAAGAGCGCGAGTTTGTGAATTCAGTTCCCGGTCGAGTAAAACCAATGACTTAAAAATTGATACTTGTTACTTCCTAGCCTGGTGCTCGGTATTATTAGGATAGTGCAAGGACTGGTTAGCTCGGTGTAAGAATAATGTGACTGAGTGGGATATCGGGTCATGGTGCCGGCGGCCTGATTTCCCAGTGGGGCAGCACTATAATATCACCATGAGTGTGTACTGTCACAAGTCGGTGCCCATCCTGATATGACCTTACATGTTGCTAGGACGTAAAACAACAACAAACAAACTCCACATTTCCCTGTTATCCACAGCCATCTTGGAGTCGGCAAACTCCGGACCTGTCCACTCTTTGATGTTGAGGTTCCCCTCCTCTTTTTCTGTCTACCGCCTCTTCTCCACTGCACCGCCGCCCACGCCCAGCCTTTCACAGTTGGTCCTTTAAACTAAAGGCCTGATGATCATTCGCTCTTGCCGTACCACTTCAGTTTACACGCTATTGCTGTACATATTATTAATGACCCTCATACAAAATATAGTAACCATTAAACTCGATGCAGTTCGCTCATTTGCTCACTTCCCCAAACTAATGAAGCATTGTATTGTTATGGGGGTGATGAAAATGGGAAATATTGCGCTTAGAGCGGGACTCGAACCCACGTCTCTTTGCATTCCGGGCGAGTGTGCTCACCATTACACCACCTAGGCTCCCTGATACCACCACACTACCCATGCCTACCTGTCTATGTGGTTACTTGCCTGAGAGGTCAGTGCAGACCACTACAGTATCAACACACCTGCGGCAGTGAGGTTGGTTGGTTGTCAGAGTTGTATGTCCTGGCAACATCTAAGGTCATATCAGGACGGGTCCCGACCGACTTATGACAGTGCACTCTTATGGTGACTTTATATGCTGCTCCACTGGGAAATCAGGTCACTGGCACCATGACCCGATATCCCACTCAGTCAGATTATCCAGACACGGAGCTAACCAGTCCTTGCCCTATCCTATTAAAGCAGAGCACCAGGATTGAAAGCGACAAGTATCAATTTTGTAACTCATTGGTTTGACTCGTCCGGGAACCGAACTTGCGATCTCCCACACACGAGGCCCGTGCTCTACCGATTCGGCCACCGCGTCTGGTGCCAAGTGAGGAGAATTGCTGGGTGGGTGAATATGTGTGTGGCGAGGGTGTGTGGGTGGGCGTACAACAGAGTAGGATTTGATGGGGTGATGATGGCGGAGGGACGATTCCTCTTAGCTGTCAAGCAATTCTAATCCAACTGTTGAGAGGGACATTGGGACCATTAATAAAAACCTCCTCTCGCTTAGTGGATGCACATCACTCAGTGGTGCACTAAATAGGTACTAGACCAACCATTTCTGCTTCTCACTGGTGTTAAGCTGTCTTTTCTCTTCCTGTCTCAATACGGTTATACCGAGTTCCGCTGGTCCCTCAGTGAGGACTGAAGCTGCAACCCGGCACACCAGGGCACAGTTACAGCTTACAGGTTGGGATTGGTGCCTTTTCTGACCATATTCTTCACAATAGACCCTATACTTTAATCTCACCCTGCACATATAACCGACATTCCTCCTGATGACCAAACATGGTAGGTTGGATTATTACCATGTAATTGCAATTGCAGTAAGATTGTCCTAACAAACACTTTAAATGAGATATAAAAACAAACCACTTCCTGTAGCATGGTGTATGTGTATTCACCAACCTCCTCCAACTTCCGCCATTTAAACTCTAGCTGTGACCCGAACCTGCCAGACCTCAGCCTCAGTAATTGCTGTAAGACCAGCGGAACTCAGAATACCCATAATTCACTCTACTTCACCCCCTCCCCTGTATATATCTACCACCATCATGGTGACACTACTCATTTTGTTATAAGCACTCCATCTATGAGAATATGGGATCCTTCCAAATATAGGCATTGCATTGCAGATAGCTATCCCTGCGGGGACCTAGATTAGGTAGATTAGTAAAACTTTTTCTTTTTTTAATAGGTTAATAGGTCAGTTGATTAGTAGATTTTCCATCAGGGTAGCTTATTAGCTTATAATCCATTTCCAGTGTGGGACATATTTCTGACTTTTGTCCCACAAATACACTAGTTAACTCCTCGTGTCTGATGTGGGTGAACTGTCAAGCCCCCCCCCCCCCCCTGCCCTCCACCCTTCATCTCAAACCTGTATTTCACAGCTAAGACTCCCACAGTAATGGAAGTCATAGCAGAAGAATGACCAGCAGTAAGGAATACTATATAATTGGACAGCTTGGGCTATTTTCCTGTGCATGAGACTCCACTGCACTAGTGAGTCATGTCGAATATATATATATATATATATATATATATATATATATATATATATATGGACAGTGATAAACCCTTTATCGCGTGTAATAAGCTACCTAGTGGTCCTCCCCCCACCCTCTCCAGTTGGGGGTGGTGGGGGTGGTGGGGGGTCCCAGCATGCACCTCGCTCCCCCACCTGCGCGGGGCGGGACACGCCGCTCGCTCGGAAGCTTTATATATATATATACATATATCTATATTGGTTGATGGTATGTATACTATATATGTATGGTGATATCCACTTGGTCCGTTCTTCTGAGTGCTTGGTGATGGTAAGTGGTGAATAAATGGGTAGGCAAACCTCCCCCCATCCCCCACCCTCCCCCGTCACCCCTCAGCCCTCACTCATCACCCCTCACCCCTCACTCATCACCCCTCAGCCCTCACGCATCACCCCTCCACCTCGCTTCGCCGCTCCAGCGATGCCGAGTGTCATTTGATAGTGGTTACGGAATTCCCCACAAACTATACTGTGCTCCAGACCTGTCTGGTAGGGCGGCGGGCGGGCGGGGGAGGGGTAGTAGCTGAGCATGTATGTATAGAGAGTATATGGTGAGCTGCTCATTTTTCACAAGCTCACACCACTCACCTCTCATAAAAAGCAATGTGCTCGGCCCCAGTCAGAAGACACACACAGGCATACGCGCGTACGCACCTCCTCACTTACCTAATGACCTTTTCTCAATTTACATCCTTATCAAATTGCACACATTAAAGTTGCACAATCCGATGTTTTTTTCCCCTTTTCTGTCCTTTTCTGAGGTTAGTACATTATGTTGATTGTTATTATCTACATTACTTTAGACAGTTGAGAATAGATCCTCTATTCTCAACTGTCTTCTGGCTACAGAAAGAGAGGGCGCCCCCGTCTCCAGTTCAAAGATACCATCAAGAGAAACCTGAAGCTGAGAGACATTAAGACCGACTCATGGACGCAACTCTCACAGCAGAGAGCTAAATGGAGAGCAGCAGTCAAGTAATGAAAGCAGTCTTTGTCGCATCGCGACCGACAGCATGATGATGATGATGACTTTAGCTTGAAGTAATTTTGACTTTAAATGGCTAACTTTTGAGACGTTTGAAGTGTGACCATGAAAACTTAATTTTGGCACACATGCCACAACCCTGCACCATAGGCTTCTGCAGTAACAGGTTCTATTCAGTTGTCTCACTATTCCCTCATGTGTGGTGACAAATGCTTAATGAGTTTTCATCGGACTATGCAGCTTTAATTGAATTGCAACACAATGAGTTGCTCACACTACAACTCGCCCTCACATACCGGAAGCGGTGGCCGAATGGGCAGAGCGCAAGCTTTCAGTGCGGAAGGTCGTGGGCTCGAATCCCAACCGAGTCAAGCCAAGGGCTTAGCAAATCGATACTCGTCGCAACCTAGCCTGGTGCTTGGCATTAATAGGATAGTACAAGGACTGGTTAGCGCAGTATCTGGATAATGTAACTGTGTCGGTTATCGGGTCATGGTGCCCAGTGGCCTGCTCTGCCAATGGGGCAGCACTATGAAGTTGTCATAAATGCGCACTGTCAGAAATCAGTGCCCATTCTAATATGACCTTAGATGTTGGTAGAATGTAAAACAACAATAAACATCAACACACACCAACTCCTGGAATTGCTCAGATTTCTTTATTTTATTTAATTCTTTTTATTTGTTGCTGTTCCTCTGTTATTTCCAGTCAACCATATACGGTCCAAATAACAATGTAAAATTTAAGACCAAAATGCACTGGGATTGGTCCCACTGCTTCACTGGTCACAGCTGGTCCATTGTATTATTAACAACACCACCCCAACAACATAATTAATAAACTCACATAATGAACTACACTAGAGTTACACTAGAATATTTCTAACAAACTTGTGTCCCATTATATTATCAAACCTTAGTATAAGCAATCGGCGAACTTGTTCAGCTCGCTTATTCAGGGAGATATACTGGTCAGTGCCTTAGAGAAACCAACGCTCGTCTAGAACCAGGAATTCCTGAAATATCGCAACAGCTTTTTGTTGCTACAAACACCTATTAAACACAACCAGACGGGATGGCTGAATGAGTTGAGCATCCGCTTCCCATGCGATATGTCATGGGATTTGAACCTGTGGGGTTAAAAACCTGGCCGAGTCAAACCAACGACTTAAAAATGTATACTTTAAATATGTGATGTATAAGCATTATAGAAGTATAATTAATAGGAAGCTTTCACACCTTATTGTATTCTAAGTCATCTACTATACTGATCTGTTATTAAATTGTTTGTCTATTATTCAAAAAGGGCCGATTGTGTCGCCCCTGCCTTCAAACGCTGTAACTTCTTTGGCAGTCTAATATATATACATATTTTTATTTAAATATATATATATATCGCTATCTATCCTGATGCTTGGTACTACTAGAACATGTCAACGAGCAGTGGAATGAAGAAGACCAATTTTCCGCGATTTAAATTTCCCCTGCTTAATGAACGAATGTAATAAATAAAAGAACATGCGTACAAATATCTGTCGTTGTGGCTATGCGATATGGCATATTATTCTAAGTATGATATAAAGAAGTTATATGGCTCTTTGAACCTGCTCCGGTTGTTGTGCCGTGCTCCGTCACGTGCCCACATTGACATTGCCAAGTGCGGTTGCCGGGAAACGGCTATTAAAACCGGGCGGGCACCCGATCGGGCCCCTTTCTCCCAACAATGTAGCTGCTCAGGAAGGAGCATATTGCTCGCCACACCCTGCGCTGGTCACGTGCACATCGGGAAAAGTTACCCCACTCGACTTGCCGCTATAAGGCACGAGTCAGGCATGACTCCCACATTGGTCATGACACTCGGGAGGGGCCGGTGGACTGGTCACAGGTCAGCTGGGATCGGTGATGGCGCCTGATGCGGGTCATGATACTCGGCCTGTCCTGATATGACCTTGGATGTTGCCAGGACGTGAAACTCCAACAACCAACCATGATACTTTGTACCCGTCATGACACCCAAGGGTGGTAAAGACACCCAAGATGAGTCATGACACTTGAGACCAATCATGACACCCAATACTGGTCATGACACCATATATTGTTCATGACACCTAATATTGGTCATGACACCTAATATTGGTCATGATATCAAATACTGGTCATGAACCCACTATTAGTCATGACATCAAATATTGGTCATACCATCCAATATTGGTCATGGCACCCAATATTAGTCAGGACATCCAATATTAGTCATGGCCCCAAATATTTGTTATACCATCTAATATTAGTCATGACACCCAATATAGGTCATGACATCCAATATTGGTCATGACACCCAGTACAGGTCATGATCCCCAATATTGGTCATGACACCATTATTATTAGACATGACACCCAACATTGATCAGGACACCCAATATTGGTCAGGACACCCAATATTGGTCAGGACACCTGAAAGCAACCAGGAACCGGGAACCATAAGTATCACAACACCTTCTAGTGGACATGACAGACTCGGGTGGTCGAGGGCTGTCCTCACCTCATCAGGCAATCACAACACCTGGAGGTGATCATGAACTCAATATTATGAATAGCGGCCACAGCGCATCAACCATCCATAGCAGCCATGCTGATCACGCCTGCCTGCCAAGTGGGCCATGTCGAGCCTGGGTGTAGGCCAGTCGGTCGTGACACTCGACTTGACATGCGCACCTGAGCCTGGCTCCCACACGCCAAGCTTCGCGCCACACTAGGAGATCAGCAGCGGGACGCTGAGGGACTAAGTATAAAGACGCCCTGAGACAGGTATTAAAGCGTATGGGGGCCTTAAGTGTGAAGCCACCACCAGGTGAGCAGCTCAGAACGCCTTAAGTATAAAGGTAGCGCAGGCAGCGTACTAGTCACGCTGGACAGCAGTGTGTGTGGGTGTGAGGTGGGTTTGGCCGTGGTGTAGGTGTGAGGTAGGTGTAGTTGGTGGGTGTGGTTGGTGGGTGTGATGTAGGGTGTGGGTGTGGAGTAGGTGTGGGTTTGGGGTAGGGTTTTGGTGGGGACGGTGGGCGCGGGGTAGGTTGCAGGTTTGGGTGTGAGGTAGGGTGTGGGTTTGTAGTAGGTTGTGGGATAGGGTGAGGGTGCGTGGTAGGGTGTTGGTGTGGGTGGTGGGAGCGGGGTAGGGTGCAGATGTGGGGGTGGGGCAGGGTGTGGGTTTGGAGTAGCGTTTGGGGTATGGTGTGGGTGGAGGGCATGGGTGTGGGTGTGAGGTGGTTGATGAGCAGATGTCATGCCAATCAAATGAAACTGAGACAGTACATGTGTTATACAATGATTTGCACTTGGTGGGAATTCGCCGATCTTTGCGCTTGCTGGAGATATATATGACTATATTGGAGTGGTAGATACGGTTTGGAAGGACTGTGGCTGGCCGTGGTTCCTATATCATGTGCGTGTGCGTATGTGTGTGCGTGTGCGTGTCTGGGCGGGGTGATGACGTTTGGCAGGGTTTTTGACTGACATCACACCGCTGCGGGGCCGGTTTGGTGGATGGTGAGCAGGTGGAGGAAGAGATGGAGGAGATGGAAGAGCAGTGTGTGGCCGCAGTCCTTGAGGGAAGGGGAGGAGGAGTGAGAGGGAGTTTATCAAGAAGCCGGGCATAAAACAGACCTGGCCGCGGCGAGCAACTCACTGCAGTGTAAACACCGCCTCTGCGGCCTGAGCTGCTCACGTAATGCGCACGTCCTCATGGTCAGGCTGCTGCCGTGCTGCTGCCGTGCTGCTGTGCTGCTGATGTTGTGCTGTGCTGCTGCTTTGCTGCTGCTGTTCTGATGTTGTGCTGATGTTGTGCTGATGTTGTGCTGATGTTGTGCTGCTGCTGTGCTGCGGCTGTGCTGATGTTGTGCTGATGCTGTGCTGCTAGTGTGCTTCCTTGTACTGCTACTTCGTGGCTTTCCCTGTGCTTCTCCTGTACTGTGCATGTGCTGCTCATGTGCTGCTCCTTTGTTGTTGCTACCGTGCTTCTCCTGTGCTATTATGTACTGCGCATTTACTGCCCATGTTCTGCTCATGTGCTGCTCATATGCTGCTCCTTTGTTTCTGCTGTGCTGCTATGCTGCTGCTGTGCTGCTCATGTGCTGCTAATGTACTTCCCTCTATTGATGCTGTGCTGCTGCTATGCTGCTGCTGTGGTCATGTGCTGCTCATGTGCTGCTCATGTGCTGATCATGTGCTGCTCACTACAACGGAACTATTGCCATGAGTGCAGTAGAGTGTTAAGTGTCCAGGATTGTGGAGTGGTGATGGAGGAGAAAGCAGACATTAACTGAGCCTAATGCCATTGTGTGATCTAGGCTATTAGTAGGGTGACGGTGCTTTACACAGCCCGACCTTACCTTCCGCCCCTACATGGTACACATGGCATTGAAAAGCTGCATTCAGATGAAGAAAACCTCCCCCCAAAAAGAACATAATATATTTCATCTTGCCAAATTATCAGTGAGGCTCCGGTGTAGCAGGAAATCGCAAACCCTGTAAATCGCAAAACCCCGCTTGTGATTTCCTAGTAAATCGCAAACCCCCATGCCATATATGGGCATGGGGGGTTTGCAATTTCCTAGGAAATTACATATCCCCCCTGGACATCGCAAAACCCCCATGTTTGGCAGTCTTAAAGGAAGCACATGTGCTTTGTGCAGGTTTGTTTTGCTTTTAAAATTCCCACAATGCACCGCAACGCTGGAATTACGAACTGGTCTATTGTAAAAATTGTATTTATGTAAGCATGATTAAGCCACATTATTTTTATATAAGGTGAATCTTCACAAGATGGATGAATTGATTATTTTTAATTTAATGCCTGTCACAGCAAGGGCCATATTCACTGCAATCACTCACAAGAAGGATAAGGGAACAGATCAATTTTTGTCAAAGGTACTAGACTATATCATTAAGAAAAGCCAGTACAACTATCTGTATCCTTATCCCACATGATGCTGAAGTGACACGGTGTAGCAGGAAATCGCAAACCCCAGGGTGTGCGATGTCCAGGGGTTTGCGATTTCCTGCTACACCGGGCCTGTGCCTGATGTAACTTGGAAGCTCATCAATACATAGGACATTACTTCTTGATTTATTCACTGATAAGCTTAGGAAGTCGGCCCCTCACATATATTCTAATAGTTTGCCTGAGGATCGGATAGGAGGAGGATAGTCAAATATGGCAGGGGAATAGTACAGTGGAAACTCACTAAAAGGTCCAACTAGGAAATGGGAAGATTTATAATTATTGTGAGAGTATAGTCTCATGTGCTACGTGCCTTAAAGCGGAACTGGAAAGATTTGAAAAGGAATGATACTATACTGTCACAATAATTATAAATCTTCCCATTTTCCATTTGGATATTATATATATATGTCTATGTTCCCAGTCGTGAGTGACAGTGTAGCGTCCCGGTTAGGATAGTGCCAGTGGCGGCGCCACCGGTCACGATGTTGGAGGGGGGGGGGGGAGGCATACATCAAGTAAGCCACCCCATCAATAATAATGTAGTAAATAAACATTTAAATCCCTTCCGTGCCTTTATACATGCATAATGCTTATACATCACATATATAACATAGACGTGTACGTTTACCTGGCGTGGTGGCTAAATCGATAGAGTGCAAACTTCCCATGTGGAAGGTCGGGAGCTTGATTCCCAGTTGAGTCAAACCAATGATTTACACAATTTATACTTGTTAATTCCTACCTAGCCTGGAATTCGGAAATGATAGGATAAGGCAAGGACTGGTCAGTATCAGGATGGTGACTGAACTAACTCCTGGGAAATTGGGTCACGGTGTTTGCGGTCTAGTCTCCTAGTGGGGCATCACTATAAAGTCACATTGAGTGCACATTGTCAAAAGTTGGTATGTGTCTTGATGTGACCTTGGATGTTGCTAGGATGTAAAACTCTAACAGACATATATTCATATATACATATATGCATACATATATACACACACATATATATATATATATATATATATATACATAATATATACACATATATACACATCTATAAATATATACACATATATACACATATATATATACACAATACATATATTCATATATATATACACACATACATAGATATGTGTATAAACATATATATATATATACATATATACATATAGAGATATATATTTATATACATATATAGATATAGACGTGAATCTCCCGAAATCCTCAGTTATTTGACGAGAGGGCTGTGCTTACATTCACGCCCAGAAAGCCTGCTCGCTAGTTTAGACACTAGCTGCGCATGCGCGTGCTATCTGCTATCTGCTATCTGCTAATGGCATAGAGTGATTCTTGGCCCCGGCAGCTAGCTAGCTGCCTACCTTAGGGGCGGAACGGGGTGTGTGTGCTGTGTGTGTGGGTGTGTGTGTGTGGGTGGGGGGGGGGGGTGCGGTGGGAGTTCTGTGCCTAATCCGTCTCACCGAGTAAAAATGGACAAGGTTTTCATACATTATTGACAGCCAACCCCCACCCCCCACCCGCCCCCCACTCACACAGCGGTACTCATCACAGCTACATCTATCAGCCAGCCACTTGCCTTCCACGCGGATAGATGGAGGGGTTCTTACACCACTGATACCTAACTGGGCCATTCTATGCACCACATCCGTAGAACGCCGGCCTCCCGTGCGGGAGATCAGGAGTTAAATTCCCAGTCAAGCATTATAAAGTCGCCATGAGTGTGCACTGTCACAAGTCGATGCCCATCCTGATATGACCTTAGATGGTGTAACCTTCCAATAACCAACCAACCAACCTGGGATACTTGCTGTTATGTTTACAACAGTAGTCAAGGCAATGTAGAATAGATCAATTGACAGATACCAGCATGTGGCCATACCTAATTACAAAACTCACCACACAATAATAACATATTGAAGGCCAGCACGACATGTTATTATTGTTAGATTGAGTAGAGGTCTGCTTTATTCATTTAACAGCTGACTACTAATGGCAATGCTCCCGGGACATGTTGCTTAATATTTTATGGTGATGTCATTAGAGACATTATAGAACATGATATATGGTATATTCTTTGCTCAGATTGCAGCTATTGTGCATCGATAATCGACAGAATTGATTAATGCCAAATACAAGAGAGATGCAATGGTGTTCATGTGACGGGTGTCTCATCTTCTTTGGTTATTAAATCAATTGCCTTGAAGTCAGCACAAACAGGTGCTGAGCTATATATATATATATACAGTATAACCCCGTTAAACCAAACTTGAAGGGAACCTAGAAATTTGTTTGGAGTAACTGATCATTGGTTTAACCGAGCTTTGGCTTTGACTTTGACTTTGACTCCCCCCTCCACACACACACTACTGCCCACACACCCACTCACTTTCCCCATCCGGCTCGCCACCCTACTCCCCCCTCCTTCCCGCACCCCCCCCCCCCCGACACACACACACTACTGCCCACACACACTCACTTCCCTTGTCCGGCTAACCACCCTACTCCCCCCTCCCTCCCCCTCCCCACCCCCACACACTATTGCTAACACTTATCCAAACAAGCGTGGTGTAAGAAGCGGTAGGTTCTCAGATGACCAGATGACCTTATAACCACATGAAAGTTTGCTTTAGCCGTACCGGAAGTGGCCTGGGATGGACAATTTTGTTTGGATTAACCGATAATTTGGTTTAACCGACTTTGGTTTAACCAATTTTTTTATATGATAAATAGTAGTATTTTGCTGGGCCGTGGAAAAAAGTTTGGCTTAACCGATCTTCTGGTTTAAGCGAGCTTGGTTTAACGGGGTTATACTGTATATATCACTCTATACAGTATATGTATAGAGTGATAACAAATCCCTAAGCCGACCACCGCCTGAAATGGACCATTTAAAGCCGGTCCCATGGTCGGTCTATTTAGAGAGGCTTTACCTCTAAATCTACAATAGTCTTGGTGTACTAACTAATTCACAAATAAAGTTTTCAAGGCCTTGCCTAATTTAATTGACCAAATACACCTAGAATATTGCTTCGCATTTATTAATTGAAAAGAGAGTAACATACCATGATACAGGGATGGATACACATTCGGTCATGTTTTGTTATTTTAGGCAGAATATAAAATTTGGATGGCTTTAAAAAACAATTTTCAAAAGGGTAAGCTTAATTTAATGCATATATTCCTTTATTTAATAAATAAATTATTTAATAAATCAATTATTTAATATTCCAACATTTAATAATTTCATAACTTAATAATTCCATTATTTTATTATTTAATAATTTCATATTTGAAGTGATGTATAATAATATAATATAATAATAACATATTTATTTCCACATAATCAATGTACACACAAGTTTATATTTATATCAGCAATTGTTTCACTCATTTTGGAATAAAAAATATTTGGACATGTTTTTATCAAACTTTCAAAAAGATAAACTCACAACCATGCATGCACTCTATTATTTAACAATTCTATTTTCTGAAAGACGATATAGGAAGGTGTCTATTATTTGATTAAGATTAAGGATGTTTGTGTTGTTATTTTATGCAATAGAGAACTTATTGTATATCTGTTGATCATACATATAAAATAATCTCTCATTCATTAAATAATTGGGAAAAGAGGGTAAATATTTTGTTATTCATTTGAATGTTATCTTTATTCAGTGCCGAGGAAATGGTATTCTGACTATTTTTCTTTAGCTTTATTCATTGACAGTATTTAATTACAAAAGCAAATTTATAGATAATATATGAGTCAACACTAAGTGTTCAGTTGCTTGAAAGTCTCAACTGCAGTTCTTAACCACAGTGAAAGCCTCTATTAGGTCGGGTATCTCTTGTGGCATGTTCCCTTGTTCCATGTTCGCTTGTGACCTTCTGACACGTCAAACAGACAATGAACATGTTCATTCTCTATGTTCCCGGTCAGTACGTCACACATGCCATGTACAAGCCCATACAGTCCCTGGATCCAACCTATGGGAACAGCCACTAAGCAAAACACAGGTTCATTTTCTGTTTGGTGCGTCACAAGGTCACAAGCGAACATGGAGGAAGGGAGCATGCCACAAGGGTACAGTTTATGGACACAGGGCCTGACACAACCACTGGACAGTCTATGACACCAATGTTATACATGAATAGTAGTCTCTGGTTATACATGAAAAATGGTCAGCTTCATTCAACACTAGACGGGTAGACTGATGGGGTTGGGTAATGACGGCTTAGAATGCGATACATCAACGATATAGAGTCGCCACATACATGGCATCATTCAGTCTGGGTATGTGTGTTTGTGGAGTAGTAGTAGTAGTACAGCGGTGACAAATCTGATGAACTTCAGATTGACTGCAGATATGAGGCTCTGTGAACCGACAATGGGAAATAAGGCAGTGTATGAACAATTACTTTACGGTATTCAGCACCTAAAAGAAGAATAAAAAAAACACAATTATATCACTGATAGAAGTAAGCAAAATTGTTCACTTGTCTCCCTCTCTCTCCATGTCTCTGTATCTGTCTCTCCATCTCTATGTCTCTCCCTGTCTGTCTCTCCCTGTCTCTGTAGCTGTCTCTCCATGTCACTGTCTCTCCCTGTCTCTGTATCTGTCTCTCCATGTCGCTGTCTCACCTTATCTCTCCCTGGCTGTCTCTCCATGTCTCTGTATCTGTCTTTCCATGTCTATGTCTCTCCCTGTCTCTGTCTCTCCATGTCTCTGTATCTGTCTTTCCATGTCTATGTCTCCCTGTCTCTGTCTCTCCATGTCTCTGTCTCTCCCTGTCTCTCCATATCTATGTATTTGTCTGTCCATGTCTCTGTCTCTCCCTGTCTCTCCATGTCGCTGTCTCTCCATATCTCTGTATTTGTGTCTCCATGTCCCTGTCTCACCTTATCTCTCCCTGTCTCTGTCTCTCCCTGTCTCTCCATGTCTCCGTATCTGTCTTTCCATGTCTATGTCTCTCTCTCTGTCTCTCCATGTCTCTGTATCTCCCTGTCTCTGTATCTCCATGTCTATGTATCTGTCTCTCCATGTCTTTGTCTCTCCCTGTCTCTGTATCTGTCTCTCCATGTCTCTCCATGTCTATATCTCTCCCTGTCTCTGTCTCTCCCTCTCTCTGTCTCTCCATGTCTCCGTATCTGTTTCTCCCTCTCTCTGTCTCTCCATGTCTCTCTCTCTGGCTCTCGCTGTATGTCTCCCCCTGCCTCGTTGTTTCTCCCTCCCTCTCTCTGTCTCTCTCTGTCTGCGTCTGTCTCTATATGTTTATATCTCTATCTGTGTCTATCTCTGTCGCTCTAACTCTTTGTTGCGCGCTGTGTCTGTCTATCTCCTCCATAGACCCATATATGATGCAAGCAATTAAATGAAGGCTATTCGTAGCAAGTTGCATAATGCGGCAACATCTGCTAGCTGCACACTGCATTACAGATTCAAAGCGGCTGTGTGCCGGTGTGTGGTGTGCCGGAGCACAGTCTCCCGGTACTGCCATGCGCAAGGTGAGGCTGAGAGTCGAGATTGTCCATAGAGGATAATTCAACTGTATACAGATACAATCCAGATAATTGTTTTGGTTATTAAAATTTGATGTTTTCATCGGACTATTGCAGCTTTAATGGTTATTCTTCATATAGCACATCCACATAAACAGGTCAATCTCTTTTTCTTATACTATACAAGTGTTCCCTAAAAATCCATGTATATAAAATACATACATGGCGCAGATCACATACGCGCATGTATGCGATGTGCACTGGAAAGTAGGGTCCAGCGCGTCCCAATGAGGTCCAGTTTCGCCCACGTGACCACGCATGCCGCATCGGGCCTAGTTCGGCATTCTCCGTGTGTGCTCTGGAATCTTCTGGAATCTGCCCCCTCCCCCGTCCATCTGATCCGTACAGGCCTCCCTATGTGTGGGTGTCATATTTTAGTTTTTTTTGTTTTTGTGACAAGTTTTTTTATTCTTCCCATAATGTATAAGTTCCTGTGAGGGTGCTTGTTTTCAACGCTGGACAGCTGTGATACTGGATGAGTCTGGTCCTGCACTCATGAGTGTTTACCTGATCTTTCTCGGGCCAACCTTTGCGGTTTTGGGTGTTACTGTTAGTAGTTTCTATATAAGTTTTTTGAGTTTTCAAAGTTTGTTCCTAACCTGTATATGATAACTTAGCCTACTATGTACATCTACGCAGATGATTTTTTGTTTGTTTGATGTTGCTTTACGTCCTAGCAACATCTAAGGTCATATCAGGACGGGTACCGACTTGTGACAGTGCGCACTCATGGTGACTTTATAATGCTGTCCCACTGGGAACCCAGGCCACCGCACCATGACCTGGTATCCCACTCAGTCACATTATCCTGACACTGAGCACACCAGTCCTTGCCCTGTCCTAATAATGCCGAGCGCCTGGCTAGGAAGTGACGAGTATATAAAATTGTGATGTCATAATAACATAACTGGGGTGTTGAATATTTTAATTCCCCACTCATAATATTATGATTCCCAATTCACGTTATAATAACAATATTTCAACTCGCTCTAAACTCGCTCTAAAATATTTGGATTCCTCTAGAATTGGAATGTTTGGTCATAGTAGTTTGCATGATTTTAAACTGAAAGCCTGTAGGTATTGTCTTTTTTTCATGAATATCTTTAGTACTTCAACCTTCTTTTACAAAAGAAATCAATTACAGTCCGTTTTTCTTTGTTGTACATTTTGCTCCATTTTCAAATACGTTGAGGTATATGTGTGTAGATATATTATATAATATTGTTTGTTTGAAATTAAACATTGTATGTTTATATGTCTGTATGATTCTTTTAACCAAAAGTAACAATCAATTCATATTAGAAAAAGAATTAAACATTTACCGAATAGGATATTGCTGGGGAGTCACACACAATATTATAGAGGGAATCACTTTGTTATCATTCATAATAAAGTGACTGATGAGTCACTTTATTATCGGTGCCAGAATAGTATCTAACACGGCCAGCATTGAAAACAAGCCTGAATACCCAGGCTTATATGCTATGGACAGTATAAATACAGCCTCAATAAAAAATAAAAAAAATAAAAAAAATGTATGTGTACGCGTCTGTGTGAGTGCAACAACAAGGGGTGCCGTGGGTGGTGGGGCGGAGCGGGGTGAAGAGGGGTGGGGTGGGTGGAGAGGGGGTGGGGGGGGGGAGTGGCGCGCTATTTGACAGCAGTGTTTACCGAGGGGCATCCGGTGGCGAGCCGTCTGTGGACTCGGAGGTCAGGGAAATTAGTCCCTTAAGGATACTGTACACTAACCGTAGCTGAGGCATCAAGTCGCCTGTGCCGACCCCTTGGCATTTCCAAGACATTTTGTTGCTTGTTTTGTTTAGTTTTTAAAATCGTTTCCCGGACAGTGTGGCTACTCAGGCGGCAGTGATTCGCCAAGTTCGTGGCTGTGTGGTCAGAATGACCACCCACTAGGGAAAAGCAGGTGTGGCGCAGTTTATATTTTTTGGGTTTTATGTCCTAACAACATTTAAGAACATATATGGACCGATGTGTGACAGCGTCCACTCATGGATGCTGTAATCTTTATTTGTTTTATAGTGCTGCCCCATTGGGAGACCGTGCTGCCAGTTCCGTGTCCTGATAGCCTACTCAGTCACATTATCCTGATACTCACGAAACCTGTCCTTGCCCTATCCTAGGGATGCTGAACGCAAAACTAGCAGCGACTAGTATCAGTTTAGTAAGTGGTTAGTTTTACTCGTTCAGGGTTTGAATACGCGACTTCCCGCGCAAACCCGTCCTGATATGACCTTAAATGTTGTCAGGATGTAAAACTCCAACAACAAACCAACCCGCGCAGGAAGCCAACCAGTGCTCGTGGCGAGTCAGCCACCCGGTCCGGTCGTGCAGTGTAGACAACACTGGAAGAGCCCACTGTGATTCAGCAAACACATATCTGAGAAAGCACTGCAGCATTATTAACAGAATGGCGTTCCGAGTTTGCCAAGATCACCATCGACCGCAACACCCCCCCCCCCCCCCCTCACCCTCACCTTCACCCTCACCTCCACCTCCACCCCACCTCCACCTCCACCCCCACCTCCACCCCTACCCTCATCCCACCCTCACCCCACCCTCACCCCCACCCTCACCTCCACCGTCACCCCACCCTCACCCTCGCCCCCCACCCCTACCCATATCCCCTCCCACACTCCTTCTCCCCCATCCCCACACACCTCTTCATCCATCTAGATCCCGATTTCGCTGCCGTGCTTCATTACCTCCATTTCAAACCCCTTCCTTTTCACGGGTACCTAAGCCGCCCCTCTCCAGTGAATTCGATTCTATCCTATATCCCCTAGAGTGCGTTCGACTGGTTCTTACTCACCAGTCTGACTGGTTACATTTGACTGGTTCACAGTCTCACTGAATGCATTCGACCTAATCCCACTGTCAACGTTCGACTAGCAACCTGGTCCTTAGTACAACTGATCGCATTCGACCGCATCCTCGTTTCAGTGATTGCATTCCACTGGTTCCACACCTTACTGAGAGCATAGCGCTGGTTCCTGATTTCACCGACAGCATTCTCCTGGTTCCCCATTTCCCCGAGTTCCCTCCACTGCTTACTAGACACTCTGACAACATTCAACTGGTTCCTAGACTCGCCCTCTATTTCCCCCACAACCGTCCCCTTCCCCCCTCCGGGCGTCCCTGTTACCCGAGCACAGACCGGAAGTAGGTTTTGCCTACAGCAGCATTCTTTCGTGTGATGCATCATGTGACGTCGTGCACGTCATATATCAGACAGGCTGAACGGCCGACTGAAGGGAAGAGGAGTCTCGTCACTGGCAGCATGTCTCTAATTGGTTGCTTTTACCAGCTATCCCTTGTCCCGGTTACCCTTATCCCAGTTACCCCTCCCCCAGGTGCCCATTTCCACAGGCACACCTTGTCCCAGTTACCCTTATCCCATTTACCCCTCCGCCAGTTGCCCATTGTCCCAATTACCCCATGTCCCATTTACCCCTCTGCCAGTTGCCCATTTCCCCAGTCACCCCTTGTCCCAGTTACCCTTATCCCAGTTACCCCACCCCCAGTTGCACATTGTCCGGGTTACCCCTTGTCCCAGTTACCCTTACCCCTCCCCCAGTTGCACATTGTCCGGGTTACCCCTTGTCCTAGTTACCCTTACCCCTCCCCCAGTTGCACATTGTCCCGGTTGCCCCTTGTCCCAGTTACCCTTATCCCATTTACCCCTCCCCCAGTTGCCCATTTCTCCAGTCACCCCTTGTCCCAGTTACCCTTATCCCAGTTACCCCACCCCCAGTTTCCCATTGTCCCAGTCACCCCTTGTTCGAGTTACCCTTATCCCAGTTACCCCTCCCCCAGTTGCCCATTGTCTGGGTTACCCATTGTCCTAGATACCCTTATCCCAGTTACCACTCCCCCAGTTGATCATTGCCCCAATTACCTCGGGACCCAGTTACCCATTGCCCCAGTGACCCGTTGCCCCAGTGACCCCTTATCCCAGTTACCCCTGACATCCGACCCACCTGGTCACAGTCCCGAAAAGTACTTATGTGTTCTGGCACATCTAGACACTAACTAGGGATGACCCACACCTTCACACGTCGTAGTGTGACAGGGCCTTTACACATACATATACATACACATACATGCACAAGTGAAAGGAAAGCTGCAAACAAGACAAACAAACTAATTCTGGGAACACATGCTCATCTACAAGCCTATTACCATCTCACTAGATGTACATACTAGGCTACAATATTAGTTATATGATAGGAAGTTATACTCCCCGAAAAAACAACCAAAAACTAACATAGATAATAACTACTGAAATAAATGCTGGTGGATGTCCCGGATACTAACCGATAACATTCCTCACAGCTGTCCAGCGTTGAAAACAAGCACCCTCATAGGAGCTTACGTGCTATGGGCAGAATAAATACCATATCAATACATTAAAAAAAAAAGAAAACGTCCTCCCAGTTGCCCATTACCTCAGTTACCTCTGTACCCAGATACACATTGCCCCAGTGACCCCTTGTGCCAGCTACCCCTTGTACCCGTAACCCCTTGCCCCCTTAACCCCTTGTGCCAGTTACCCCTCATCCCAGTTACCACTTGTCTCAATCACCCCTAATCCAAGTTAGCCCTAACCTCAGTTACCCCTCACCCCAGTTACCGCTTGTCTCAATTACCCCTTATCCCAGTTAGCCCTCAACCCCAGTTACCCCTCACCCCAGTTACCGCTTGTCTCAATTACCCCTCATCCCAGTTACCCCTCATCCCAGTTACCCCTCACCCCAGTTACCCCTCACCCCAGGTACCACTTGTCTCAATTACCCCTCATCCCAGTTAGCCCTCACCCCAGTTACCCCTCACCCCAGTTACCCCTCACCCCAGTTACCGGTTGTCTCAATTACCCCTTGTCCAAGTTACTCCTTGACCCAGTTGCTCCTTAACACCCCATCCCTTGGGTCATTATGCTGGCAGCCTGCTATCCCAGTGGGACAGCACTATAAAGTCGCCATGAGTGCGCGTACTGTCACAAGGTGATGCCAGTCCTGATATCGACCTAGATGTTTCCAGGACCTAAACCTCGAACAACCAAACAAACCAAACACCAGCTACTCTACCTATAGTGCCATCATTACACCACGGCTACCCCTCATACCCAGTACCATCAGCCCACTTACCAGTCCCCTGCCCCACATGTGTATCTATTATTTAAGACGACTGTTTCGTCCCTCCTCCGTCACTCCGAAATAAAGCCCCACCCAAACAACCAGCCCAAAGCGTAAAAGCCACAACAGTAAAAACAACACGGCACAAACACAAAATCGATCGCTCTCTTTTAAAACAAATGAATAAATAAACGACAAGACACAAATATATATATATGTTAAGCATGGGCGCTATTTGCAAGGGATGGCTTAACAGATGTCTTTCTCTGGAAATATTTATAGACACATGTAGGAAAGGTACTCTTTCATCTATCATGGTATTATATATATACATACATACACACACGCATACATACACACATGCATGTGCATACCCACATACATACCCACACATACACACCCACACATACACATACATACACATACATACACATACATACCCATACTTACATATACTTATACCCCTGTCACACTATGACGTAAGAGCCAACGTAGGTCACTTTTGGTCATTACATTGAGGTACGGTGGGTTACGTTATGATGACGTCAGAATGACGTTAGACCGACATCAAGATATGTCACCTGTCATCATGTTACGTTGGTGCGCGTCAAGGTTTTGAACATGTTCAAAACTTTCGATGTAGCTCGACGTGATGCTCTGATGTTCGGGTGACGTCACACTCACGTTACGCCAACGGTAGACATGCGAGAGGGATGCGTCGGCTACGTTAGATCAATGGTGCATTGTTTGGTTGTTTGGTTGGTTGTTTGGTTGTTGGTTGATTGTTGGTTGGTTGTGGATTGGTTGTTGGTTGGTTGGTTGATTGTAGGTTGATTGTTGGTTGGTTGTTGGTTGGTTGTTGGTTGGTTGTTGATTGGTTGTTGGTTGGTTGGTGGTTGGTTGATTGTTGGTTGATTGGTTGGTTGTTGGTTGATTGTTGGTTGGTGGTTGGTTGGTTGTGGATTGGTTGTTGGTTGGTTGTTGGTTGGTTGTGGATTGGTTGTTGGTTGGTTGTGGATTGGTTGTTGGTTGGTTGGTTGTTGGTTGTTGGTTGGTTGGTTGTTGGTTGTTGATTGGTTGTTGTTGGTTGGTTGTTGGTTGGTTGTGGATTGGTTGTTGGTTGGTTGTGGATTGGTTGTTGGTTGGTTGTTGGTTGGTTGTTGGTTGGTTGGTTGTTGGTTGGTTGTTTGTTGTTGGTTGGTTGTGGATTGGTTGTTGGTTGGTTGGTTGTTGGTTGGTTGGTTGTTGGTTGGTTGTTGGTTGGTTGTTGGTTGTTGGTTGATTGTTGTTTGTTTGTTTGTTTTGGTTGTTTGGTTGTTTGATTGATTGTTGGTTGGCACAATGCTATACCGACGTTATGCTCACATCAACTACGCTGCATCGACGTCCAACTTGTGCCACAATTTGCATACTACGCCGAGAACGTAATATAATTATTTTCACATTGTGCCTACGCTGACGTCGTTACGTCGTAGTGTGACAGGGCCTTTACACATACATATACATATACATACATATACATACACACATGCATACATACACACATACACCCATGCATGCAGACATAGACATATGTGTGCATACCCACATATATACATATACATACACATATATACACATATATACACATACATACACATACATACACACACATATACATACACACATGCATACCTACATACATACATATACACATGCACACATATGTGCATATGCACATACATGCACATACATATACATACCCACATGCATAAATACATGCATACGTACATGCACATACATACTCACATGTATACATACATATACCCAAACATACATATATATGCGCATACATCATACATACAAGTTACCGTGTTTAAAGAGAGGGGTGCCACAATTGACACAAGGTTGCATAGTCGATGACAACAACAATAAAAGGAAAGTTTGTTTTATTTAATGACGCCTCTAAAGCACATTGCTTTTGATCATCGGCTATTAAAGGTCAAACATATGGTCATTCTGACATTTTTCTTTAGAGGAACCCCAATGCTGCCACATATGCTACTCTTTCCGATAAGGAGCAAGGGGTCTTTCATATGCACTTTCCTACCGACTGGACAGCACATACCACAGCCTTTGATGAACCAGTTGTGGACCAGTGGTTGGAACGGAAAATAGCCCAAACTGGAAATGTGTCCACTGAGCAGGATCAATAGGATGACCCACACCTTCACATGTGGACACACTACTGCCTGAGCTACGTCCCGCTCTCTCACAACAATAATAAGAACACTACAGTCGATGACTTAAGATAATAACTTCCCATTAATTATACTTGTATAATGCTTTAGTTATACATCACATATATTTAGAGAGGTGAAGTATAAATCACGATGCAGAATGAGGTGACACAGTGTTAGGTGTGGATTGACTGTGGGTACAGCTCTTTAATTACAAAAGTACAGGCAGCCTGGCCATCTTCCATTTTAGATCCCCCCCCCCCCACCACACCGCCCCCTGCAGGAATGCAGGCATAAACAGTGCACCTGATCTTTATCGGCTAAAATATGACGTTAAATCACGATTAAATTATGCCCACATTACCTCACTGCTTGGCTGAGGTAGATGAGATTCTGCTATGGAGTTTACAGTGCTTAAAGGCTGCCTCACACTAGCCGATTTTATTTCTTGATCCTACTAGGTGAATGATCGAGAAGGTTCTTTTCAGTTTCATTTTACAATAAGCGGATTTGATATAAGCGAGGCCCCAAACTCGGCAATGGAGTTTTGAGGGTTTGGAGATGGTTGGTTGTTGGTGTTTTATGTCCTGGCAACATCTAAGGTAATATCAGGATGGGTGACGACTTATCACAGTAGGCACTCATGGAGACATTATAGTGCTGCTCCACTGGGAAATCAGGCTACCAGCACCATGACCCAATAACTCACTCAGCCACATTATCCTGACACTGGGCTAACCAATCATTGCCCTATCCTATTAATGGCGAGCACCAGGCTCAAAGAATTTAACAAAATATTAAAAGAACACGACATGACAATTCCATGTTTGTGTCGTGGGAGTTAATGAAAATGTGAAATATTGCGCCTAGAGCGGGACTCGAACCCACATCTCTATGCATTCCGGGCCAATGTGCTAACCATTACACCACCTAGGCTCCCTGATGTCACCACACTACCCATGCCTACCTGTGTATGCGGCTCCTTGCCTGAGAGGTCAGTGCAGACCACTACATTTGTTTGCATTTTTATAATATTTTTTATTGCATATATTCCATGTGGCCAGTGTTGATGTTATGATTGTCTATGATCCTATTTAGTGCCATGAGTGCGCGCTGTGACAAGTCGGTACCCATCCTGATATGACCTTAGATGTTGCTAAGACATAACACCCCAACAAACACACTTGAGGGTGCGTGTCTCTATCATGTGCGTGCCTTGACGTCAAAACTGCAGGCACAGTCACAGGCACAGGCGCAGACTCAGACACATACACATGCACATGCACAGGCACATGTACAGGCACATACACAGACACGGGTACATACACAGGCACAGTCACGGGTACATACACAGGCACAGTCACAGTCACAGGCGCAGGATCAAACCCATACACAGGCACAGGCACATGTACAGGCACATGCGCAGACAAATGCACATGCATGAGCGCAGACACATGCACATGCACAATCACATGCACAGGCGCAAACACATTCACAGGCACAGGCACAGGCGCAGACACATACACATGGACATGCACAGACACAGTCACATTCACATGCACATGCCAGACACAGGCACAGGCACATGCATCTGTCTGTGTGCGGGGCACCTATCCAAATATCACTGTGCCTGTGTATGTATGTGTGTGTGCCTGTGCCTGTGCATGTGCCTGTGTCATGTGTCTGTCTGTGCCTGTGTACCTGTGCCTGTGCGCATGTGCAGATGTGCCTGTGTGCGGTTAGACAAAGGTGCCGGTTCATTAAGACGGGCGTGCGCAGTAATTAGTCGCACTCGCCTGGCTACCTAAATCCCACTGTGGCGTTGTACTCACTCGCACCACCAGGCTTTAGGCGCCGGCCGTCAGACACAAACAGGAGGACCCTGCTCACACAACGCGGCCCGCCCGAGCTGCAGGCAATCAGCGCCTACTCCTGCACCTCTCTACCTCCCTTCCCTCCTCTTCGCCTCATTTCTATTTTCCCCGAACCAGCTCCAGAGCTGGGAAAGTCGGGATCCTTGCTGTCTGAGGGTGGTTAAAGCGGGCATTCCTTACACGCGGTATGCGGTATGCGGTATGCGGTATGCGAATGACATGATTCCTTACATGCGGTATGCGGCATGCGGAACACAACTGGCTCTATTAGTGCCAATTTATAGATAAGTATTCATATTTCTGTGAATCTGGTAGCTTTCCCTCGGTTTTCTCCCCTCCTCTCTCTTCCCCTCACTGCTTTCTCACCTCCCTGCCATCCTCCCCTCGGCTTTCTCCCCTCCTCTCTCTTCCCCTCATGGCTTTCTCACTTTCCCTCCTCCTTCCCCCTTATAAGCACACACTAATCACTATGTACACTGCACCCCACTAGGCAGTTCGGTAATGCTCAGTGGCCTCTCCTAGTGTTAAACTAATGGACACATCAGACTCAGGTTTCTATTTCCACCCCTCTTGCCGCATGGCACATGCCGCACCGATCGCTACATGGACCGATCGGAAAAACGCATTCGCATTCGCATTCGCATACCGCGTGTAATGGCCGGTGCACACCTACCGTTTGTGCCCCGTTTGTGCGCGCACACCTCCCGTTTCGCGCACAAAAATCGCTAGCTGTGCGCCCCCCGCGCACACCTACCGATTGCGATTCGCGACTTTTCAGGGCTAAAACTGCTTGCTTACGCTTACGATTCGCGATTCGAAAAATGAATCGGCCCGTTCTCAGTCTTAAGCTCGTCGCGAGTTTTAGTGCGCGAATCGTAAATGGTAGGTGTGCACCGGCCATAAGGAATGTAGCTCATAGCTTTCAAGGCGTTTCAATTTTTTGTCGCATTCGCATTCGCATTCGCATACCGCATACCGCGTGTAAGGAATGCGCCCTTAACGCAGCTCGCGTCGGCTCGTCTTAGCTATGTGATGGGGGGAGGGTGTTTGTGTGTGTGTGTCTGGGGGGGGGGGTGATGAGGGGGGGCTGATTGCGACATGGCTTCTTGGGTGGCTGGTTTGGGCGGCTCATTGGGAAGGTGAGTGGGGGAGGGTAGAGGGTAGGGAAGGGGTGTTGCGTCCAAACAACATCTAAGGTTATATCAGGGAGGTTACCGATCTATGACTTATGGCTTGTGATCTGTGACTTGTGACTTGTGACTTGTGACAGTTCCTTGTGACTTATGAGAGTGGCTTGTGAATTGTGCCAGTGGCTTGTGAATTACGACTTGTGACAGTAGCTCTTCACTTGTAGCAGTGACTTGTGACTTGTGACATGTGACAAACCAGTGGTCCTAAACTGGTTCATCAAAGGCTGTCCTGTCCTTGGAAAAGTGCATATAAAAGACCCCTTCCTGCTTATCGGAAAGAGTAGCTTATGTGGCAGCAGCGGGTTTCCTTCAAAGAAATATGTCAGAATGACCATATTATAAAAATCAATGTGGTCTAGAGGCGTTGTTAAATAAAACAAGCTTCTTTTTTTTGTATCATGTGACAGCGGTTTGTCCTCTGACTTGTAACTTGTGACAGTGCTCCTGACGCACTCATGAGGGCTTTATAGTGTTCTCCCACTGGGATGCTATTCCACCGGCACCATCTCACCTCTCTCCCAATAGACCACTCAGCCAACATGTTCCTGACCAACGGGTAATCAATTGCAATTAGCAAATTGTCACTTCAAGGTGTACCTACAGGTGACAAGCCAGACACAGCGATAGGGGCCACGTGATACATGTGACGTGGTGAAGCTAACAGGACCCCTTGCTGCTTATCGGAAAGAATAGCCTATGTGGCGGCAGCAGGTTTCATCTAAAGAAATGTGTCAGAATGACCAAATGTTTGACGTCCAATAGCCGATGATGAAAATCAATGTGCTCTAGAGGCGTCATTAAATAAAACAAAACTTTCTTTGGTGAAGCTCAGTGCAATAAAGAACCACTTGCCACACATACATCTAAGCGTCCACGTCTCCTTCCGTTACTACACTTACTGCATGAGAACAATGTGTGTCGGGTGTGCTGCAACACCATGTTAAGCTAAGTTTCCTTACACACGGTATGCGGTATGCGGTATGCGACTGCGAATGCGACAAAAAATCAAAATGCCTTGAAGTCAATGGACTACATCCCTTACATGCGGTATGCGAATGCGAATGCGACAACTCGATCGGTCCCTGTAGCGATCGGTGCGGCATGCGGTATGTGGCACGCAGTGTGCGAATAGAAACATCAGTCGCACTTGTCCATTAGGTTTAGACGAGGAGAGGCAACTGAGCATTACGGAATGGACACACACAGGGGTGCTGAGTGGAAACATCTGGTAGTGGTGCTGGGGGGTAGACGCTTGCCGCTTACCGCGTAGAAGGAATCCTCCCATTCGCATACCGCATACCGCATACCGCATGCCGCATACCGAATACCGCATACCACGTAGAAGGAATCTTAGCTTAACTGCCCACATGGTGTTGGCAATGTCTAAATCTGAGGGCAATCCTAACTGGAACATAATTTAGTCGCAAGCAAGCGAATAGATAGATAATACCACTTTGAATTGGAGTATATCTTAGATAGATAATACCACTTTGACTTGGAGTATATCTTGTTATCTTCACCAACCATTAGACCGCAATGATTTCCCCCCATATTGCCTGCCCTTCAAAGACCTGCTCATCTGATTTGACCATTTATTCCCTGAAATGAACAAGCGATATATCTGAACAAACCATTTTTATTCCAGAAAGATCAATCGTTTTGCACTTACAATGGGCTGATTGAGCTCCAACACAGCAAGCAGAGACCGATCTGTCCAGCACCGTCAGGCCGAGGCTAACGGTTATAGTTAATAGTTCTGTGACGTCAGACCGGGAACAGGAAAGTGTCATTACATAGCTTGTAATCGCATCAAATTTACTATTAGTGATAACAGGGTTGGGCTACTCTCATGATAGTTAAAAATAATTGTGAATAAGTAAAGTTATTTTGGCCATGTTACTTCCCGTTTCATAGCCGAAGCTTTTAAGATTTTGAATTGAAAGTAAAGTTATTTTGGCCATGTTACTTCCCCTTTCATAGACGAATGTTTTATGATTTTGAAATGTAGGTAAAGTTGTTTTGGCCATGTTACTTCCCCTTTTAATGATCCCTAGTTTTAAATTTTGACTTTGCTATTTAGCTATTGTTTGTGGATGTTGGATGGTCGTTTGAGTTGTACGTCTTGGCAACATCTAAGGTCATAGCAGGCCGGGATTTGTTGTGGAGGATTTATGAAATGTTTCAGGTCTGACACTCATGCCTGATTTGTATCGTGGATGGGTTGACTTATACTGTAGGAGGACCGATTGGCAGTTTGATTCATGACTGCTGATTGGCAGTTTGGTTCATGACTGCTGATTGGCAGTTTGATTCATGACTGCTTTCCAGTGTTGGTTATAAGAAGAAGAAAAAAAGGCTCTACAAATTGCTTCAACACAAGGTGGCAAGGGATGGTGGTCATACCTTTTCCTGGCAGCAGGTGGCGCAACGGAGTAGGTAATTTTCACAGTATATATATATATATATATATATATATATATATATATATATATATATACATCATCTGCCATTTAGCTACAAACTTTACCATTTTTGCAGTATCATATTTTTATTGGTGTTGGTTGTGCGTTGGTTTTTTTTGTTTGTTTTTTTTAAAAGAAGGAAATACCAAGAAAATGAGATTTCACACAAAATAAGCTTCTCAAGCGTGAAGGGAAAGCGGTAAAACAAACCCCAATTGCTGCTTGTTTGGAGCGCGTTCCAATCAACCTCTCCGCAGATGGCCGCCCCTTTGGCAATGTCCAGGTGAGAGCAATACTGCATTACGGCTACACGGCGTTTGACCTTCAAGGCAGGGTGACGTACACGCCGGCGCCCGCTTAATTACCCGTTGCAACTCCAGCTTTACCCACTACAACGCTAGAGGCGTTGCTCACTGGTGTGACGTCAACCTAATTCAGTGTTCGGCGCATAGGATCACTGCCTGGTTTCTGGTATTTAGGTGGTTGGCACTCCCCGTACCTGTATCCATGAGGCTTCAACTCTCTGGGGTGGTTATCACTTCTGGGGCCGTATGCAGGAGTCAGTGTTAGCGAGGAAAAACGGTGTTTGGCGGGAATTCCGGTTTAGCAGCGAAAAATGGTATGCATGAGTCAGTGTTAGGCCTAACACCAAAGGCTTAACCGGTGTTACCTTACCCCTAAAAAATATTAGGTTTAGCGAGTTTATTAGGCCCAAATCTATTCAATGCTGTCATATTTAACAGAATTACATATGCAATAAGTGAAATTTGATCAATTTAACCCTAAATTTGAAGCCTTATTAAGGCTACCGCCGCATTGGCGGTGATATTAATAGTTATATTTTCGAATCGACGAATGTAAAGTAAACAAATCGCCGCCGCTGCCGCCGCATCGACATCGCTTTCCATACTGGCGGCAGCGGCGGTTTGTTTACCCTACGCTCGTCGATTAGAAAATATAACCATTAATATCGCCGCCAATGCGGCGGTAGCCTTAATAACGCTTCGAATTTAGGGTTAATTTGAATAAATTTCACTTATTGCGTATGTAATTCTGTTAAATATGATCGCATTGAATAGATTTAAGCCTAATATATGGATACAGACGCAGAGGGATTTCCCAAATCTATAAATATATTCACGTTTAGCTATAATGAAAGTGTTACGCGCTCCTGCATACGACTTGACACAGTTCCCGACGTTGGCGATAGCTAACCAGTAATAGGCTGTAACACCAAAAGCCACTATCACCGACTCCTGCATACGGGCCCAGGTGGCCCATACATATATTATATATATTTTATATATATATTATATATATTATATATATGATATATATTATATATATTATATATATTAAATATATTATATATATATATTATAATTATATTATATATATTATATATATTATATATATTATATATATTATATATATTATATATATTATATATATTATATATATTATATATATTATATATATTATATATATTATATATATTACATATATTATATATATTATATATATTATATATATTATATATATTATATATATTATACATATTATATATATTATATATATGTTGCATAGCGCATTATGCAAGTATAGAGATACGCAAGGGAATTATTATTATTGTTATACCCCATAAGACCCAACATTGTACTGGTAGCACCATCTGCAGCATCCTCGCCTCCACCGGATGTAGACCAGTGTCAGTCACAACGGAATCGTTGTTCTATATATGTATATATGTGTTCTATAGCCGGTTATAAGAATATAAACTAGGACGCCGCTGATGCGGATTCCGAGGGACACCAGTTTGCCAGGGACACTTCCATTGAAATGCATTGTTAACGGCCGTGAGCAAATCTTCATACGGAAGAAGTCAAATATCTCTCAAATTACACCATCTAGAAACTAATCGCTTGGTAGACATAGAGTAAACATCTTTACCATAAAGACTATATTAAATTGATAAGGTTAGGGTTCTTGATTTCTATTAATTTTGAATAAAACTAACGTTTTGCACTGCGCGTACCGTCAAACTCAAGGCATTGTCAATGGTCGTGAGCCATCTTCATACATAAAATACAGAAGAAGTCAAATATCTCTCAAATTACACCATCTAGAACCAAATCGTTTGGTATACATATAGAAAAGATCTTTACCAAAAACATTATATTAAATTTATAACGTTAGTGACAATGCTGTTCGATTTTGACGCATGTGCAGAAGCGATGTGTCCCTCGCAAACTGGTGTCCCTCGGAATCCGCAACACCGCCCCTCATAGCTGGAAAACCTGCTGGCGTTGAACCAAGAACGGTTGCATTTACTAAATATATTTGCGGGCGCAGACAGAAAGTACGGATGTAGTCCTCACCTAGCCATGGCAGCATAGGCCATTGGTCAGGCCCGGGTCTCCGTGCTTACTTACGGCCGGATTTGAAATATATGTATATGTAATAAATATATTTGGTTGGTTGGTTGTTGGAGTGTTATGTCCTGGCAACATCTAAGTTCATATCAGGACGGGTACCGACTTGTGACAGGGTGCACTCATGCCCCGACCCCAACTGGGAGACCAGGCTGCCAGCACCTGATATCCCACTCAGTCACATTATCCTAACAGTGAGCCAGGTTCACACGGTATCTCAATACAGTGAATGAGTCGGGTATTGTATTTCAGTCGAGCAACACTATAAAACCACAGCATGCTGTATTTCACATCACACATCAATATTCGTCCTATCATAATAATGCGACGTAATTGGATTCGGTAATCAATTGAACATCACTGTAAATAAAGCCACCATGATTGCAGCCAGTCACAGGCACAGTGCCGAACCTATCCAAGATGGACTCAGATGTTTGTCTGAAGTAAAAAGCCACACTTAATTAAGCAACCTCTCCCCCAGGCTAGCATATTAAACACAGCGAGCGGAATAGTCTATGACCAGACCCAGACATGCCTGGCCACTGGAATAATGATCCAGTGCCACCCCCACACACCCTCCCCCCACACCCCAACTCCACCCCTAGTGTACGTCATACTTACTTACACACACAGCCCACACTCTCCAATCACCGCATCAGCGTGTCTCTAATACCTGGTGTGATGTATGCCAAGCATGTGCTCGGTGAGCGTGATGGTGTGTCTGGCGACGTCCTCCTCCCTTCCCCCCACCCCCCATACACACACACACCCCATACGCACACACCATGTAGCAGCCATGTCAGGTGCCTCCCCCTGGTGTCAATAATGCAAGGCGAGGGCCGCGTTACCCGGCGTGCAGCAGTAATACGTCGGGACGCGGCGTCCCACTTAAATCCGCCATTAACTATGCATGGTCCCAACATGGCTGCCCCCACCACCCGCCCATACAAATGGCCTCCGCGATCTGTGTGTGTGTGTAGCTGTTTGGCATTCAATTACAAATTTAATGTTGCGCTCACTTTTCCCACGAGGAGATCGATACCTAGATTGCACAGCGAGGAATGTAACAGGACAGGCTGAGCTGACGGTGGGAACAATGGTTAGCGTCTGTACTACGAACCACACATCTCAAGTTGGCGTGCAGTCTTGTCTTACTTCTGATCTATTAAAATAGATTACAAATACACCCACGTAGCTAGCTAAGATCATCTATGTATATAATAATATATATATATAATATATATAATTATATACGTACGGATAATTCTATATATATAGTCTTTTTTTTGTGTTTGATACAGTATTTATTCTGCCCATAGCTGGCAAGCTCGCGCGAGGGTGCTTGTTTTCAATGCTGGACAGCTGTGGAATGTTATGGTGTATGCCCACGTTCCGGTCCTGGGTTGGTGTCCGGGATGTCCACCAGCATTTATTTAAGTAGTTAGTATCTATGTTAGTTTTTTAGTTTTTTTGGGGGGGGTATAACTTCCTATCATATAACTAATATCTTAGCCTACTCTGTACATCTAGTGAGATGGTAATAGGCTTGTAGATGAGGATGTGTTCCCAGAATTTGTTGGTTTGTTTTGTTTGCAGCTTCCCCTTCACTTGAGCTCTGTGCCTAGTTAGTGTCTAGATGTGCTCTATAATCTCTTATAGGAATATAAACAAGGACAGTATCACATATCCGTTCCACCGGGCGTGGTTGCCGAATCGGTAGAGCACGCGCCTAGCGCGCGAGAGATCGGGTAATTTGGTTCCTGATCGAGTCAAACCAATGACTTAACAATTTATACTTGTCACTTCCTAGCCAGGCACTCGGCATTATTAGGATAGGACAAGGACTGGTTGGCTCAGTGTCAGGATAATGTGAATGAATGAGTGGAATATCAGGTCATGGTGCCGGCGCCCTCGTCTCTCAGTGGGGCAGCACTATAATGTCACCATGAGTGACCCATCCTAATCTGACATTAGATGTTGCCAGGATCAACCACCCAACTAGTATGGGAATATAAACAAGGACACGATCACACCTCATTTCTCTCTGCAATATATATTCGCCATTGCACTACTGTATCTTTTTACCTGGGGTTCACTTTATATATAGATATCTATATATATATACACAGTACAACCTATTTATACCGACCCCTCCACAGATCGACCTCTCCCCTATATCGATCGCTTTATTTGGGTCCTAACGATACCATTGTAAATGTAAGGATATTATAACTCTCTAAGCCGACCACCTCCCTAAATGGACCACTTAAAGTCGGTCCCATGGGCGGTCGATTTAGAGAGGTTTTACTGTATATAAATATACATATAAACGTCGATATATATATATATATATATATATATATATATAATATATATATATATATATATATCGACCGTTTATAGTTGATATTTACAGATGTGATGTATAACGGATTATGCAAGTATAAAGATACGTAAGGGTTAATTATTACTTTATTGTTATACTCCGTAAGACAACACTGTACGGGTGGCTCCACCTACCCTCCTCACCTCCACCGGATGTAGACAAGTGTCAGTCGCACCGGAGGATTTTTTCCGTCGCACCGGAGGATTTGGACAGAACGGACGTGTCACGCTACCCGCTCCCCGCTCCCCGCTCCCCGCTCCCGGCTTGATGCCAGTCTACTACTACTGTTCCCTCTGCGGCGAACACCACCCAGAGGGAGATCTTGAGACTTGCGCTCGCTATCAGCTGGAGAGTGAAGGAGCGGACGGTCAGCACACACGGTTATCAAGGAGAACCTCAGCAGACAGGATGGCCAAATCCAAGCAGGAGTCGGACTCACTGGCTTCCACTATGCAGACGATGTCGATGGAGGACCGCGAGAAATCGGCGAGGGCGGCCGTAGATGCGATGGAGATGGAGGAGAGGGTGGCTGTCCTGGAGGAGAAGCGGGACAGACTCGCCCGGAGACGGGCCAACAGGATCGCAAACCAGGCCGGGTTGACGGGGGATGGCCCGGTAGGAGACGGGGCAGCGGGCGGCAGCGCAGAGGGGGAGGCCACGACGGCCTCCAGCCGGCCGCAGGCAGACCGGACGGCAGACCTGACGGCGGGCCACTCATCATACGGGACCCGTTCGCGCCGCCGGACCCGATCCCGGGGACGCAGGTCGGGACGACGGAGCGGATCAGACTCCAAAAGCCGATCCAGCAGCTCCACTAGACGCAGGAAACGTAAGTGGGCCCTGAAACACTTCACTGTTGCTGCTAAAGATGTACGGAAGCTGAACCCCCACGAACTGGTGGCAGCCTCCACGCTCTGGTGCCTAGATATAGACAACCTGACTGTTAAAGATTACAGGGCCTTTTTAGAGCACGTACACTTTCTGTCTGTCCGTGCGATGACAGACGATTTCAAAGACGCAGCCCACGTTTCATATGATACGGCTATCCGCAAAAAGGCGGAGGCACACGGCTTCGCCGCCTTCTCTGAAAGCTTCCAGGGGGCGAGCGTGGTGCACTATGGCGCACACCACATGAAGCCGAAACGCGCTACTACCGCCAGCAACAGGCGGGTAGCTGGCTCGGGTGGCGGCAAGCGCGCCTGTTTTCTCTGGGAAACCGGGTGCCCGCGCTCGGACGAGGTGTGTGGATTCAATCATGCATGCGGGAAGTGTGGCAGTAAGTCACACAAACAGACGAAATGTCAGAGGGACTGACAGACTGAGGGAGACGGCAGACAATCTACGGCAGACCGGAAACCGTCCCGTGAGACTAAGACTGATATAACTAAAGAACCCCATGCTGTCGGTATAATCACCAACCTCGATAAAACTGTGAATGCCTATGTTTGTCATGTTAAGCGTCCTTGCCGTCCCGGCCAGTGCCCTGGTAGGGGCGGGGAGGGTGGTTTAGACGATGTCGGTGGAGCGCATGTGAATATTGAGAACACTAACTGTGGAATTGGCGATGATAAGGCTGTTGAATGTGTCTTTGTTACAGGGGGTGCTGATTACGTCAAAACCGAAATGTGTACTATACCCTATGTGCATGCAAGTAAACAGGCGAATTGCCGGAATGATACTGTCCGCCGAGATGTAAGTGGTAATTCAGTTGAACCAAAAGCAGGTAAAGATTGCTCTAAATACGAAGGCAGTTACGTTAGGTCTCCGGGCCATCACCCAACTATAAGTAGAGGTTCCGGCGAAAGTAAGATACGCAATACACCCTGTGAATATGAAATTACTCAGGCGGATTGCCAAACTGACACTGTACATCACAATGTGAATGGTCATAATATCAATCCCACCATAGATAGTGGGGACACCGGGGAACCCGGACATGCTTCTAATAGTATAAATAAATGTTATGACGAGTGTTTCAGTGAAAGCCGCCACAAGGCGGATAACGGCCACCCGGACGGCGGGCCAACACCAGGCATGAACCCACACGCCCACAAATTGAATTCAACCCGTGAAACTGCTAGCGCTTACAATGTCGGTGCTGATATGGTGGGTACCATCCCCGGTGAGAATATTCCCAATTAACTTCGGCTACGTACAAATGTGCCATCACTGATAATTTTAAAAATAACAGGGAAGGTGGTATCCGAAATATGAAAGCCGGCGAGTCAGTAATTAAAACCAGTAGCTCGGAGGGTGGGGTGAGGGCAGCGACCCCAGAGATGGCGTTATGGCCGCCCATAATGGCAGGGCGGGATGCGCCAACCGTCAGAACTCCAGAACACACACCACAACCACGGGGGGGGGCCCAGATGCCAGTGACCCAACCGCCTATGATCTTGTGCGGGGCGGCGGGGCCGGGTGGGGGGGGGCGAGGTCAGACACCGCCACCAACCTGGGAGCGATTACATAAGGGGCTGGGAGGGCCTCCCCGACGCCGCAGACAGCTGGGTGACGGTTGAACATATTGGCGCCAAAAATTGCGCTCTCAGAGTCACAGCCCGAGAGACTGCGGGGGACAGGCCGGTGGTTTTTGACATCTCGGATGATTGTGCCCAGGGTCTCTGTGCATGCACCCACAGCATAACGGGCTGCATTGCGCAACTACGTCCTTGCCGGGTCTTTTGCGAGTTGTTTCTGAGGGGTGACACTGACCCAGACTGGCAGTACCTGCTCAGAGGAGTGATATTTGGTTTCAGGGTAATTAACCCGGACTGTGAAGCAAAATACTGTCCGAAGTTACGGATGACCCGTGACCCAGAGCACAGGGCAGGCATAACTAAAAAACTCTCGGGCGAAATAATAAATGGCTGCATCTCAATAGTAACCGATAGGCCGACTTGCGTGCATGACATGTTCTGGATCCCCAAAGACGGTGGTGGGGGCAGGACGATTGTAGATTGCAGCAGGCCAGCCGATGACTCGGTTAATAATTTCACTGAACAGGTATGCGTAAAGTTTAACTACAACAGTGTAGACAGCGTGGCTGAAGTAATGGAGAGGGGCGACTACATGTCGACTATTGACATAAAAGACGCCTACAGGGCAGTATGTATACACCCTGACGACCGTGACAGGCAGGGGCTTCACTGGGACTTTGACCCATCCGAGGGCGCAGACTGTACTTACATGCGAGACAATAGGCTCTGCATGGGGCTGTCCTCAAGCCCGTATGTGTTCAGCAAGATATCTGACTTTGCCGTGCGCTGTGCGGTGAGGGAGGGAGTCCCACGGGTTATAAACTATCTCGACGACTACTGTCTCATTAGCTCCGACTATACTACGGGCTGCCGGGAGCAGGCTAGGATGATAGCGATCCTCAGAAGGATCGGATTCTCAATCAGCTTTACTAAACTAACTTCCCCCGACACCTCTGTCAGGTTCCTCGGGATAGTAATCGACTCAGTCGCACTTGAAATGAGGCTCCCCTCGGATAAGCTCACGAAGCTCATCGCCATACTGAAACAGGTTAGAGGCCGGCGTAAGGCCACTAAAAGGGAGCTTGAGAGGCTGGGCGGCCTACTCGCGCACTGCAGCAAGGTGATAAAGGGGGGTAGGACCTTCTGCAGGCGTATTTATGACTGTATGAACACCGTACGAGAACCTCACTTCATGGTTCGCCTCTCTAAGGGTTTCCGAGAAGATGTTGATTGGTGGTGCGGCTTTGCTGACAGATTTAATGGGAAGGCGAGGATCCTGGGGAGATTTGCCCCGTCACTCTCTACATATAGCGATGCCTCAAACTATGGATATGGGGCCTTGCATGGCAACGCATGGATTGCTGGGGCCTTCAACATGTCCGACGACGCCACCTTGAGAGTTAGACTCGGACATCACCACTTGGCGCCCCACGGGACTTGCGCAAAGGCGCACATAAATGTACGTGAGATGTGGGCGGCCTTTGCGGCTGCGGCACACTGGGGCCACCTATGGGAGAACAGTGCCGTGGTCATGATAACAGATAGCACGACAGTACGGGCCGCCCTTAACACTGGCAGATCTAGATGCCCAGAAATAATGTTCTTCCTGAGACGGCTATTCTGGATAGCGGCTGAGCGGAACTTTGAATTCTCTTCTGTGTTTATAGGCACCAAAGACAACATAATATGTGATGCCTTGAGCAGGTTAGATGATAAAGGTAGTCCAGGGCGCCTCAGAGAGGCCGACCCTACCAACAGTATGTGCTGCAGCTTCATATTTAATGATGATGACAATTCCGGTTCCAGGGGTGGCCCAGCTGAAACAGGAGCAGCTGCTGTTCCAGAGCAGCGCCTACGCCACAAACTCCATCTCAACACGGGGGGTGCAGGTTAGGCGTTACCTGGAGTTTGTCGAGAACTTCTCCGAGACGCACTCCCCCCTGCCCTGCCCACCTGCCCAGGTGGCTCTATATGCCACCTGGCTGGCCAGAACCCTGAAATACTCATCGATACTTAACTACCTTAGCGGCCTGAACTACTTCCTCCGCCAAAGGGGAGCTGAACCGATCTCATACACAAGCTACGAAGTCGCCTCCACCCTCCGTGGAATCAGGAGAGAGAGATCGGCGGCCCCGCGGCAGGCGGCCCCGATATTGCCCGGGACACTGCTGAAGATGTTCTCCTACCTATCTATGACCCAAGGTCACATCGCTTGGCGCGCTGCATTGTTGTGCAGCTTCCGAGCGCTCCTACGCAAGTGCCAGGTGACACTGTCTGAATCTGCACTCCACAGGGCTGATTTCAAATTCTTCCCATGGGGCATGATCATTTCGGTCAGACGATCAAAGACGATCCAGTTCCGGGAGCGCATCCTGGAAATACCGGTCGCCAGGTGCTTGAACACAGACATCTGTGCGGTTTACTGGACCGAAATGCACTTCGACCGGACCCCTGCCCCCCCGGACGCGCTAGCCTTCCGGATCCCCTCCGGACTGGGCGCCTCCTCGCCCCTCCCCTATGCCGTGTACCAGACAACCTTGCGAATATTCGCGGGGAAGGCAGGCTTGGACCCATCCTCGGTCTCATCCCACTCTCTCAGGCGGGGCGGCTGTACATACCTATCCCTATGCGGGGCCACCATTGAGGAGCTTCGTGCCAGGGGGGACTGGGCGACCGACACAGTCTTCACATACTTGAAAACACCTTTGACTGTAAGAATAATGAACGACATGCGCGTGGCCACCTCACTGGCGACCACTATATACTAACGATAGGGGTTGGGGGATCTCCGATCTTTGGCCTATAACCCTTGCCAGAGATTAAACTACTCAACCCACTACCTCATTTGTTTCTCCCTAATTTGTACTGGAGATATGTTTATGTGATGTATAACGGATTATGCAAGTATAAAGATACGTAAGGGTTAATTATTACTTTATTGTTATACTCCGTAAGACAACACTGTACGGGTGGCTCCACCTACCCTCCTCACCTCCACCGGATGTAGACAAGTGTCAGTCGCACCGGAGGATTTTTTCTTTTCTTTTCTTTATGGGCAAGGGCCTATAACCCTTGCCAGAGATTAAACTACTCAACCCACTACCTCATTTGTTTCTCCCTAATTTGTACTGGAGATATGTTTATATAC